>OZ020502.1:15457211-15974711 GCA_963971365.1 Lasioglossum villosulum | reverse complement strand
ACCATCTCTGGTCGGAACTCTGTTTTGCATGTATTAGCTCTAGAATTACCACAGTTATCCAAGTAAATTTGAGTACGATCTAAGAAACCATAACTGATTTAATGAGCCATTCGCGGTTTCACCTTAATTCGGCAAGTACTGAGACATGCATGGCTTAATCTTTGAGACAAGCATATGACTACTGGCAGGATCAACCAGGGAGCTAAGACAATTTTTGTCCTTCTCCAAATATATATATTATTTTATTTATCTGTGTCTTTTAGTCGCCAGCTCTCAGAGCCTCTGGTCGACGACACTCTGTGTGTGCGTTTATCATTTTTACTCGTTCGAATTCATCGAGAACCTTTCGAATCGAGTTGTTGTTGCTCTTCTTTCTGTGTGTCGTACGTATATATTTTTATTTATATATTCATATTTCTTTCTCTGCTCGTTCGAATTCTTAGAGAACCTTTCGAACGTGCTCCTTCTTCTCTTTTCTGTGTGTGTTGCATGTATTTTTATATTATTTTCTTTTACTCGTTCGAATTCGTCGAGAACCTTTCGAACACGAGTTTATTTCTTTTATGTATTTCATATTATTTTCAACTCGTTCGAATTCGTCGAGAACCTTTCGAACGAGTTGTTCCGTTTCATTTTAAGATCATATCATTCACAAGTCAAATCTTTTCAAAATAAAATTTTATTTGCCTTGTTAAATATCGTATTTTATATCATTTCTCAGCTGGCGTTCCCTTTTATATATTCGAGGACAAATTTTGTCTTTTCAATTTATATTTTCCACTTTTTGTGGTTACTTTTATTCGTTTAGTTTCTCTTCAAACATTCAGCCAAATATGTTTGACTTTTAAAATCTTGTTTCTCTTGATTTTTCATTTTTGATGTAATTCGTTCGCTTTATGCGATAGAGTTGATGTTCAGTTAGTACGAGTATACACACTCAGTGCATACAAGTAACCAACCTCCTAAAGGAGGCTCGCCACATAAGGGCCATTCGGTCATAGACACCGACCCGTGGCAATGCTGTGTAGAGAAAAGTTCGATACGAATCGCGGTACGAAACAGTCAAGACCGAAGTCTCGAGGCGCCGTGAACTGCTTCTCGACCGAGATCGTAGAATAGCCCCAAGCGCGCGCTGAGTCGACCGGCTCGCCGAACCGTCGCATCTCTTATAGGTACGGAACGGCCGGGAACGACGCCGGCGCCGCGCGGTGAATAGCACGCGCGCTTATGGGTGCAAACCGCCGCGGCAACAGCCCAGCCGGCGGGGCTGCTGGGACTTAGAAAAATTTTTGCATGAAAATTTTTTTTGTAAAATACAAAAATTAGTTACATAGCCAGAATGTTTAGCATAAAATATTCAACTTTTCATATATGCTCGAGGCATTTTGAAAATTTTTAAGCTTCCACCCTCAAGAGTAAACTTTTTTTCTATCGATCACAGACGATTCTAAATGTTAGATCATTGTATAATTACACATTCTAACAATAAATATCAAGTTTCAAAGCTCTAGGATAAATATTTATCAAATAAACTAAAAATAATTATCGGGCGTGTTACGTGCCACGACCGATCGATCGAAATTTTTCAAAGTCCCACCCTCAAGAGTAAACTTTTTTTCTATCGATCACAGACTATTCTAAATGTTAGATCATTGTAACAATACACATTCTAACAATAAATATCAAGTTTCAAAGCTCTAGGATAAATATTTATCAAATAAACTAAAAATAATGTTCGGGCGTGTTACGTGCCACGACCGATCGATCGAAATTTTTCAAAGTCCCACCCTCAAGAGTAAACTTTTTTTCTATCGATCACAGACTATTCTAAATGTTAGATCATTGTAAAAATACACATTCTAACAATAAATATCAAGTTTCAAAGCTCTAGGATGAATATTTATCGAATAAACTAAAAATAATGTTCGGGCGTGTTACGTGCCACGACCGATCGATCGAAATTTTTCCAAGTGCCGACGCTCAAGAGTAAACTTTTTTCCTGTCTTTTTCGGACGATTCTAATTGTTAGATCCTTGTATAATATGCCGTTTAAAACTCAATTCTCGAGTTTCAGCCCGATCCGACGCGTATTTCTCGAGTTTTTTCGAAATAATCGTCGAGCGCGTAGTCCGCTCGATCGAACGAGCGAACCGTTCGGAGCGGCTCGGGCGCGTCGGTTCTTCGCGCGCAACAGTTCGATCGAAATTTTTCCAAGTCCCGACGCTCAAGAGTAAACTTTTTTCCTGGCTTTTTCGGACGATTCTAATTGTTAGATCCTTGTATAATATGCCGTTTAAAACTCAATTCTCGAGTTTCAGCCCGATCGGACGCGTATTTCTCGAGTTTTTTCGAAATAATCGTCGAGCGCGTAGTCCGCTCGATCGAACGAGCGAACCGTTCGGAGCGGCTCGGGCGCGTCGGTTCTTCGCGCGCAACAGTTCGATCGAAATTTTTCCAAGTCCCGACGCTCAAGAGTAAACTTTTTTCCTGGCTTTTTCGGACGATTCTAATTGTTAGATCCTTGTATAATATGCCGTTTAAAACTCAATTCTCGAGTTTCAGCCCAATCGGACGCGTATTTCTCGAGTTTTTTCGAAATAATCGTCGAGCGCGTAGTCCGCTCGGTCGGTCGAGCGAACCGTTCGGCGCGGCTCGGGCGCGTCGGTTCTTCGCGCGCAACAGTTCGATCGAAATTTTTCCAAGTCCCGACGCTCAAGAGTAAACTTTTTTCCTGGCTTTTTCGGACGATTCTAATTGTTAGATCCTTGTATAATATGCCGTTTAAAACTCAATTCTCGAGTTTCAGCCCGATCGGACGCGTATTTCTCGAGTTTTTTCGAAATAATCGTCGAGCGCGTAGTTCGCTCGATCGAACGAGCGAACCGTTCGGCGCGGCTCGGGCGCGTCGGTTATTCGCGCGCAACAGTTCGATCGAAATTTTTCCAAGTCCCGACGCTCAAGAGTAAACTTTTTTCCTGGCTTTTTCGGACGATTCTAATTGTTAGATCCTTGTATAATATGCCGTTTAAAACTCAATTCTCGAGTTTCAGCCCGATCGGACGCGTATTTCTCGAGTTTTTTCGAAATAATCGTCGAGCGCGTAGTCCGCTCGGTCGATCGAGCGAACCGTTCGGCGCGGCTCGGGCGCGTCGGTTCTTCGCGCGCAACAGTTCGATCGAAATTTTTCCAAGTCCCGACGCTCAAGAGTAAACTTTTTTCCTGGCTTTTTCGGACGATTCTAATTGTTAGATCCTTGTATAATATGCCGTTTAAAACTCAATTCTCGAGTTTCAGCCCGATCGGACGCGTATTTCTCGAGTTTTTTCGAAATAATCGTCGAGCGCGTAGTCCGCTCGATCGAACGAGCGAACCGTTCGGAGCGGCTCGGGCGCGTCGGTTCTTCGCGCGCTACAGTTCGATCGAAATTTTTCCAAGTCCCGACGCTCAAGAGTAAACTTTTTTCCTGGCTTTTTCGGACGATTCTAATTGTTAGATCCTTGTATAATATGCCGTTTAAAACTCAATTCTCGAGTTTCAGCCCGATCGGACGCGTATTTCTCGAGTTTTTTCGAAATAATCGTCGAGCGCGTAGTCCGCTCGATCGAACGAGCGAACCGTTCGGAGCGGCTCGGGCGCGTCGGTTCTTCGCGCGCAACAGTTCGATCGAAATTTTTCCAAGTCCCGACGCTCAAGAGTAAACTTTTTTCCTGGCTTTTTCGGACGATTCTAATTGTTAGATCCTTGTATAATATGCCGTTTAAAACTCAATTCTCGAGTTTCAGCCCGATCGGACGCGTATTTCTCGAGTTTTTTCGAAATAATCGTCGAGCGCGTAGTTCGCTCGATCGAACGAGCGAACCGTTCGGCGCGGCTCGGGCGCGTCGGTTATTCGCGCGCAACAGTTCGATCGAAATTTTTCCAAGTCCCGACGCTCAAGAGTAAACTTTTTTCCTGGCTTTTTCGGACGATTCTAATTGTTAGATCCTTGTATAATATGCCGTTTAAAACTCAATTCTCGAGTTTCAGCCCGATCGGACGCGTATTTCTCGAGTTTTTTCGAAATAATCGTCGAGCGCGTAGTCCGCTCGGTCGATCGAGCGAACCGTTCGGCGCGGCTCGGGCGCGTCGGTTCTTCGCGCGCAACAGTTCGATCGAAATTTTTCCAAGTCCCGACGCTCAAGAGTAAACTTTTTTCCTGGCTTTTTCGGACGATTCTAATTGTTAGATCCTTGTATAATATGCCGTTTAAAACTCAATTCTCGAGTTTCAGCCCGATCGGACGCGTATTTCTCGAGTTTTTTCGAAATAATCGTCGAGCGCGTAGTCCGCTCGGTCGGTCGAGCGAACCGTTCGGCGCGGCTCGGGCGCGTCGGTTCTTCGCGCGCAACAGTTCGATCGAAATTTTTCCAAGTCCCGACGCTCAAGAGTAAACTTTTTTCCTGGCTTTTTCGGACGATTCTAATTGTTAGATCCTTGTATAATATGCCGTTTAAAACTCAATTCTCGAGTTTCAGCCCGATCGGACGCGTATTTCTCGAGTTTTTTCGAAATAATCGTCGAGCGCGTAGTTCGCTCGATCGAACGAGCGAACCGTTCGGCGCGGCTCGGGCGCGTCGGTTATTCGCGCGCAACAGTTCGATCGAAATTTTTCAAAGTCCCGACGCTCAAGAGTAAACTTTTTTCCTGGCTTTTTCGGACGATTCTAATTGTTAGATCCTTGTATAATATGCCGTTTAAAACTCAATTCTCGAGTTTCAGCCCGATCGGACGCGTATTTCTCGAGTTTTTTCGAAATAATCGTCGAGCGCGTAGTCCGCTCGATCGAACGAGCGAACCGTTCGGAGCGGCTCGGGCGCGTCGGTTCTTCGCGCGCAACAGTTCGATCGAAATTTTTCCAAGTCCCGACGCTCAAGAGTAAACTTTTTTCCTGGCTTTTTCGGACGATTCTAATTGTTAGATCCTTGTATAATATGCCGTTTAAAACTCAATTCTCGAGCTTCAGCCCGATCGGACGCGTATTTCTCGAGTTTTTTCGAAATAATCGTCGAGCGCGTAGTCCGCTCGGTCGATCGAGCGAACCGTTCGGCGCGGCTCGGGCGCGTCGGTTCTTCGCGCGCAACAGTTCGATCGAAATTTTTCCAAGTCCCGACGCTCAAGAGTAAACTTTTTTCCTGGCTTTTTCGGACGATTCTAATTGTTAGATCCTTGTATAATATGCCGTTTAAAACTCAATTCTCGAGTTTCAGCCCGATCGGACGCGTATTTCTCGAGTTTTTTCGAAATAATCGTCGAGCGCGTAGTCCGCTCGATCGAACGAGCGAACCGTTCGGAGCGGCTCGGGCGCGTCGGTTCTTCGCGCGCAACAGTTCGATCGAAATTTTTCCAAGTCCCGACGCTCTAGAGTAAACTTTTTTCCTGGCTTTTTCGGACGATTCTAATTGTTAGATCCTTGTATAATATGCCGTTTAAAACTCAATTCTCGAGTTTCAGCCCGATCGGACGCGTATTTCTCGAGTTTTTTCGAAATAATCGTCGAGCGCGTAGTCCGCTCGGTCGGTCGAGCGAACCGTTCGGCGCGGCTCGGGCGCGTCGGTTCTTCGCGCGCAACAGTTCGATCGAAATTTTTCCAAGTCCCGACGCTCAAGAGTAATCTTTTTTCCTGGCTTTTTCGGACGATTCTAATTGTTAGATCCTTGTATAATATGCCGTTTAAAACTCAATTCTCGAGTTTCAGCCCGATCGGACGCGTATTTCTCGAGTTTTTTCGAAATAATCGTCGAGCGCGTAGTCCGCTCGGTCGATCGAGCGAACCGTTCGGCGCGGCTCGGGCGCGTCGGTTATTCGCGCGCAACAGTTCGATCGAAATTTTTCCAAGTCCCGACGCTCAAGAGTAAACTTTTTTCCTGGCTTTTTCGGACGATTCTAATTGTTAGATCCTTGTATAATATGCCGTTTAAAACTCAATTCTCGAGTTTCAGCCCGATCGGACGCGTATTTCTCGAGTTTTTTCGAAATAATCGTCGAGCGCGTAGTTCGCTCGATCGAACGAGCGAACCGTTCGGCGCGGCTCGGGCGCGTCGGTTATTCGCGCGCAACAGTTCGATCGAAATTTTTCCAAGTCCCGACGCTCAAGAGTAAACTTTTTTCCTGGCTTTTTCGGACGATTCTAATTGTTAGATCCTTGTATAATATGCCGTTTAAAACTCAATTCTCGAGTTTCAGCCCGATCGGACGCGTATTTCTCGAGTTTTTTCGAAATAATCGTCGAGCGCGTAGTCCGCTCGATCGAACGAGCGAACCGTTCGGAGCGGCTCGGGCGCGTCGGTTCTTCGCGCGCAACAGTTCGATCGAAATTTTTCCAAGTCCCGACGCTCAAGAGTAAACTTTTTTTCTATCGATCACAGACTATTCTAAATGTTAGATCATTGTAACAATACACATTCTAACAATAAATATCAAGTTTCAAAGCTCTAGGATAAATATTTATCAAATAAACTAAAAATAATGTTCGGGCGTGTTACGTGCCACGACCGATCGATCGAAATTTTTCAAAGTCCCACCCTCAAGAGTAAACTTTTTTTCTATCGATCACAGACTATTCTAAATGTTAGATCATTGTAAAAATACACATTCTAACAATAAATATCAAGTTTCAAAGCTCTAGGATGAATATTTATCGAATAAACTAAAAATAATGTTCGGGCGTGTTACGTGCCACGACCGATCGATCGAAATTTTTCCAAGTGCCGACGCTCAAGAGTAAACTTTTTTCCTGTCTTTTTCGGACGATTCTAATTGTTAGATCCTTGTATAATATGCCGTTTAAAACTCAATTCTCGAGTTTCAGCCCGATCCGACGCGTATTTCTCGAGTTTTTTCGAAATAATCGTCGAGCGCGTAGTCCGCTCGATCGAACGAGCGAACCGTTCGGAGCGGCTCGGGCGCGTCGGTTCTTCGCGCGCAACAGTTCGATCGAAATTTTTCCAAGTCCCGACGCTCAAGAGTAAACTTTTTTCCTGGCTTTTTCGGACGATTCTAATTGTTAGATCCTTGTATAATATGCCGTTTAAAACTCAATTCTCGAGTTTCAGCCCGATCGGACGCGTATTTCTCGAGTTTTTTCGAAATAATCGTCGAGCGCGTAGTCCGCTCGATCGAACGAGCGAACCGTTCGGAGCGGCTCGGGCGCGTCGGTTCTTCGCGCGCAACAGTTCGATCGAAATTTTTCCAAGTCCCGACGCTCAAGAGTAAACTTTTTTCCTGGCTTTTTCGGACGATTCTAATTGTTAGATCCTTGTATAATATGCCGTTTAAAACTCAATTCTCGAGTTTCAGCCCAATCGGACGCGTATTTCTCGAGTTTTTTCGAAATAATCGTCGAGCGCGTAGTCCGCTCGGTCGGTCGAGCGAACCGTTCGGCGCGGCTCGGGCGCGTCGGTTCTTCGCGCGCAACAGTTCGATCGAAATTTTTCCAAGTCCCGACGCTCAAGAGTAAACTTTTTTCCTGGCTTTTTCGGACGATTCTAATTGTTAGATCCTTGTATAATATGCCGTTTAAAACTCAATTCTCGAGTTTCAGCCCGATCGGACGCGTATTTCTCGAGTTTTTTCGAAATAATCGTCGAGCGCGTAGTTCGCTCGATCGAACGAGCGAACCGTTCGGCGCGGCTCGGGCGCGTCGGTTATTCGCGCGCAACAGTTCGATCGAAATTTTTCCAAGTCCCGACGCTCAAGAGTAAACTTTTTTCCTGGCTTTTTCGGACGATTCTAATTGTTAGATCCTTGTATAATATGCCGTTTAAAACTCAATTCTCGAGTTTCAGCCCGATCGGACGCGTATTTCTCGAGTTTTTTCGAAATAATCGTCGAGCGCGTAGTCCGCTCGGTCGATCGAGCGAACCGTTCGGCGCGGCTCGGGCGCGTCGGTTCTTCGCGCGCAACAGTTCGATCGAAATTTTTCCAAGTCCCGACGCTCAAGAGTAAACTTTTTTCCTGGCTTTTTCGGACGATTCTAATTGTTAGATCCTTGTATAATATGCCGTTTAAAACTCAATTCTCGAGTTTCAGCCCGATCGGACGCGTATTTCTCGAGTTTTTTCGAAATAATCGTCGAGCGCGTAGTCCGCTCGATCGAACGAGCGAACCGTTCGGAGCGGCTCGGGCGCGTCGGTTCTTCGCGCGCTACAGTTCGATCGAAATTTTTCCAAGTCCCGACGCTCAAGAGTAAACTTTTTTCCTGGCTTTTTCGGACGATTCTAATTGTTAGATCCTTGTATAATATGCCGTTTAAAACTCAATTCTCGAGTTTCAGCCCGATCGGACGCGTATTTCTCGAGTTTTTTCGAAATAATCGTCGAGCGCGTAGTCCGCTCGGTCGGTCGAGCGAACCGTTCGGCGCGGCTCGGGCGCGTCGGTTCTTCGCGCGCAACAGTTCGATCGAAATTTTTCCAAGTCCCGACGCTCAAGAGTAAACTTTTTTCCTGGCTTTTTCGGACGATTCTAATTGTTAGATCCTTGTATAATATGCCGTTTAAAACTCAATTCTCGAGTTTCAGCCCGATCGGACGCGTATTTCTCGAGTTTTTTCGAAATAATCGTCGAGCGCGTAGTTCGCTCGATCGAACGAGCGAACCGTTCGGCGCGGCTCGGGCGCGTCGGTTATTCGCGCGCAACAGTTCGATCGAAATTTTTCAAAGTCCCGACGCTCAAGAGTAAACTTTTTTCCTGGCTTTTTCGGACGATTCTAATTGTTAGATCCTTGTATAATATGCCGTTTAAAACTCAATTCTCGAGTTTCAGCCCGATCGGACGCGTATTTCTCGAGTTTTTTCGAAATAATCGTCGAGCGCGTAGTCCGCTCGATCGAACGAGCGAACCGTTCGGAGCGGCTCGGGCGCGTCGGTTCTTCGCGCGCAACAGTTCGATCGAAATTTTTCCAAGTCCCGACGCTCAAGAGTAAACTTTTTTCCTGGCTTTTTCGGACGATTCTAATTGTTAGATCCTTGTATAATATGCCGTTTAAAACTCAATTCTCGAGCTTCAGCCCGATCGGACGCGTATTTCTCGAGTTTTTTCGAAATAATCGTCGAGCGCGTAGTCCGCTCGGTCGATCGAGCGAACCGTTCGGCGCGGCTCGGGCGCGTCGGTTCTTCGCGCGCAACAGTTCGATCGAAATTTTTCCAAGTCCCGACGCTCAAGAGTAAACTTTTTTCCTGGCTTTTTCGGACGATTCTAATTGTTAGATCCTTGTATAATATGCCGTTTAAAACTCAATTCTCGAGTTTCAGCCCGATCGGACGCGTATTTCTCGAGTTTTTTCGAAATAATCGTCGAGCGCGTAGTCCGCTCGATCGAACGAGCGAACCGTTCGGAGCGGCTCGGGCGCGTCGGTTCTTCGCGCGCAACAGTTCGATCGAAATTTTTCCAAGTCCCGACGCTCAAGAGTAAACTTTTTTCCTGGCTTTTTCGGACGATTCTAATTGTTAGATCCTTGTATAATATGCCGTTTAAAACTCAATTCTCGAGTTTCAGCCCGATCGGACGCGTATTTCTCGAGTTTTTTCGAAATAATCGTCGAGCGCGTAGTCCGCTCGGTCGGTCGAGCGAACCGTTCGGCGCGGCTCGGGCGCGTCGGTTCTTCGCGCGCAACAGTTCGATCGAAATTTTTCCAAGTCCCGACGCTCAAGAGTAATCTTTTTTCCTGGCTTTTTCGGACGATTCTAATTGTTAGATCCTTGTATAATATGCCGTTTAAAACTCAATTCTCGAGTTTCAGCCCGATCGGACGCGTATTTCTCGAGTTTTTTCGAAATAATCGTCGAGCGCGTAGTCCGCTCGGTCGATCGAGCGAACCGTTCGGCGCGGCTCGGGCGCGTCGGTTATTCGCGCGCAACAGTTCGATCGAAATTTTTCCAAGTCCCGACGCTCAAGAGTAAACTTTTTTCCTGGCTTTTTCGGACGATTCTAATTGTTAGATCCTTGTATAATATGCCGTTTAAAACTCAATTCTCGAGTTTCAGCCCGATCGGACGCGTATTTCTCGAGTTTTTTCGAAATAATCGTCGAGCGCGTAGTTCGCTCGATCGAACGAGCGAACCGTTCGGCGCGGCTCGGGCGCGTCGGTTATTCGCGCGCAACAGTTCGATCGAAATTTTTCCAAGTCCCGACGCTCAAGAGTAAACTTTTTTCCTGGCTTTTTCGGACGATTCTAATTGTTAGATCCTTGTATAATATGCCGTTTAAAACTCAATTCTCGAGTTTCAGCCCGATCGGACGCGTATTTCTCGAGTTTTTTCGAAATAATCGTCGAGCGCGTAGTCCGCTCGATCGAACGAGCGAACCGTTCGGAGCGGCTCGGGCGCGTCGGTTCTTCGCGCGCAACAGTTCGATCGAAATTTTTCCAAGTCCCGACGCTCAAGAGTAAACTTTTTTCCTGGCTTTTGCGGACGATTCTAATTGTTAGATCCTTGTATAATATGCCGTTTAAAACTCAATTCTCGAGTTTCAGCCCGATCGGACGCGTATTTCTCGAGTTTTTTCGAAATAATCGTCGAGCGCGTAGTCCGCTCGATCGAACGAGCGAACCGTTCGGAGCGGCTCGGGCGCGTCGGTTCTTCGCGCGCAACAGTTCGATCGAAATTTTTCCAAGTCCCGACGCTCAAGAGTAAACTTTTTTCCTGGCTTTTTCGGACGATTCTAATTGTTAGATCCTTGTATAATATGCCGTTTAAAACTCAATTCTCGAGTTTCAGCCCGATCGGACGCGTATTTCTCGAGTTTTTTCGAAATAATCGTCGAGCGCGTAGTCCGCTCGGTCGGTCGAGCGAACCGTTCGGCGCGGCTCGGGCGCGTCGGTTCTTCGCGCGCAACAGTTCGATCGAAATTTTTCCAAGTCCCGACGCTCAAGAGTAATCTTTTTTCCTGGCTTTTTCGGACGATTCTAATTGTTAGATCCTTGTATAATATGCCGTTTAAAACTCAATTCTCGAGTTTCAGCCCGATCGGACGCGTATTTCTCGAGTTTTTTCGAAATAATCGTCGAGCGCGTAGTCCGCTCGGTCGATCGAGCGAACCGTTCGGCGCGGCTCGGGCGCGTCGGTTATTCGCGCGCAACAGTTCGATCGAAATTTTTCCAAGTCCCGACGCTCAAGAGTAAACTTTTTTCCTGGCTTTTTCGGACGATTCTAATTGTTAGATCCTTGTATAATATGCCGTTTAAAACTCAATTCTCGAGTTTCAGCCCGATCGGACGCGTATTTCTCGAGTTTTTTCGAAATAATCGTCGAGCGCGTAGTCCGCTCGGTCGATCGAGCGAACCGTTCGGCGCGGCTCGGGCGCGTCGGTTCTTCGCGCGCAACAGTTCGATCGAAATTTTTCCAAGTCCCGACGCTCAAGAGTAAACTTTTTTCCTGGCTTTTTCGGACGATTCTAATTGTTAGATCCTTGTATAATATGCCGTTTAAAACTCAATTCTCGAGTTTCAGCCCGATCGGACGCGTATTTCTCGAGTTTTTTCGAAATAATCGTCGAGCGCGTAGTCCGCTCGGTCGGTCGAGCGAACCGTTCGGCGCGGCTCGGGCGCGTCGGTTCTTCGCGCGCAACAGTTCGATCGAAATTTTTCCAAGTCCCGACGCTCAAGAGTAAACTTTTTTCCTGGCTTTTTCGGACGATTCTAATTGTTAGATCCTTGTATAATATGCCGTTTAAAACTCAATTCTCGAGTTTCAGCCCGATCGGACGCGTATTTCTCGAGTTTTTTCGAAATAATCGTCGAGCGCGTAGTTCGCTCGATCGAACGAGCGAACCGTTCGGCGCGGCTCGGGCGCGTCGGTTATTCGCGCGCAACAGTTCGATCGAAATTTTTCAAAGTCCCGACGCTCAAGAGTAAACTTTTTTCCTGGCTTTTTCGGACGATTCTAATTGTTAGATCCTTGTATAATATGCCGTTTAAAACTCAATTCTCGAGTTTCAGCCCGATCGGACGCGTATTTCTCGAGTTTTTTCGAAATAATCGTCGAGCGCGTAGTCCGCTCGATCGAACGAGCGAACCGTTCGGAGCGGCTCGGGCGCGTCGGTTCTTCGCGCGCAACAGTTCGATCGAAATTTTTCCAAGTCCCGACGCTCAAGAGTAAACTTTTTTCCTGGCTTTTTCGGACGATTCTAATTGTTAGATCCTTGTATAATATGCCGTTTAAAACTCAATTCTCGAGCTTCAGCCCGATCGGACGCGTATTTCTCGAGTTTTTTCGAAATAATCGTCGAGCGCGTAGTCCGCTCGGTCGATCGAGCGAACCGTTCGGCGCGGCTCGGGCGCGTCGGTTCTTCGCGCGCAACAGTTCGATCGAAATTTTTCCAAGTCCCGACGCTCAAGAGTAAACTTTTTTCCTGGCTTTTTCGGACGATTCTAATTGTTAGATCCTTGTATAATATGCCGTTTAAAACTCAATTCTCGAGTTTCAGCCCGATCGGACGCGTATTTCTCGAGTTTTTTCGAAATAATCGTCGAGCGCGTAGTCCGCTCGATCGAACGAGCGAACCGTTCGGAGCGGCTCGGGCGCGTCGGTTCTTCGCGCGCAACAGTTCGATCGAAATTTTTCCAAGTCCCGACGCTCAAGAGTAAACTTTTTTCCTGGCTTTTTCGGACGATTCTAATTGTTAGATCCTTGTATAATATGCCGTTTAAAACTCAATTCTCGAGTTTCAGCCCGATCGGACGCGTATTTCTCGAGTTTTTTCGAAATAATCGTCGAGCGCGTAGTCCGCTCGGTCGGTCGAGCGAACCGTTCGGCGCGGCTCGGGCGCGTCGGTTCTTCGCGCGCAACAGTTCGATCGAAATTTTTCCAAGTCCCGACGCTCAAGAGTAATCTTTTTTCCTGGCTTTTTCGGACGATTCTAATTGTTAGATCCTTGTATAATATGCCGTTTAAAACTCAATTCTCGAGTTTCAGCCCGATCGGACGCGTATTTCTCGAGTTTTTTCGAAATAATCGTCGAGCGCGTAGTCCGCTCGGTCGATCGAGCGAACCGTTCGGCGCGGCTCGGGCGCGTCGGTTATTCGCGCGCAACAGTTCGATCGAAATTTTTCCAAGTCCCGACGCTCAAGAGTAAACTTTTTTCCTGGCTTTTTCGGACGATTCTAATTGTTAGATCCTTGTATAATATGCCGTTTAAAACTCAATTCTCGAGTTTCAGCCCGATCGGACGCGTATTTCTCGAGTTTTTTCGAAATAATCGTCGAGCGCGTAGTTCGCTCGATCGAACGAGCGAACCGTTCGGCGCGGCTCGGGCGCGTCGGTTATTCGCGCGCAACAGTTCGATCGAAATTTTTCCAAGTCCCGACGCTCAAGAGTAAACTTTTTTCCTGGCTTTTTCGGACGATTCTAATTGTTAGATCCTTGTATAATATGCCGTTTAAAACTCAATTCTCGAGTTTCAGCCCGATCGGACGCGTATTTCTCGAGTTTTTTCGAAATAATCGTCGAGCGCGTAGTCCGCTCGATCGAACGAGCGAACCGTTCGGAGCGGCTCGGGCGCGTCGGTTCTTCGCGCGCAACAGTTCGATCGAAATTTTTCCAAGTCCCGACGCTCAAGAGTAAACTTTTTTTCTATCGATCACAGACTATTCTAAATGTTAGATCATTGTAACAATACACATTCTAACAATAAATATCAAGTTTCAAAGCTCTAGGATAAATATTTATCAAATAAACTAAAAATAATGTTCGGGCGTGTTACGTGCCACGACCGATCGATCGAAATTTTTCAAAGTCCCACCCTCAAGAGTAAACTTTTTTTCTATCGATCACAGACTATTCTAAATGTTAGATCATTGTAAAAATACACATTCTAACAATAAATATCAAGTTTCAAAGCTCTAGGATGAATATTTATCGAATAAACTAAAAATAATGTTCGGGCGTGTTACGTGCCACGACCGATCGATCGAAATTTTTCCAAGTGCCGACGCTCAAGAGTAAACTTTTTTCCTGTCTTTTTCGGACGATTCTAATTGTTAGATCCTTGTATAATATGCCGTTTAAAACTCAATTCTCGAGTTTCAGCCCGATCCGACGCGTATTTCTCGAGTTTTTTCGAAATAATCGTCGAGCGCGTAGTCCGCTCGATCGAACGAGCGAACCGTTCGGAGCGGCTCGGGCGCGTCGGTTCTTCGCGCGCAACAGTTCGATCGAAATTTTTCCAAGTCCCGACGCTCAAGAGTAAACTTTTTTCCTGGCTTTTTCGGACGATTCTAATTGTTAGATCCTTGTATAATATGCCGTTTAAAACTCAATTCTCGAGTTTCAGCCCGATCGGACGCGTATTTCTCGAGTTTTTTCGAAATAATCGTCGAGCGCGTAGTCCGCTCGATCGAACGAGCGAACCGTTCGGAGCGGCTCGGGCGCGTCGGTTCTTCGCGCGCAACAGTTCGATCGAAATTTTTCCAAGTCCCGACGCTCAAGAGTAAACTTTTTTCCTGGCTTTTTCGGACGATTCTAATTGTTAGATCCTTGTATAATATGCCGTTTAAAACTCAATTCTCGAGTTTCAGCCCAATCGGACGCGTATTTCTCGAGTTTTTTCGAAATAATCGTCGAGCGCGTAGTCCGCTCGGTCGGTCGAGCGAACCGTTCGGCGCGGCTCGGGCGCGTCGGTTCTTCGCGCGCAACAGTTCGATCGAAATTTTTCCAAGTCCCGACGCTCAAGAGTAAACTTTTTTCCTGGCTTTTTCGGACGATTCTAATTGTTAGATCCTTGTATAATATGCCGTTTAAAACTCAATTCTCGAGTTTCAGCCCGATCGGACGCGTATTTCTCGAGTTTTTTCGAAATAATCGTCGAGCGCGTAGTTCGCTCGATCGAACGAGCGAACCGTTCGGCGCGGCTCGGGCGCGTCGGTTATTCGCGCGCAACAGTTCGATCGAAATTTTTCCAAGTCCCGACGCTCAAGAGTAAACTTTTTTCCTGGCTTTTTCGGACGATTCTAATTGTTAGATCCTTGTATAATATGCCGTTTAAAACTCAATTCTCGAGTTTCAGCCCGATCGGACGCGTATTTCTCGAGTTTTTTCGAAATAATCGTCGAGCGCGTAGTCCGCTCGGTCGATCGAGCGAACCGTTCGGCGCGGCTCGGGCGCGTCGGTTCTTCGCGCGCAACAGTTCGATCGAAATTTTTCCAAGTCCCGACGCTCAAGAGTAAACTTTTTTCCTGGCTTTTTCGGACGATTCTAATTGTTAGATCCTTGTATAATATGCCGTTTAAAACTCAATTCTCGAGTTTCAGCCCGATCGGACGCGTATTTCTCGAGTTTTTTCGAAATAATCGTCGAGCGCGTAGTCCGCTCGATCGAACGAGCGAACCGTTCGGAGCGGCTCGGGCGCGTCGGTTCTTCGCGCGCTACAGTTCGATCGAAATTTTTCCAAGTCCCGACGCTCAAGAGTAAACTTTTTTCCTGGCTTTTTCGGACGATTCTAATTGTTAGATCCTTGTATAATATGCCGTTTAAAACTCAATTCTCGAGTTTCAGCCCGATCGGACGCGTATTTCTCGAGTTTTTTCGAAATAATCGTCGAGCGCGTAGTCCGCTCGGTCGGTCGAGCGAACCGTTCGGCGCGGCTCGGGCGCGTCGGTTCTTCGCGCGCAACAGTTCGATCGAAATTTTTCCAAGTCCCGACGCTCAAGAGTAAACTTTTTTCCTGGCTTTTTCGGACGATTCTAATTGTTAGATCCTTGTATAATATGCCGTTTAAAACTCAATTCTCGAGTTTCAGCCCGATCGGACGCGTATTTCTCGAGTTTTTTCGAAATAATCGTCGAGCGCGTAGTTCGCTCGATCGAACGAGCGAACCGTTCGGCGCGGCTCGGGCGCGTCGGTTATTCGCGCGCAACAGTTCGATCGAAATTTTTCAAAGTCCCGACGCTCAAGAGTAAACTTTTTTCCTGGCTTTTTCGGACGATTCTAATTGTTAGATCCTTGTATAATATGCCGTTTAAAACTCAATTCTCGAGTTTCAGCCCGATCGGACGCGTATTTCTCGAGTTTTTTCGAAATAATCGTCGAGCGCGTAGTCCGCTCGATCGAACGAGCGAACCGTTCGGAGCGGCTCGGGCGCGTCGGTTCTTCGCGCGCAACAGTTCGATCGAAATTTTTCCAAGTCCCGACGCTCAAGAGTAAACTTTTTTCCTGGCTTTTTCGGACGATTCTAATTGTTAGATCCTTGTATAATATGCCGTTTAAAACTCAATTCTCGAGCTTCAGCCCGATCGGACGCGTATTTCTCGAGTTTTTTCGAAATAATCGTCGAGCGCGTAGTCCGCTCGGTCGATCGAGCGAACCGTTCGGCGCGGCTCGGGCGCGTCGGTTCTTCGCGCGCAACAGTTCGATCGAAATTTTTCCAAGTCCCGACGCTCAAGAGTAAACTTTTTTCCTGGCTTTTTCGGACGATTCTAATTGTTAGATCCTTGTATAATATGCCGTTTAAAACTCAATTCTCGAGTTTCAGCCCGATCGGACGCGTATTTCTCGAGTTTTTTCGAAATAATCGTCGAGCGCGTAGTCCGCTCGATCGAACGAGCGAACCGTTCGGAGCGGCTCGGGCGCGTCGGTTCTTCGCGCGCAACAGTTCGATCGAAATTTTTCCAAGTCCCGACGCTCAAGAGTAAACTTTTTTCCTGGCTTTTTCGGACGATTCTAATTGTTAGATCCTTGTATAATATGCCGTTTAAAACTCAATTCTCGAGTTTCAGCCCGATCGGACGCGTATTTCTCGAGTTTTTTCGAAATAATCGTCGAGCGCGTAGTCCGCTCGGTCGGTCGAGCGAACCGTTCGGCGCGGCTCGGGCGCGTCGGTTCTTCGCGCGCAACAGTTCGATCGAAATTTTTCCAAGTCCCGACGCTCAAGAGTAATCTTTTTTCCTGGCTTTTTCGGACGATTCTAATTGTTAGATCCTTGTATAATATGCCGTTTAAAACTCAATTCTCGAGTTTCAGCCCGATCGGACGCGTATTTCTCGAGTTTTTTCGAAATAATCGTCGAGCGCGTAGTCCGCTCGGTCGATCGAGCGAACCGTTCGGCGCGGCTCGGGCGCGTCGGTTATTCGCGCGCAACAGTTCGATCGAAATTTTTCCAAGTCCCGACGCTCAAGAGTAAACTTTTTTCCTGGCTTTTTCGGACGATTCTAATTGTTAGATCCTTGTATAATATGCCGTTTAAAACTCAATTCTCGAGTTTCAGCCCGATCGGACGCGTATTTCTCGAGTTTTTTCGAAATAATCGTCGAGCGCGTAGTTCGCTCGATCGAACGAGCGAACCGTTCGGCGCGGCTCGGGCGCGTCGGTTATTCGCGCGCAACAGTTCGATCGAAATTTTTCCAAGTCCCGACGCTCAAGAGTAAACTTTTTTCCTGGCTTTTTCGGACGATTCTAATTGTTAGATCCTTGTATAATATGCCGTTTAAAACTCAATTCTCGAGTTTCAGCCCGATCGGACGCGTATTTCTCGAGTTTTTTCGAAATAATCGTCGAGCGCGTAGTCCGCTCGATCGAACGAGCGAACCGTTCGGAGCGGCTCGGGCGCGTCGGTTCTTCGCGCGCAACAGTTCGATCGAAATTTTTCCAAGTCCCGACGCTCAAGAGTAAACTTTTTTCCTGGCTTTTGCGGACGATTCTAATTGTTAGATCCTTGTATAATATGCCGTTTAAAACTCAATTCTCGAGTTTCAGCCCGATCGGACGCGTATTTCTCGAGTTTTTTCGAAATAATCGTCGAGCGCGTAGTCCGCTCGATCGAACGAGCGAACCGTTCGGAGCGGCTCGGGCGCGTCGGTTCTTCGCGCGCAACAGTTCGATCGAAATTTTTCCAAGTCCCGACGCTCAAGAGTAAACTTTTTTCCTGGCTTTTTCGGACGATTCTAATTGTTAGATCCTTGTATAATATGCCGTTTAAAACTCAATTCTCGAGTTTCAGCCCGATCGGACGCGTATTTCTCGAGTTTTTTCGAAATAATCGTCGAGCGCGTAGTCCGCTCGGTCGGTCGAGCGAACCGTTCGGCGCGGCTCGGGCGCGTCGGTTCTTCGCGCGCAACAGTTCGATCGAAATTTTTCCAAGTCCCGACGCTCAAGAGTAAACTTTTTTCCTGGCTTTTTCGGACGATTCTAATTGTTAGATCCTTGTATAATATGCCGTTTAAAACTCAATTCTCGAGTTTCAGCCCGATCGGACGCGTATTTCTCGAGTTTTTTCGAAATAATCGTCGAGCGCGTAGTTCGCTCGATCGAACGAGCGAACCGTTCGGCGCGGCTCGGGCGCGTCGGTTATTCGCGCGCAACAGTTCGATCGAAATTTTTCCAAGTCCCGACGCTCAAGAGTAAACTTTTTTCCTGGCTTTTTCGGACGATTCTAATTGTTAGATCCTTGTATAATATGCCGTTTAAAACTCAATTCTCGAGTTTCAGCCCGATCGGACGCGTATTTCTCGAGTTTTTTCGAAATAATCGTCGAGCGCGTAGTCCGCTCGATCGAACGAGCGAACCGTTCGGAGCGGCTCGGGCGCGTCGGTTCTTCGCGCGCAACAGTTCGATCGAAATTTTTCCAAGTCCCGACGCTCAAGAGTAAACTTTTTTCCTGGCTTTTTCGGACGATTCTAATTGTTAGATCCTTGTATAATATGCCGTTTAAAACTCAATTCTCGAGTTTCAGCCCGATCGGACGCGTATTTCTCGAGTTTTTTCGAAATAATCGTCGAGCGCGTAGTCCGCTCGATCGAACGAGCGAACCGTTCGGAGCGGCTCGGGCGCGTCGGTTCTTCGCGCGCAACAGTTCGATCGAAATTTTTCCAAGTCCCGACGCTCAAGAGTAAACTTTTTTCCTGGCTTTTTCGGACGATTCTAATTGTTAGATCCTTGTATAATATGCCGTTTAAAACTCAATTCTCGAGTTTCAGCCCAATCGGACGCGTATTTCTCGAGTTTTTTCGAAATAATCGTCGAGCGCGTAGTCCGCTCGGTCGGTCGAGCGAACCGTTCGGCGCGGCTCGGGCGCGTCGGTTCTTCGCGCGCAACAGTTCGATCGAAATTTTTCCAAGTCCCGACGCTCAAGAGTAAACTTTTTTCCTGGCTTTTTCGGACGATTCTAATTGTTAGATCCTTGTATAATATGCCGTTTAAAACTCAATTCTCGAGTTTCAGCCCGATCGGACGCGTATTTCTCGAGTTTTTTCGAAATAATCGTCGAGCGCGTAGTTCGCTCGATCGAACGAGCGAACCGTTCGGCGCGGCTCGGGCGCGTCGGTTATTCGCGCGCAACAGTTCGATCGAAATTTTTCCAAGTCCCGACGCTCAAGAGTAAACTTTTTTCCTGGCTTTTTCGGACGATTCTAATTGTTAGATCCTTGTATAATATGCCGTTTAAAACTCAATTCTCGAGTTTCAGCCCGATCGGACGCGTATTTCTCGAGTTTTTTCGAAATAATCGTCGAGCGCGTAGTCCGCTCGGTCGATCGAGCGAACCGTTCGGCGCGGCTCGGGCGCGTCGGTTCTTCGCGCGCAACAGTTCGATCGAAATTTTTCCAAGTCCCGACGCTCAAGAGTAAACTTTTTTCCTGGCTTTTTCGGACGATTCTAATTGTTAGATCCTTGTATAATATGCCGTTTAAAACTCAATTCTCGAGTTTCAGCCCGATCGGACGCGTATTTCTCGAGTTTTTTCGAAATAATCGTCGAGCGCGTAGACCGCTCGGTCGGTCGAGCGAACCGTTCGGCGCGGCTCGGGCGCGTCGGTTCTTCGCGCGCAACAGTTCGATCGAAATTTTTCCAAGTCCCGACGCTCAAGAGTAAACTTTTTTCCTGGCTTTTTCGGACGATTCTAATTGTTAGATCCTTGTATAATATGCCGTTTAAAACTCAATTCTCGAGTTTCAGCCCGATCGGACGCGTATTTCTCGAGTTTTTTCGAAATAATCGTCGAGCGCGTAGTCCGCTCGATCGAACGAGCGAACCGTTCGGAGCGGCTCGGGCGCGTCGGTTCTTCGCGCGCAACAGTTCGATCGAAATTTTTCCAAGTCCCGACGCTCAAGAGTAAACTTTTTTCCTGGCTTTTTCGGACGATTCTAATTGTTAGATCCTTGTATAATATGCCGTTTAAAACTCAATTCTCGAGTTTCAGCCCGATCGGACGCGTATTTCTCGAGTTTTTTCGAAATAATCGTCGAGCGCGTAGTCCGCTCGGTCGGTCGAGCGAACCGTTCGGCGCGGCTCGGGCGCGTCGGTTCTTCGCGCGCAACAGTTCGATCGAAATTTTTCCAAGTCCCGACGCTCAAGAGTAAACTTTTTTCCTGGCTTTTTCGGACGATTCTAATTGTTAGATCCTTGTATAATATGCCGTTTAAAACTCAATTCTCGAGTTTCAGCCCGATCGGACGCGTATTTCTCGAGTTTTTTCGAAATAATCGTCGAGCGCGTAGTCCGCTCGGTCGATCGAGCGAACCGTTCGGCGCGGCTCGGGCGCGTCGGTTATTCGCGCGCAACAGTTCGATCGAAATTTTTCCAAGTCCCGACGCTCAAGAGTAAACTTTTTTCCTGGCTTTTTCGGACGATTCTAATTGTTAGATCCTTGTATAATATGCCGTTTAAAACTCAATTCTCGAGTTTCAGCCCGATCGGACGCGTATTTCTCGAGTTTTTTCGAAATAATCGTCGAGCGCGTAGTCCGCTCGATCGAACGAGCGAACCGTTCGGAGCGGCTCGGGCGCGTCGGTTCTTCGCGCGCAACAGTTCGATCGAAATTTTTCCAAGTCCCGACGCTCAAGAGTAAACTTTTTTCCTGGCTTTTTCGGACGATTCTAATTGTTAGATCCTTGTATAATATGCCGTTTAAAACTCAATTCTCGAGTTTCAGCCCGATCGGACGCGTATTTCTCGAGTTTTTTCGAAATAATCGTCGAGCGCGTAGACCGCTCGGTCGGTCGAGCGAACCGTTCGGCGCGGCTCGGGCGCGTCGGTTCTTCGCGCGCAACAGTTCGATCGAAATTTTTCCAAGTCCCGACGCTCAAGAGTAAACTTTTTTCCTGGCTTTTTCGGACGATTCTAATTGTTAGATCCTTGTATAATATGCCGTTTAAAACTCAATTCTCGAGTTTCAGCCCGATCGGACGCGTATTTCTCGAGTTTTTTCGAAATAATCGTCGAGCGCGTAGTCCGCTCGATCGAACGAGCGAACCGTTCGGAGCGGCTCGGGCGCGTCGGTTCTTCGCGCGCAACAGTTCGATCGAAATTTTTCCAAGTCCCGACGCTCAAGAGTAAACTTTTTTCCTGGCTTTTTCGGACGATTCTAATTGTTAGATCCTTGTATAATATGCCGTTTAAAACTCAATTCTCGAGTTTCAGCCCGATCGGACGCGTATTTCTCGAGTTTTTTCGAAATAATCGTCGAGCGCGTAGTCCGCTCGGTCGGTCGAGCGAACCGTTCGGCGCGGCTCGGGCGCGTCGGTTCTTCGCGCGCAACAGTTCGATCGAAATTTTTCCAAGTCCCGACGCTCAAGAGTAAACTTTTTTCCTGGCTTTTTCGGACGATTCTAATTGTTAGATCCTTGTATAATATGCCGTTTAAAACTCAATTCTCGAGTTTCAGCCCGATCGGACGCGTATTTCTCGAGTTTTTTCGAAATAATCGTCGAGCGCGTAGTCCGCTCGGTCGATCGAGCGAACCGTTCGGCGCGGCTCGGGCGCGTCAGTTATTCGCGCGCAACAGTTCGATCGAAATTTTTCCAAGTCCCGACGCTCAAGAGTAAACTTTTTTCCTGGCTTTTTCGGACGATTCTAATTGTTAGATCCTTGTATAATATGCCGTTTAAAACTCAATTCTCGAGTTTCAGCCCGATCGGACGCGTATTTCTCGAGTTTTTTCGAAATAATCGTCGAGCGCGTAGTTCGCTCGATCGAACGAGCGAACCGTTCGGCGCGGCTCGGGCGCGTCGGTTATTCGCGCGCAACAGTTCGATCGAAATTTTTCCAAGTCCCGACGCTCAAGAGTAAACTTTTTTCCTGGCTTTTTCGGACGATTCTAATTGTTAGATCCTTGTATAATATGCCGTTTAAAACTCAATTCTCGAGTTTCAGCCCGATCGGACGCGTATTTCTCGAGTTTTTTCGAAATAATCGTCGAGCGCGTAGTTCGCTCGATCGAACGAGCGAACCGTTCGGCGCGGCTCGGGCGCGTCGGTTATTCGCGCGCAACAGTTCGATCGAAATTTTTCCAAGTCCCGACGCTCAAGAGTAAACTTTTTTCCTGGCTTTTTCGGACGATTCTAATTGTTAGATCCTTGTATAATATGCCGTTTAAAACTCAATTCTCGAGTTTCAGCCCGATCGGACGCGTATTTCTCGAGTTTTTTCGAAATAATCGTCGAGCGCGTAGTTCGCTCGATCGAACGAGCGAACCGTTCGGCGCGGCTCGGGCGCGTCGGTTATTCGCGCGCAACAGTTCGATCGAAATTTTTCCAAGTCCCGACGCTCAAGAGTAAACTTTTTTCCTGGCTTTTTCGGACGATTCTAATTGTTAGATCCTTGTATAATATGCCGTTTAAAACTCAATTCTCGAGTTTCAGCCCGATCGGACGCGTATTTCTCGAGTTTTTTCGAAATAATCGTCGAGCGCGTAGTCCGCTCGATCGAACGAGCGAACCGTTCGGAGCGGCTCGGGCGCGTCGGTTCTTCGCGCGCAACAGTTCGATCGAAATTTTTCCAAGTCCCGACGCTCAAGAGTAAACTTTTTTCCTGGCTTTTGCGGACGATTCTAATTGTTAGATCCTTGTATAATATGCCGTTTAA
The DNA here is from genome assembly GCA_963971365.1 of Lasioglossum villosulum. NCBI lineage: Eukaryota > Metazoa > Arthropoda > Insecta > Hymenoptera > Halictidae > Lasioglossum > Lasioglossum villosulum. The sequence goes on along the minus strand of OZ020502.1, from coordinate 15,951,888 downwards.
AACTCAATTCTCGAGTTTCAGCCCGATCGGACGCGTATTTCTCGAGTTTTTTCGAAATAATCGTCGAGCGCGTAGTCCGCTCGATCGAACGAGCGAATCGTTCGGAGCGGCTCGGGCGCGTCGGTTCTTCGCGCGCAACAGTTCGATCGAAATTTTTCCAAGTCCCGACGCTCAAGAGTAAACTTTTTTCCTGGCTTTTTCGGACGATTCTAATTGTTAGATCCTTGTATAATATGCCGTTTAAAACTCAATTCTCGAGTTTCAGCCCGATCGGACGCGTATTTCTCGAGTTTTTTCGAAATAATCGTCGAGCGCGTAGTCCGCTCGGTCGGTCGAGCGAACCGTTCGGCGCGGCTCGGGCGCGTCGGTTCTTCGCGCGCAACAGTTCGATCGAAATTTTTCCAAGTCCCGACGCTCAAGAGTAAACTTTTTTCCTGGCTTTTTCGGACGATTCTAATTGTTAGATCCTTGTATAATATGCCGTTTAAAACTCAATTCTCGAGTTTCAGCCCGATCGGACGCGTATTTCTCGAGTTTTTTCGAAATAATCGTCGAGCGCGTAGTTCGCTCGATCGAACGAGCGAACCGTTCGGCGCGGCTCGGGCGCGTCGGTTATTCGCGCGCAACAGTTCGATCGAAATTTTTCCAAGTCCCGACGCTCAAGAGTAAACTTTTTTCCTGGCTTTTTCGGACGATTCTAATTGTTAGATCCTTGTATAATATGCCGTTTAAAACTCAATTCTCGAGTTTCAGCCCGATCGGACGCGTATTTCTCGAGTTTTTTCGAAATAATCGTCGAGCGCGTAGTCCGCTCGATCGAACGAGCGAACCGTTCGGAGCGGCTCGGGCGCGTCGGTTCTTCGCGCGCAACAGTTCGATCGAAATTTTTCCAAGTCCCGACGCTCAAGAGTAAACTTTTTTCCTGGCTTTTTCGGACGATTCTAATTGTTAGATCCTTGTATAATATGCCGTTTAAAACTCAATTCTCGAGTTTCAGCCCGATCGGACGCGTATTTCTCGAGTTTTTTCGAAATAATCGTCGAGCGCGTAGTCCGCTCGGTCGATCGAGCGAACCGTTCGGCGCGGCTCGGGCGCGTCGGTTCTTCGCGCGCAACAGTTCGATCGAAATTTTTCCAAGTCCCGACGCTCAAGAGTAAACTTTTTTCCTGGCTTTTTCGGACGATTCTAATTGTTAGATCCTTGTATAATATGCCGTTTAAAACTCAATTCTCGAGTTTCAGCCCGATCGGACGCGTATTTCTCGAGTTTTTTCGAAATAATCGTCGAGCGCGTAGTCCGCTCGGTCGGTCGAGCGAACCGTTCGGCGCGGCTCGGGCGCGTCGGTTCTTCGCGCGCAACAGTTCGATCGAAATTTTTCCAAGTCCCGACGCTCAAGAGTAAACTTTTTTCCTGGCTTTTTCGGACGATTCTAATTGTTAGATCCTTGTATAATATGCCGTTTAAAACTCAATTCTCGAGTTTCAGCCCGATCGGACGCGTATTTCTCGAGTTTTTTCGAAATAATCGTCGAGCGCGTAGTCCGCTCGGTCGATCGAGCGAACCGTTCGGCGCGGCTCGGGCGCGTCGGTTATTCGCGCGCAACAGTTCGATCGAAATTTTTCCAAGTCCCGACGCTCAAGAGTAAACTTTTTTCCTGGCTTTTTCGGACGATTCTAATTGTTAGATCCTTGTATAATATGCCGTTTAAAACTCAATTCTCGAGTTTCAGCCCGATCGGACGCGTATTTCTCGAGTTTTTTCGAAATAATCGTCGAGCGCGTAGTTCGCTCGATCGAACGAGCGAACCGTTCGGCGCGGCTCGGGCGCGTCGGTTATTCGCGCGCAACAGTTCGATCGAAATTTTTCCAAGTCCCGACGCTCAAGAGTAAACTTTTTTCCTGGCTTTTTCGGACGATTCTAATTGTTAGATCCTTGTATAATATGCCGTTTAAAACTCAATTCTCGAGTTTCAGCCCGATCGGACGCGTATTTCTCGAGTTTTTTCGAAATTATCGTCGAGCGCGTAGTCCGCTCGATCGAACGAGCGAACCGTTCGGAGCGGCTCGGGCGCGTCGGTTCTTCGCGCGCAACAGTTCGATCGAAATTTTTCCAAGTCCCGACGCTCAAGAGTAAACTTTTTTCCTGGCTTTTTCGGACGATTCTAATTGTTAGATCCTTGTATAATATGCCGTTTAAAACTCAATTCTCGAGTTTCAGCCCGATCGGACGCGTATTTCTCGAGTTTTTTCGAAATAATCGTCGAGCGCGTAGTCCGCTCGATCGAACGAGCGAACCGTTCGGAGCGGCTCGGGCGCGTCGGTTCTTCGCGCGCAACAGTTCGATCGAAATTTTTCCAAGTCCCGACGCTCAAGAGTAAACTTTTTTCCTGGCTTTTTCGGACGATTCTAATTGTTAGATCCTTGTATAATATGCCGTTTAAAACTCAATTCTCGAGTTTCAGCCCGATCGGACGCGTATTTCTCGAGTTTTTTCGAAATAATCGTCGAGCGCGTAGTCCGCTCGGTCGGTCGAGCGAACCGTTCGGCGCGGCTCGGGCGCGTCGGTTCTTCGCGCGCAACAGTTCGATCGAAATTTTTCCAAGTCCCGACGCTCAAGAGTAAACTTTTTTCCTGGCTTTTTCGGACGATTCTAATTGTTAGATCCTTGTATAATATGCCGTTTAAAACTCAATTCTCGAGTTTCAGCCCGATCGGACGCGTATTTCTCGAGTTTTTTCGAAATAATCGTCGAGCGCGTAGTCCGCTCGATCGAACGAGCGAACCGTTCGGAGCGGCTCGGGCGCGTCGGTTCTTCGCGCGCAACAGTTCGATCGAAATTTTTCCAAGTCCCGACGCTCAAGAGTAAACTTTTTTCCTGGCTTTTTCGGACGATTCTAATTGTTAGATCCTTGTATAATATGCCGTTTAAAACTCAATTCTCGAGTTTCAGCCCGATCGGACGCGTATTTCTCGAGTTTTTTCGAAATAATCGTCGAGCGCGTAGTTCGCTCGATCGAACGAGCGAACCGTTCGGCGCGGCTCGGGCGCGTCGGTTATTCGCGCGCAACAGTTCGATCGAAATTTTTCCAAGTCCCGACGCTCAAGAGTAAACTTTTTTCCTGGCTTTTTCGGACGATTCTAATTGTTAGATCCTTGTATAATATGCCGTTTAAAACTCAATTCTCGAGTTTCAGCCCGATCGGACGCGTATTTCTCGAGTTTTTTCGAAATAATCGTCGAGCGCGTAGTCCGCTCGATCGAACGAGCGAACCGTTCGGAGCGGCTCGGGCGCGTCGGTTCTTCGCGCGCAACAGTTCGATCGAAATTTTTCCAAGTCCCGACGCTCAAGAGTAAACTTTTTTCCTGGCTTTTTCGGACGATTCTAATTGTTAGATCCTTGTATAATATGCCGTTTAAAACTCAATTCTCGAGTTTCAGCCCGATCGGACGCGTATTTCTCGAGTTTTTTCGAAATAATCGTCGAGCGCGTAGTCCGCTCGGTCGGTCGAGCGAACCGTTCGGCGCGGCTCGGGCGCGTCGGTTCTTCGCGCGCAACAGTTCGATCGAAATTTTTCCAAGTCCCGACGCTCAAGAGTAAACTTTTTTCCTGGCTTTTTCGGACGATTCTAATTGTTAGATCCTTGTATAATATGCCGTTTAAAACTCAATTCTCGAGTTTCAGCCCGATCGGACGCGTATTTCTCGAGTTTTTTCGAAATAATCGTCGAGCGCGTAGTCCGCTCGGTCGGTCGAGCGAACCGTTCGGCGCGGCTCGGGCGCGTCGGTTCTTCGCGCGCAACAGTTCGATCGAAATTTTTCCAAGTCCCGACGCTCAAGAGTAAACTTTTTTCCTGGCTTTTTCGGACGATTCTAATTGTTAGATCCTTGTATAATATGCCGTTTAAAACTCAATTCTCGAGTTTCAGCCCGATCGGACGCGTATTTCTCGAGTTTTTTCGAAATAATCGTCGAGCGCGTAGTTCGCTCGATCGAACGAGCGAACCGTTCGGCGCGGCTCGGGCGCGTCGGTTATTCGCGCGCAACAGTTCGATCGAAATTTTTCCAAGTCCCGACGCTCAAGAGTAAACTTTTTTCCTGGCTTTTTCGGACGATTCTAATTGTTAGATCCTTGTATAATATGCCGTTTAAAACTCAATTCTCGAGTTTCAGCCCGATCGGACGCGTATTTCTCGAGTTTTTTCGAAATAATCGTCGAGCGCGTAGTCCGCTCGATCGAACGAGCGAACCGTTCGGAGCGGCTCGGGCGCGTCGGTTCTTCGCGCGCAACAGTTCGATCGAAATTTTTCCAAGTCCCGACGCTCAAGAGTAAACTTTTTTCCTGGCTTTTTCGGACGATTCTAATTGTTAGATCCTTGTATAATATGCCGTTTAAAACTCAATTCTCGAGTTTCAGCCCGATCGGACGCGTATTTCTCGAGTTTTTTCGAAATAATCGTCGAGCGCGTAGTCCGCTCGATCGAACGAGCGAACCGTTCGGAGCGGCTCGGGCGCGTCGGTTCTTCGCGCGCAACAGTTCGATCGAAATTTTTCCAAGTCCCGACGCTCAAGAGTAAACTTTTTTCCTGGCTTTTTCGGACGATTCTAATTGTTAGATCCTTGTATAATATGCCGTTTAAAACTCAATTCTCGAGTTTCAGCCCGATCGGACGCGTATTTCTCGAGTTTTTTCGAAATAATCGTCGAGCGCGTAGTCCGCTCGGTCGATCGAGCGAACCGTTCGGCGCGGCTCGGGCGCGTCGGTTCTTCGCGCGCAACAGTTCGATCGAAATTTTTCCAAGTCCCGACGCTCAAGAGTAAACTTTTTTCCTGGCTTTTTCGGACGATTCTAATTGTTAGATCCTTGTATAATATGCCGTTTAAAACTCAATTCTCGAGTTTCAGCCCGATCGGACGCGTATTTCTCGAGTTTTTTCGAAATAATCGTCGAGCGCGTAGTCCGCTCGGTCGGTCGAGCGAACCGTTCGGCGCGGCTCGGGCGCGTCGGTTCTTCGCGCGCAACAGTTCGATCGAAATTTTTCCAAGTCCCGACGCTCAAGAGTAAACTTTTTTCCTGGCTTTTTCGGACGATTCTAATTGTTAGATCCTTGTATAATATGCCGTTTAAAACTCAATTCTCGAGTTTCAGCCCGATCGGACGCGTATTTCTCGAGTTTTTTCGAAATAATCGTCGAGCGCGTAGTCCGCTCGGTCGGTCGAGCGAACCGTTCGGCGCGGCTCGGGCGCGTCGGTTCTTCGCGCGCAACAGTTCGATCGAAATTTTTCCAAGTCCCGACGCTCAAGAGTAAACTTTTTTCCTGGCTTTTTCGGACGATTCTAATTGTTAGATCCTTGTATAATATGCCGTTTAAAACTCAATTCTCGAGTTTCAGCCCGATCGGACGCGTATTTCTCGAGTTTTTTCGAAATAATCGTCGAGCGCGTAGTTCGCTCGATAGAACGAGCGAACCTTTCGGCGCGGCTCGGGCGCGTCGGTTATTCGCGCGCAACAGTTCGATCGAAATTTTTCCAAGTCCCGACGCTCAAGAGTAAACTTTTTTCCTGGCTTTTTCGGACGATTCTAATTGTTAGATCCTTGTATAATATGCCGTTTAAAACTCAATTCTCGAGTTTCAGCCCGATCGGACGCGTATTTCTCGAGTTTTTTCGAAATAATCGTCGAGCGCGTAGTCCGCTCGATCGAACGAGCGAACCGTTCGGAGCGGCTCGGGCGCGTCGGTTCTTCGCGCGCAACAGTTCGATCGAAATTTTTCCAAGTCCCGACGCTCAAGAGTAAACTTTTTTCCTGGCTTTTTCGGACGATTCTAATTGTTAGATCCTTGTATAATATGCCGTTTAAAACTCAATTCTCGAGTTTCAGCCCGATCGGACGCGTATTTCTCGAGTTTTTTCGAAATAATCGTCGAGCGCGTAGTCCGCTCGGTCGGTCGAGCGAACCGTTCGGCGCGGCTCGGGCGCGTCGGTTCTTCGCGCGCAACAGTTCGATCGAAATTTTTCCAAGTCCCGACGCTCAAGAGTAAACTTTTTTCCTGGCTTTTTCGGACGATTCTAATTGTTAGATCCTTGTATAATATGCCGTTTAAAACTCAATTCTCGAGTTTCAGCCCGATCGGACGCGTATTTCTCGAGTTTTTTCGAAATAATCGTCGAGCGCGTAGTTCGCTCGATCGAACGAGCGAACCGTTCGGCGCGGCTCGGGCGCGTCGGTTATTCGCGCGCAACAGTTCGATCGAAATTTTTCCAAGTCCCGACGCTCAAGAGTAAACTTTTTTCCTGGCTTTTTCGGACGATTCTAATTGTTAGATCCTTGTATAATATGCCGTTTAAAACTCAATTCTCGAGTTTCAGCCCGATCGGACGCGTATTTCTCGAGTTTTTTCGAAATAATCGTCGAGCGCGTAGTCCGCTCGATCGAACGAGCGAACCGTTCGGAGCGGCTCGGGCGCGTCGGTTATTCGCGCGCAACAGTTCGATCGAAATTTTTCCAAGTCCCGACGCTCAAGAGTAAACTTTTTTCCTGGCTTTTGCGGACGATTCTAATTGTTAGATCCTTGTATAATATGCCGTTTAAAACTCAATTCTCGAGTTTCAGCCCGATCGGACGCGTATTTCTCGAGTTTTTTCGAAATAATCGTCGAGCGCGTAGTCCGTTCGATCGAACGAGCGAACCGTTCGGAGCGGCTCGGGCACGTCGGTTCTTCGCGCGCAACAGTTCGATCGAAATTTTTCCAAGTCCCGACGCTCAAGAGTAAACTTTTTTCCTGGCTTTTTCGGACGATTCTAATTGTTAGATCCTTGTATAATATGCCGTTTAAAACTCAATTCTCGAGTTTCAGCCCGATCGGACGCGTATTTCTCGAGTTTTTTCGAAATAATCGTCGAGCGCGTAGTCCGCTCGGTCGGTCGAGCGAACCGTTCGGCGCGGCTCGGGCGCGTCGGTTCTTCGCGCGCAACAGTTCGATCGAAATTTTTCCAAGTCCCGACGCTCAAGAGTAAACTTTTTTCCTGGCTTTTTCGGACGATTCTAATTGTTAGATCCTTGTATAATATGCCGTTTAAAACTCAATTCTCGAGTTTCAGCCCGATCGGACGCGTATTTCTCGAGTTTTTTCGAAATAATCGTCGAGCGCGTAGTTCGCTCGATCGAACGAGCGAACCGTTCGGCGCGGCTCGGGCGCGTCGGTTATTCGCGCGCAACAGTTCGATCGAAATTTTTCCAAGTCCCGACGCTCAAGAGTAAACTTTTTTCCTGGCTTTTTCGGACGATTCTAATTGTTAGATCCTTGTATAATATGCCGTTTAAAACTCAATTCTCGAGTTTCAGCCCGATCGGACGCGTATTTCTCGAGTTTTTTCGAAATAATCGTCGAGCGCGTAGTCCGCTCGATCGAACGAGCGAACCGTTCGGAGCGGCTCGGGCGCGTCGGTTATTCGCGCGCAACAGTTCGATCGAAATTTTTCCAAGTCCCGACGCTCAAGAGTAAACTTTTTTCCTGGCTTTTTCGGACGATTCTAATTGTTAGATCCTTGTATAATATGCCGTTTAAAACTCAATTCTCGAGTTTCAGCCCGATCGGACGCGTATTTCTCGAGTTTTTTCGAAATAATCGTCGAGCGCGTAGTTCGCTCGATCGAACGAGCGAACCGTTCGGCGCGGCTCGGGCGCGTCGGTTATTCGCGCGCAACAGTTCGATCGAAATTTTTCCAAGTCCCGACGCTCAAGAGTAAACTTTTTTCCTGGCTTTTTCGGACGATTCTAATTGTTAGATCCTTGTATAATATGCCGTTTAAAACTCAATTCTCGAGTTTCAGCCCGATCGGACGCGTATTTCTCGAGTTTTTTCGAAATAATCGTCGAGCGCGTAGTCCGCTCGATCGAACGAGCGAACCGTTCGGAGCGGCTCGGGCGCGTCGGTTCTTCGCGCGCAACAGTTCGATCGAAATTTTTCCAAGTCCCGACGCTCAAGAGTAAACTTTTTTCCTGGCTTTTTCGGACGATTCTAATTGTTAGATCCTTGTATAATATGCCGTTTAAAACTCAATTCTCGAGTTTCAGCCCGATCGGACGCGTATTTCTCGAGTTTTTTCGAAATAATCGTCGAGCGCGTAGTCCGCTCGGTCGGTCGAGCGAACCGTTCGGCGCGGCTCGGGCGCGTCGGTTCTTCGCGCGCAACAGTTCGATCGAAATTTTTCCAAGTCCCGACGCTCAAGAGTAAACTTTTTTCCTGGCTTTTTCGGACGATTCTAATTGTTAGATCCTTGTATAATATGCCGTTTAAAACTCAATTCTCGAGTTTCAGCCCGATCGGACGCGTATTTCTCGAGTTTTTTCGAAATAATCGTCGAGCGCGTAGTCCGCTCGGTCGGTCGAGCGAACCGTTCGGCGCGGCTCGGGCGCGTCGGTTCTTCGCGCGCAACAGTTCGATCGAAATTTTTCCAAGTCCCGACGCTCAAGAGTAAACTTTTTTCCTGGCTTTTTCGGACGATTCTAATTGTTAGATCCTTGTATAATATGCCGTTTAAAACTCAATTCTCGAGTTTCAGCCCGATCGGACGCGTATTTCTCGAGTTTTTTCGAAATAATCGTCGAGCGCGTAGTTCGCTCGATCGAACGAGCGAACCGTTCGGCGCGGCTCGGGCGCGTCGGTTATTCGCGCGCAACAGTTCGATCGAAATTTTTCCAAGTCCCGACGCTCAAGAGTAAACTTTTTTCCTGGCTTTTTCGGACGATTCTAATTGTTAGATCCTTGTATAATATGCCGTTTAAAACTCAATTCTCGAGTTTCAGCCCGATCGGACGCGTATTTCTCGAGTTTTTTCGAAATAATCGTCGAGCGCGTAGTCCGCTCGATCGAACGAGCGAACCGTTCGGAGCGGCTCGGGCGCGTCGGTTCTTCGCGCGCAACAGTTCGATCGAAATTTTTCCAAGTCCCGACGCTCAAGAGTAAACTTTTTTCCTGGCTTTTTCGGACGATTCTAATTGTTAGATCCTTGTATAATATGCCGTTTAAAACTCAATTCTCGAGTTTCAGCCCGATCGGACGCGTATTTCTCGAGTTTTTTCGAAATAATCGTCGAGCGCGTAGTCCGCTCGATCGAACGAGCGAACCGTTCGGAGCGGCTCGGGCGCGTCGGTTCTTCGCGCGCAACAGTTCGATCGAAATTTTTCCAAGTCCCGACGCTCAAGAGTAAACTTTTTTCCTGGCTTTTTCGGACGATTCTAATTGTTAGATCCTTGTATAATATGCCGTTTAAAACTCAATTCTCGAGTTTCAGCCCGATCGGACGCGTATTTCTCGAGTTTTTTCGAAATAATCGTCGAGCGCGTAGTCCGCTCGGTCGATCGAGCGAACCGTTCGGCGCGGCTCGGGCGCGTCGGTTCTTCGCGCGCAACAGTTCGATCGAAATTTTTCCAAGTCCCGACGCTCAAGAGTAAACTTTTTTCCTGGCTTTTTCGGACGATTCTAATTGTTAGATCCTTGTATAATATGCCGTTTAAAACTCAATTCTCGAGTTTCAGCCCGATCGGACGCGTATTTCTCGAGTTTTTTCGAAATAATCGTCGAGCGCGTAGTCCGCTCGGTCGGTCGAGCGAACCGTTCGGCGCGGCTCGGGCGCGTCGGTTCTTCGCGCGCAACAGTTCGATCGAAATTTTTCCAAGTCCCGACGCTCAAGAGTAAACTTTTTTCCTGGCTTTTTCGGACGATTCTAATTGTTAGATCCTTGTATAATATGCCGTTTAAAACTCAATTCTCGAGTTTCAGCCCGATCGGACGCGTATTTCTCGAGTTTTTTCGAAATAATCGTCGAGCGCGTAGTCCGCTCGGTCGGTCGAGCGAACCGTTCGGCGCGGCTCGGGCGCGTCGGTTCTTCGCGCGCAACAGTTCGATCGAAATTTTTCCAAGTCCCGACGCTCAAGAGTAAACTTTTTTCCTGGCTTTTTCGGACGATTCTAATTGTTAGATCCTTGTATAATATGCCGTTTAAAACTCAATTCTCGAGTTTCAGCCCGATCGGACGCGTATTTCTCGAGTTTTTTCGAAATAATCGTCGAGCGCGTAGTTCGCTCGATCGAACGAGCGAACCGTTCGGCGCGGCTCGGGCGCGTCGGTTATTCGCGCGCAACAGTTCGATCGAAATTTTTCCAAGTCCCGACGCTCAAGAGTAAACTTTTTTCCTGGCTTTTTCGGACGATTCTAATTGTTAGATCCTTGTATAATATGCCGTTTAAAACTCAATTCTCGAGTTTCAGCCCGATCGGACGCGTATTTCTCGAGTTTTTTCGAAATAATCGTCGAGCGCGTAGTCCGCTCGATCGAACGAGCGAACCGTTCGGAGCGGCTCGGGCGCGTCGGTTCTTCGCGCGCAACAGTTCGATCGAAATTTTTCCAAGTCCCGACGCTCAAGAGTAAACTTTTTTCCTGGCTTTTTCGGACGATTCTAATTGTTAGATCCTTGTATAATATGCCGTTTAAAACTCAATTCTCGAGTTTCAGCCCGATCGGACGCGTATTTCTCGAGTTTTTTCGAAATAATCGTCGAGCGCGTAGTCCGCTCGATCGAACGAGCGAACCGTTCGGAGCGGCTCGGGCGCGTCGGTTCTTCGCGCGCAACAGTTCGATCGAAATTTTTCCAAGTCCCGACGCTCAAGAGTAAACTTTTTTCCTGGCTTTTTCGGACGATTCTAATTGTTAGATCCTTGTATAATATGCCGTTTAAAACTCAATTCTCGAGTTTCAGCCCGATCGGACGCGTATTTCTCGAGTTTTTTCGAAATAATCGTCGAGCGCGTAGTCCGCTCGGTCGATCGAGCGAACCGTTCGGCGCGGCTCGGGCGCGTCGGTTCTTCGCGCGCAACAGTTCGATCGAAATTTTTCCAAGTCCCGACGCTCAAGAGTAAACTTTTTTCCTGGCTTTTTCGGACGATTCTAATTGTTAGATCCTTGTATAATATGCCGTTTAAAACTCAATTCTCGAGTTTCAGCCCGATCGGACGCGTATTTCTCGAGTTTTTTCGAAATAATCGTCGAGCGCGTAGTCCGCTCGGTCGGTCGAGCGAACCGTTCGGCGCGGCTCGGGCGCGTCGGTTCTTCGCGCGCAACAGTTCGATCGAAATTTTTCCAAGTCCCGACGCTCAAGAGTAAACTTTTTTCCTGGCTTTTTCGGACGATTCTAATTGTTAGATCCTTGTATAATATGCCGTTTAAAACTCAATTCTCGAGTTTCAGCCCGATCGGACGCGTATTTCTCGAGTTTTTTCGAAATAATCGTCGAGCGCGTAGTCCGCTCGGTCGGTCGAGCGAACCGTTCGGCGCGGCTCGGGCGCGTCGGTTCTTCGCGCGCAACAGTTCGATCGAAATTTTTCCAAGTCCCGACGCTCAAGAGTAAACTTTTTTCCTGGCTTTTTCGGACGATTCTAATTGTTAGATCCTTGTATAATATGCCGTTTAAAACTCAATTCTCGAGTTTCAGCCCGATCGGACGCGTATTTCTCGAGTTTTTTCGAAATAATCGTCGAGCGCGTAGTTCGCTCGATCGAACGAGCGAACCGTTCGGCGCGGCTCGGGCGCGTCGGTTATTCGCGCGCAACAGTTCGATCGAAATTTTTCCAAGTCCCGACGCTCAAGAGTAAACTTTTTTCCTGGCTTTTTCGGACGATTCTAATTGTTAGATCCTTGTATAATATGCCGTTTAAAACTCAATTCTCGAGTTTCAGCCCGATCGGACGCGTATTTCTCGAGTTTTTTCGAAATAATCGTCGAGCGCGTAGTCCGCTCGATCGAACGAGCGAACCGTTCGGAGCGGCTCGGGCGCGTCGGTTCTTCGCGCGCAACAGTTCGATCGAAATTTTTCCAAGTCCCGACGCTCAAGAGTAAACTTTTTTCCTGGCTTTTTCGGACGATTCTAATTGTTAGATCCTTGTATAATATGCCGTTTAAAACTCAATTCTCGAGTTTCAGCCCGATCGGACGCGTATTTCTCGAGTTTTTTCGAAATAATCGTCGAGCGCGTAGTTCGCTCGATCGAACGAGCGAACCGTTCGGCGCGGCTCGGGCGCGTCGGTTATTCGCGCGCAACAGTTCGATCGAAATTTTTCCAAGTCCCGACGCTCAAGAGTAAACTTTTTTCCTGGCTTTTTCGGACGATTCTAATTGTTAGATCCTTGTATAATATGCCGTTTAAAACTCAATTCTCGAGTTTCAGCCCGATCGGACGCGTATTTCTCGAGTTTTTTCGAAATAATCGTCGAGCGCGTAGTCCGCTCGATCGAACGAGCGAACCGTTCGGAGCGGCTCGGGCGCGTCGGTTATTCGCGCGCAACAGTTCGATCGAAATTTTTCCAAGTCCCGACGCTCAAGAGTAAACTTTTTTCCTGGCTTTTGCGGACGATTCTAATTGTTAGATCCTTGTATAATATGCCGTTTAAAACTCAATTCTCGAGTTTCAGCCCGATCGGACGCGTATTTCTCGAGTTTTTTCGAAATAATCGTCGAGCGCGTAGTCCGTTCGATCGAACGAGCGAACCGTTCGGAGCGGCTCGGGCGCGTCGGTTCTTCGCGCGCAACAGTTCGATCGAAATTTTTCCAAGTCCCGACGCTCAAGAGTAAACTTTTTTCCTGGCTTTTTCGGACGATTCTAATTGTTAGATCCTTGTATAATATGCCGTTTAAAACTCAATTCTCGAGTTTCAGCCCGATCGGACGCGTATTTCTCGAGTTTTTTCGAAATAATCGTCGAGCGCGTAGTCCGCTCGGTCGGTCGAGCGAACCGTTCGGCGCGGCTCGGGCGCGTCGGTTCTTCGCGCGCAACAGTTCGATCGAAATTTTTCCAAGTCCCGACGCTCAAGAGTAAACTTTTTTCCTGGCTTTTTCGGACGATTCTAATTGTTAGATCCTTGTATAATATGCCGTTTAAAACTCAATTCTCGAGTTTCAGCCCGATCGGACGCGTATTTCTCGAGTTTTTTCGAAATAATCGTCGAGCGCGTAGTTCGCTCGATCGAACGAGCGAACCGTTCGGCGCGGCTCGGGCGCGTCGGTTATTCGCGCGCAACAGTTCGATCGAAATTTTTCCAAGTCCCGACGCTCAAGAGTAAACTTTTTTCCTGGCTTTTTCGGACGATTCTAATTGTTAGATCCTTGTATAATATGCCGTTTAAAACTCAATTCTCGAGTTTCAGCCCGATCGGACGCGTATTTCTCGAGTTTTTTCGAAATAATCGTCGAGCGCGTAGTCCGCTCGATCGAACGAGCGAACCGTTCGGAGCGGCTCGGGCGCGTCGGTTATTCGCGCGCAACAGTTCGATCGAAATTTTTCCAAGTCCCGACGCTCAAGAGTAAACTTTTTTCCTGGCTTTTTCGGACGATTCTAATTGTTAGATCCTTGTATAATATGCCGTTTAAAACTCAATTCTCGAGTTTCAGCCCGATCGGACGCGTATTTCTCGAGTTTTTTCGAAATAATCGTCGAGCGCGTAGTCCGCTCGATCGAACGAGCGAACCGTTCGGAGCGGCTCGGGCGCGTCGGTTATTCGCGCGCAACAGTTCGATCGAAATTTTTCCAAGTCCCGACGCTCAAGAGTAAACTTTTTTCCTGGCTTTTGCGGACGATTCTAATTGTTAGATCCTTGTATAATATGCCGTTTAAAACTCAATTCTCGAGTTTCAGCCCGATCGGACGCGTATTTCTCGAGTTTTTTCGAAATAATCGTCGAGCGCGTAGTCCGTTCGATCGAACGAGCGAACCGTTCGGAGCGGCTCGGGCGCGTCGGTTCTTCGCGCGCAACAGTTCGATCGAAATTTTTCCAAGTCCCGACGCTCAAGAGTAAACTTTTTTCCTGGCTTTTTCGGACGATTCTAATTGTTAGATCCTTGTATAATATGCCGTTTAAAACTCAATTCTCGAGTTTCAGCCCGATCGGACGCGTATTTCTCGAGTTTTTTCGAAATAATCGTCGAGCGCGTAGTCCGCTCGGTCGGTCGAGCGAACCGTTCGGCGCGGCTCGGGCGCGTCGGTTCTTCGCGCGCAACAGTTCGATCGAAATTTTTCCAAGTCCCGACGCTCAAGAGTAAACTTTTTTCCTGGCTTTTTCGGACGATTCTAATTGTTAGATCCTTGTATAATATGCCGTTTAAAACTCAATTCTCGAGTTTCAGCCCGATCGGACGCGTATTTCTCGAGTTTTTTCGAAATAATCGTCGAGCGCGTAGTTCGCTCGATCGAACGAGCGAACCGTTCGGCGCGGCTCGGGCGCGTCGGTTATTCGCGCGCAACAGTTCGATCGAAATTTTTCCAAGTCCCGACGCTCAAGAGTAAACTTTTTTCCTGGCTTTTTCGGACGATTCTAATTGTTAGATCCTTGTATAATATGCCGTTTAAAACTCAATTCTCGAGTTTCAGCCCGATCGGACGCGTATTTCTCGAGTTTTTTCGAAATAATCGTCGAGCGCGTAGTTCGCTCGATCGAACGAGCGAACCGTTCGGCGCGGCTCGGGCGCGTCGGTTATTCGCGCGCAACAGTTCGATCGAAATTTTTCCAAGTCCCGACGCTCAAGAGTAAACTTTTTTCCTGGCTTTTTCGGACGATTCTAATTGTTAGATCCTTGTATAATATGCCGTTTAAAACTCAATTCTCGAGTTTCAGCCCGATCGGACGCGTATTTCTCGAGTTTTTTCGAAATAATCGTCGAGCGCGTAGTCCGCTCGGTCGGTCGAGCGAACCGTTCGGCGCGGCTCGGGCGCGTCGGTTCTTCGCGCGCAACAGTTCGATCGAAATTTTTCCAAGTCCCGACGCTCAAGAGTAAACTTTTTTCCTGGCTTTTTCGGACGATTCTAATTGTTAGATCCTTGTATAATATGCCGTTTAAAACTCAATTCTCGAGTTTCAGCCCGATCGGACGCGTATTTCTCGAGTTTTTTCGAAATAATCGTCGAGCGCGTAGTCCGCTCGGTCGGTCGAGCGAACCGTTCGGCGCGGCTCGGGCGCGTCGGTTCTTCGCGCGCAACAGTTCGATCGAAATTTTTCCAAGTCCCGACGCTCAAGAGTAAACTTTTTTCCTGGCTTTTGCGGACGATTCTAATTGTTAGATCCTTGTATAATATGCCGTTTAAAACTCAATTCTCGAGTTTCAGCCCGATCGGACGCGTATTTCTCGAGTTTTTTCGAAATAATCGTCGAGCGCGTAGTCCGCTCGATCGAACGAGCGAACCGTTCGGAGCGGCTCGGGCGCGTCGGTTCTTCGCGCGCAACAGTTCGATCGAAATTTTTCCAAGTCCCGACGCTCAAGAGTAAACTTTTTTCCTGGCTTTTTCGGACGATTCTAATTGTTAGATCCTTGTATAATATGCCGTTTAAAACTCAATTCTCGAGTTTCAGCCCGATCGGACGCGTATTTCTCGAGTTTTTTCGAAATAATCGTCGAGCGCGTAGTCCGCTCGGTCGGTCGAGCGAACCGTTCGGCGCGGCTCGGGCGCGTCGGTTCTTCGCGCGCAACAGTTCGATCGAAATTTTTCCAAGTCCCGACGCTCAAGAGTAAACTTTTTTCCTGGCTTTTTCGGACGATTCTAATTGTTAGATCCTTGTATAATATGCCGTTTAAAACTCAATTCTCGAGTTTCAGCCCGATCGGACGCGTATTTCTCGAGTTTTTTCGAAATAATCGTCGAGCGCGTAGTTCGCTCGATCGAACGAGCGAACCGTTCGGCGCGGCTCGGGCGCGTCGGTTATTCGCGCGCAACAGTTCGATCGAAATTTTTCCAAGTGCCGACGCTCAAGAGTAAACTTTTTTCCTGGCTTTTTCGGACGATTCTAATTGTTAGATCCTTGTATAATATGCCGTTTAAAACTCAATTCTCGAGTTTCAGCCCGATCGGACGCGTATTTCTCGAGTTTTTTCGAAATAATCGTCGAGCGCGTAGTTCGCTCGATCGAACGAGCGAACCGTTCGGCGCGGCTCGGGCGCGTCGGTTATTCGCGCGCAACAGTTCGATCGAAATTTTTCCAAGTCCCGACGCTCAAGAGTAAACTTTTTTCCTGGCTTTTTCGGACGATTCTAATTGTTAGATCCTTGTATAATATGCCGTTTAAAACTCAATTCTCGAGTTTCAGCCCGATCGGACGCGTATTTCTCGAGTTTTTTCGAAATAATCGTCGAGCGCGTAGTCCGCTCGATCGAACGAGCGAACCGTTCGGAGCGGCTCGGGCGCGTCGGTTCTTCGCGCGCAACAGTTCGATCGAAATTTTTCCAAGTCCCGACGCTCAAGAGTAAACTTTTTTCCTGGCTTTTTCGGACGATTCTAATTGTTAGATCCTTGTATAATATGCCGTTTAAAACTCAATTCTCGAGTTTCAGCCCGATCGGACGCGTATTTCTCGAGTTTTTTCGAAATAATCGTCGAGCGCGTAGTCCGCTCGGTCGGTCGAGCGAACCGTTCGGCGCGGCTCGGGCGCGTCGGTTCTTCGCGCGCAACAGTTCGATCGAAATTTTTCCAAGTCCCGACGCTCAAGAGTAAACTTTTTTCCTGGCTTTTTCGGACGATTCTAATTGTTAGATCCTTGTATAATATGCCGTTTAAAACTCAATTCTCGAGTTTCAGCCCGATCGGACGCGTATTTCTCGAGTTTTTTCGAAATAATCGTCGAGCGCGTAGTTCGCTCGATCGAACGAGCGAACCGTTCGGCGCGGCTCGGGCGCGTCGGTTATTCGCGCGCAACAGTTCGATCGAAATTTTTCCAAGTCCCGACGCTCAAGAGTAAACTTTTTTCCTGGCTTTTTCGGACGATTCTAATTGTTAGATCCTTGTATAATATGCCGTTTCAAACTCAATTCTCGAGTTTCAGCCCGATCGGACGCGTATTTCTCGAGTTTTTTCGAAATAATCGTCGAGCGCGTAGTCCGCTCGGTCGGTCGAGCGAACCGTTCGGCGCGGCTCGGGCGCGTCGGTTATTCGCGCGCAACAGTTCGATCGAAATTTTTCCAAGTCCCGACGCTCAAGAGTAAACTTTTTTCCTGGCTTTTTCGGACGATTCTAATTGTTAGATCCTTGTATAATATGCCGTTTAAAACTCAATTCTCGAGTTTCAGCCCGATCGGACGCGTATTTCTCGAGTTTTTTCGAAATAATCGTCGAGCGCGTAGTTCGCTCGATCGAACGAGCGAACCGTTCGGCGCGGCTCGGGCGCGTCGGTTATTCGCGCGCAACAGTTCGATCGAAATTTTTCCAAGTCCCGACGCTCAAGAGTAAACTTTTTTCCTGGCTTTTTCGGACGATTCTAATTGTTAGATCCTTGTATAATATGCCGTTTAAAACTCAATTCTCGAGTTTCAGCCCGATCGGACGCGTATTTCTCGAGTTTTTTCGAAATAATCGTCGAGCGCGTAGTTCGCTCGATCGAACGAGCGAACCGTTCGGCGCGGCTCGGGCGCGTCGGTTATTCGCGCGCAACAGTTCGATCGAAATTTTTCCAAGTCCCGACGCTCAAGAGTAAACTTTTTTCCTGGCTTTTTCGGACGATTCTAATTGTTAGATCCTTGTATAATATGCCGTTTAAAACTCAATTCTCGAGTTTCAGCCCGATCGGACGCGTATTTCTCGAGTTTTTTCGAAATAATCGTCGAGCGCGTAGTCCGCTCGGTCGATCGAGCGAACCGTTCGGCGCGGCTCGGGCGCGTCGGTTCTTCGCGCGCAACAGTTCGATCGAAATTTTTCCAAGTCCCGACGCTCAAGAGTAAACTTTTTTCCTGGCTTTTTCGGACGATTCTAATTGTTAGATCCTTGTATAATATGCCGTTTAAAACTCAATTCTCGAGTTTCAGCCCGATCGGACGCGTATTTCTCGAGTTTTTTCGAAATAATCGTCGAGCGCGTAGTCCGCTCGATCGAACGAGCGAACCGTTCGGAGCGGCTCGGGCGCGTCGGTTCTTCGCGCGCAACAGTTCGATCGAAATTTATCCAAGTCCCGACGCTCAAGAGTAAACTTTCTTCCTCGCTTTTTCGGACGATTCTAATTGTTAGATCCTTGTATAATATGCCGTTTAAAACTCAATTCTCGAGTTTCAGCCCGATCGGACGCGTATTTCTCGAGTTTTTTCGAAATAATCGTCGAGCGCGTAGTCCGCTCGGTCGATCGAGCGAACCGTTCGGAGCGGCTCGGGCGCGTCGGTTCTTCGCGCGCAACAGTTCGATCGAAATTTTTCCAAGTCCCGACGCTCAAGAGTAAACTTTTTTCCTGGCTTTTTCGGACGATTCTAATTGTTAGATCCTTGTATAATATGCCGTTTAAAACTCAATTCTCGAGTTTCAGCCCGATCGGACGCGTATTTCTCGAGTTTTTTCGAAATAATCGTCGAGCGCGTAGTTCGCTCGATCGAACGAGCGAACCGTTCGGCGCGGCTCGGGCGCGTCGGTTATTCGCGCGCAACAGTTCGATCGAAATTTTTCCAAGTCCCGACGCTCAAGAGTAAACTTTTTTCCTGGCTTTTTCGGACGATTCTAATTGTTAGATCCTTGTATAATATGCCGTTTAAAACTCAATTCTCGAGTTTCAGCCCGATCGGACGCGTATTTCTCGAGTTTTTTCGAAATAATCGTCGAGCGCGTAGTCCGCTCGATCGAACGAGCGAACCGTTCGGAGCGGCTCGGGCGCGTCGGTTCTTCGCGCGCAACAGTTCGATCGAAATTTTTCCAAGTCCCGACGCTCAAGAGTAAACTTTTTTCCTGGCTTTTGCGGACGATTCTAATTGTTAGATCCTTGTATAATATGCCGTTTAAAACTCAATTCTCGAGTTTCAGCCCGATCGGACGCGTATTTCTCGAGTTTTTTCGAAATAATCGTCGAGCGCGTAGTCCGCTCGATCGAACGAGCGAACCGTTCGGAGCGGCTCGGGCGCGTCGGTTCTTCGCGCGCAACAGTTCGATCGAAATTTTTCCAAGTCCCGACGCTCAAGAGTAAACTTTTTTCCTGGCTTTTGCGGACGATTCTAATTGTTAGATCCTTGTATAATATGCCGTTTAAAACTCAATTCTCGAGTTTCAGCCCGATCGGACGCGTATTTCTCGAGTTTTTTCGAAATAATCGTCGAGCGCGTAGTCCGCTCGATCGAACGAGCGAACCGTTCGGAGCGGCTCGGGCGCGTCGGTTCTTCGCGCGCAACAGTTCGATCGAAATTTTTCCAAGTCCCGACGCTCAAGAGTAAACTTTTTTCCTGGCTTTTTCGGACGATTCTAATTGTTAGATCCTTGTATAATATGCCGTTTAAAACTCAATTCTCGAGTTTCAGCCCGATCGGACGCGTATTTCTCGAGTTTTTTCGAAATAATCGTCGAGCGCGTAGTCCGCTCGGTCGGTCGAGCGAACCGTTCGGCGCGGCTCGGGCGCGTCGGTTCTTCGCGCGCAACAGTTCGATCGAAATTTTTCCAAGTCCCGACGCTCAAGAGTAAACTTTTTTCCTGGCTTTTTCGGACGATTCTAATTGTTAGATCCTTGTATAATATGCCGTTTAAAACTCAATTCTCGAGTTTCAGCCCGATCGGACGCGTATTTCTCGAGTTTTTTCGAAATAATCGTCGAGCGCGTAGTTCGCTCGATCGAACGAGCGAACCGTTCGGCGCGGCTCGGGCGCGTCGGTTATTCGCGCGCAACAGTTCGATCGAAATTTTTCCAAGTCCCGACGCTCAAGAGTAAACTTTTTTCCTGGCTTTTTCGGACGATTCTAATTGTTAGATCCTTGTATAATATGCCGTTTAAAACTCAATTCTCGAGTTTCAGCCCGATCGGACGCGTATTTCTCGAGTTTTTTCGAAATAATCGTCGAGCGCGTAGTTCGCTCGATCGAACGAGCGAACCGTTCGGCGCGGCTCGGGCGCGTCGGTTATTCGCGCGCAACAGTTCGATCGAAATTTTTCCAAGTCCCGACGCTCAAGAGTAAACTTTTTTCCTGGCTTTTTCGGACGATTCTAATTGTTAGATCCTTGTATAATATGCCGTTTAAAACTCAATTCTCGAGTTTCAGCCCGATCGGACGCGTATTTCTCGAGTTTTTTCGAAATAATCGTCGAGCGCGTAGTTCGCTCGATCGAACGAGCGAACCGTTCGGCGCGGCTCGGGCGCGTCGGTTATTCGCGCGCAACAGTTCGATCGAAATTTTTCCAAGTCCCGACGCTCAAGAGTAAACTTTTTTCCTGGCTTTTTCGGACGATTCTAATTGTTAGATCCTTGTATAATATGCCGTTTAAAACTCAATTCTCGAGTTTCAGCCCGATCGGACGCGTATTTCTCGAGTTTTTTCGAAATAATCGTCGAGCGCGTAGTCCGCTCGATCGAACGAGCGAACCGTTCGGAGCGGCTCGGGCGCGTCGGTTATTCGCGCGCAACAGTTCGATCGAAATTTTTCCAAGTCCCGACGCTCAAGAGTAAACTTTTTTCCTGGCTTTTTCGGACGATTCTAATTGTTAGATCCTTGTATAATATGCCGTTTAAAACTCAATTCTCGAGTTTCAGCCCGATCGGACGCGTATTTCTCGAGTTTTTTCGAAATAATCGTCGAGCGCGTAGTCCGCTCGATCGAACGAGCGAACCGTTCGGAGCGGCTCGGGCGCGTCGGTTCTTCGCGCGCAACAGTTCGATCGAAATTTTTCCAAGTCCCGACGCTCAAGAGTAAACTTTTTTCCTGGCTTTTGCGGACGATTCTAATTGTTAGATCCTTGTATAATATGCCGTTTAAAACTCAATTCTCGAGTTTCAGCCCGATCGGACGCGTATTTCTCGAGTTTTTTCGAAATAATCGTCGAGCGCGTAGTCCGCTCGATCGAACGAGCGAACCGTTCGGAGCGGCTCGGGCGCGTCGGTTCTTCGCGCGCAACAGTTCGATCGAAATTTTTCCAAGTCCCGACGCTCAAGAGTAAACTTTTTTCCTGGCTTTTTCGGACGATTCTAATTGTTAGATCCTTGTATAATATGCCGTTTAAAACTCAATTCTCGAGTTTCAGCCCGATCGGACGCGTATTTCTCGAGTTTTTTCGAAATAATCGTCGAGCGCGTATTCCGCTCGGTCGGTCGAGCGAACCGTTCGGCGCGGCTCGGGCGCGTCGGTTCTTCGCGCGCAACAGTTCGATCGAAATTTTTCCAAGTCCCGACGCTCAAGAGTAAACTTTTTTCCTGGCTTTTTCGGACGATTCTAATTGTTAGATCCTTGTATAATATGCCGTTTAAAACTCAATTCTCGAGTTTCAGCCCGATCGGACGCGTATTTCTCGAGTTTTTTCGAAATAATCGTCGAGCGCGTAGTTCGCTCGATCGAACGAGCGAACCGTTCGGCGCGGCTCGGGCGCGTCGGTTATTCGCGCGCAACAGTTCGATCGAAATTTTTCCAAGTCCCGACGCTCAAGAGTAAACTTTTTTCCTGGCTTTTTCGGACGATTCTAATTGTTAGATCCTTGTATAATATGCCGTTTAAAACTCAATTCTCGAGTTTCAGCCCGATCGGACGCGTATTTCTCGAGTTTTTTCGAAATAATCGTCGAGCGCGTAGTTCGCTCGATCGAACGAGCGAACCGTTCGGCGCGGCTCGGGCGCGTCGGTTATTCGCGCGCAACAGTTCGATCGAAATTTTTCCAAGTCCCGACGCTCAAGAGTAAACTTTTTTCCTGGCTTTTTCGGACGATTCTAATTGTTAGATCCTTGTATAATATGCCGTTTAAAACTCAATTCTCGAGTTTCAGCCCGATCGGACGCGTATTTCTCGAGTTTTTTCGAAATAATCGTCGAGCGCGTAGTTCGCTCGATCGAACGAGCGAACCGTTCGGCGCGGCTCGGGCGCGTCGGTTATTCGCGCGCAACAGTTCGATCGAAATTTTTCCAAGTCCCGACGCTCAAGAGTAAACTTTTTTCCTGGCTTTTTCGGACGATTCTAATTGTTAGATCCTTGTATAATATGCCGTTTAAAACTCAATTCTCGAGTTTCAGCCCGATCGGACGCGTATTTCTCGAGTTTTTTCGAAATAATCGTCGAGCGCGTAGTTCGCTCGATCGAACGAGCGAACCGTTCGGCGCGGCTCGGGCGCGTCGGTTATTCGCGCGCAACAGTTCGATCGAAATTTTTCCAAGTCCCGACGCTCAAGAGTAAACTTTTTTCCTGGCTTTTGCGGACGATTCTAATTGTTAGATCCTTGTATAATATGCCGTTTAAAACTCAATTCTCGAGTTTCAGCCCGATCGGACGCGTATTTCTCGAGTTTTTTCGAAATAATCGTCGAGCGCGTAGTCCGCTCGATCGAACGAGCGAACCGTTCGGAGCGGCTCGGGCGCGTCGGTTCTTCGCGCGCAACAGTTCGATCGAAATTTTTCCAAGTCCCGACGCTCAAGAGTAAACTTTTTTCCTGGCTTTTGCGGACGATTCTAATTGTTAGATCCTTGTATAATATGCCGTTTAAAACTCAATTCTCGAGTTTCAGCCCGATCGGACGCGTATTTCTCGAGTTTTTTCGAAATAATCGTCGAGCGCGTAGTCCGCTCGATCGAACGAGCGAACCGTTCGGAGCGGCTCGGGCGCGTCGGTTCTTCGCGCGCAACAGTTCGATCGAAATTTTTCCAAGTCCCGACGCTCAAGAGTAAACTTTTTTCCTGGCTTTTTCGGACGATTCTAATTGTTAGATCCTTGTATAATATGCCGTTTAAAACTCAATTCTCGAGTTTCAGCCCGATCGGACGCGTATTTCTCGAGTTTTTTCGAAATAATCGTCGAGCGCGTAGTCCGCTCGATCGAACGAGCGAACCGTTCGGAGCGGCTCGGGCGCGTCGGTTCTTCGCGCGCAACAGTTCGATCGAAATTTTTCCAAGTCCCGACGCTCAAGAGTAAACTTTTTTCCTGGCTTTTTCGGACGATTCTAATTGTTAGATCCTTGTATAATATGCCGTTTAAAACTCAATTCTCGAGTTTCAGCCCGATCGGACGCGTATTTCTCGAGTTTTTTCGAAATAATCGTCGAGCGCGTATTCCGCTCGATCGAACGAGCGAACCGTTCGGAGCGGCTCGGGCGCGTCGGTTCTTCGCGCGCAACAGTTCGATCGAAATTTTTCCAAGTCCCGACGCTCAAGAGTAAACTTTTTTCCTGGCTTTACGCTCAAGAGTAAACTTTTTTCCTGGCTTTTTCGGACGATTCTAATTGTTAGATCCTTGTATAATATGCCGTTTAAAACTCAATTCTCGAGTTTCAGCCCGATCGGACGCGTATTTCTCGAGTTTTTTCGAAATAATCGTCGAGCGCGTAGTCCGCTCGATCGAACGAGCGAACCGTTCGGAGCGGCTCGGGCGCGTCGGTTCTTCGCGCGCAACAGTTCGATCGAAATTTTTCCAAGTCCCGACGCTCAAGAGTAAACTTTCTTCCTCGCTTTTTCGGACGATTCTAATTGTTAGATCCTTGTATAATATGCCGTTTAAAACTCAATTCTCGAGTTTCAGCCCGATCGGACGCGTATTTCTCGAGTTTTTTCGAAATAATCGTCGAGCGCGTAGTCCGCTCGATCGAACGAGCGAACCGTTCGGAGCGGCTCGGGCGCGTCGGTTCTTCGCGCGCAACAGTTCGATCGAAATTTTTCCAAGTCCCGACGCTCAAGAGTAAACTTTTTTCCTGGCTTTTTCGGACGATTCTAATTGTTAGATCCTTGTATAATATGCCGTTTAAAACTCAATTCTCGAGTTTCAGCCCGATCGGACGCGTATTTCTCGAGTTTTTTCGAAATAATCGTCGAGCGCGTAGTCCGCTCGATCGAACGAGCGAACCGTTCGGAGCGGCTCGGGCGCGTCGGTTCTTCGCGCGCAACAGTTCGATCGAAATTTATCCAAGTCCCGACGCTCAAGAGTAAACTTTCTTCCTCGCTTTTTCGGACGATTCTAATTGTTAGATCCTTGTATAATATGCCGATTAAAACTCAATTCTCGAGTTTCAGCCCGATCGGACGCGTATTTCTCGAGTTTTTTCGAAATAATCGTCGAGCGCGTAGTCCGCTCGATCGAACGAGCGAACCGTTCGGAGCGGCTCGGGCGCGTCGGTTCTTCGCGCGCAACAGTTCGATCGAAATTTTTCCAAGTCCCGACGCTCAAGAGTAAACTTTTTTCCTGGCTTTTGCGGACGATTCTAATTGTTAGATCCTTGTATAATATGCCGTTTAAAACTCAATTCTCGAGTTTCAGCCCGATCGGACGCGTATTTCTCGAGTTTTTTCGAAATAATCGTCGAGCGCGTAGTCCGCTCGATCGAACGAGCGAACCGTTCGGAGCGGCTCGGGCGCGTCGGTTCTTCGCGCGCAACAGTTCGATCGAAATTTATCCAAGTCCCGACGCTCAAGAGTAAACTTTCTTCCTCGCTTTTTCGGACGATTCTAATTGTTAGATCCTTGTATAATATGCCGTTTAAAACTCAATTCTCGAGTTTCAGCCCGATCGGACGCGTATTTCTCGAGTTTTTTCGAAATAATCGTCGAGCGCGTAGTCCGCTCGATCGAACGAGCGAACCGTTCGGAGCGGCTCGGGCGCGTCGGTTCTTCGCGCGCAACAGTTCGATCGAAATTTTTCCAAGTCCCGACGCTCAAGAGTAAACTTTTTTCCTGGCTTTTGCGGACGATTCTAATTGTTAGATCCTTGTATAATATGCCGTTTAAAACTCAATTCTCGAGTTTCAGCCCGATCGGACGCGTATTTCTCGAGTTTTTTCGAAATAATCGTCGAGCGCGTAGTCCGCTCGATCGAACGAGCGAACCGTTCGGAGCGGCTCGGGCGCGTCGGTTCTTCGCGCGCAACAGTTCGATCGAAATTTTTCCAAGTCCCGACGCTCAAGAGTAAACTTTTTTCCTGGCTTTTGCGGACGATTCTAATTGTTAGATCCTTGTATAATATGCCGTTTAAAACTCAATTCTCGAGTTTCAGCCCGATCGGACGCGTATTTCTCGAGTTTTTTCGAAATAATCGTCGAGCGCGTAGTCCGCTCGATCGAACGAGCGAACCGTTCGGAGCGGCTCGGGCGCGTCGGTTCTTCGCGCGCAACAGTTCGATCGAAATTTTTCCAAGTCCCGACGCTCAAGAGTAAACTTTTTTCCTGGCTTTTTCGGACGATTCTAATTGTTAGATCCTTGTATAATATGCCGTTTAAAACTCAATTCTCGAGTTTCAGCCCGATCGGACGCGTATTTCTCGAGTTTTTTCGAAATAATCGTCGAGCGCGTAGTCCGCTCGATCGAACGAGCGAACCGTTCGGAGCGGCTCGGGCGCGTCGGTTCTTCGCGCGCAACAGTTCGATCGAAATTTTTCCAAGTCCCGACGCTCAAGAGTAAACTTTTTTCCTGGCTTTTTCGGACGATTCTAATTGTTAGATCCTTGTATAATATGCCGTTTAAAACTCAATTCTCGAGTTTCAGCCCGATCGGACGCGTATTTCTCGAGTTTTTTCGAAATAATCGTCGAGCGCGTAGTCCGCTCGATCGAACGAGCGAACCGTTCGGAGCGGCTCGGGCGCGTCGGTTCTTCGCGCGCAACAGTTCGATCGAAATTTTTCCAAGTCCCGACGCTCAAGAGTAAACTTTTTTCCTGGCTTTTTCGGACGATTCTAATTGTTAGATCCTTGTATAATATGCCGTTTAAAACTCAATTCTCGAGTTTCAGCCCGATCGGACGCGTATTTCTCGAGTTTTTTCGAAATAATCGTCGAGCGCGTAGTCCGCTCGATCGAACGAGCGAACCGTTCGGAGCGGCTCGGGCGCGTCGGTTCTTCGCGCGCAACAGTTCGATCGAAATTTTTCCAAGTCCCGACGCTCAAGAGTAAACTTTCTTCCTCGCTTTTTCGGACGATTCTAATTGTTAGATCCTTGTATAATATGCCGTTTAAAACTCAATTCTCGAGTTTCAGCCCGATCGGACGCGTATTTCTCGAGTTTTTTCGAAATAATCGTCGAGCGCGTAGTCCGCTCGATCGAACGAGCGAACCGTTCGGAGCCGCTCGGGCGCGTCGGTTCTTCGCGCGCAACAGTTCGATCGAAATTTTTCCAAGTCCCGACGCTCAAGAGTAAACTTTTTTCCTGGCTTTTTCGGACGATTCTAATTGTTAGATCCTTGTATAATATGCCGTTTAAAACTCAATTCTCGAGTTTCAGCCCGATCGGACGCGTATTTCTCGAGTTTTTTCGAAATAATCGTCGAGCGCGTAGTCCGCTCGATCGAACGAGCGAACCGTTCGGAGCGGCTCGGGCGCGTCGGTTCTTCGCGCGCAACAGTTCGATCGAAATTTATCCAAGTCCCGACGCTCAAGAGTAAACTTTCTTCCTCGCTTTTTCGGACGATTCTAATTGTTAGATCCTTGTATAATATGCCGTTTAAAACTCAATTCTCGAGTTTCAGCCCGATCGGACGCGTATTTCTCGAGTTTTTTCGAAATAATCGTCGAGCGCGTAGTCCGCTCGATCGAACGAGCGAACCGTTCGGAGCGGCTCGGGCGCGTCGGTTCTTCGCGCGCAACAGTTCGATCGAAATTTTTCCAAGTCCCGACGCTCAAGAGTAAACTTTTTTCCTGGCTTTTGCGGACGATTCTAATTGTTAGATCCTTGTATAATATGCCGTTTAAAACTCAATTCTCGAGTTTCAGCCCGATCGGACGCGTATTTCTCGAGTTTTTTCGAAATAATCGTCGAGCGCGTAGTCCGCTCGATCGAACGAGCGAACCGTTCGGAGCGGCTCGGGCGCGTCGGTTCTTCGCGCGCAACAGTTCGATCGAAATTTATCCAAGTCCCGACGCTCAAGAGTAAACTTTCTTCCTCGCTTTTTCGGACGATTCTAATTGTTAGATCCTTGTATAATATGCCGTTTAAAACTCAATTCTCGAGTTTCAGCCCGATCGGACGCGTATTTCTCGAGTTTTTTCGAAATAATCGTCGAGCGCGTAGTCCGCTCGATCGAACGAGCGAACCGTTCGGAGCGGCTCGGGCGCGTCGGTTCTTCGCGCGCAACAGTTCGATCGAAATTTTTCCAAGTCCCGACGCTCAAGAGTAAACTTTTTTCCTGGCTTTTGCGGACGATTCTAATTGTTAGATCCTTGTATAATATGCCGTTTAAAACTCAATTCTCGAGTTTCAGCCCGATCGGACGCGTATTTCTCGAGTTTTTTCGAAATAATCGTCGAGCGCGTAGTCCGCTCGATCGAACGAGCGAACCGTTCGGAGCGGCTCGGGCGCGTCGGTTCTTCGCGCGCAACAGTTCGATCGAAATTTTTCCAAGTCCCGACGCTCAAGAGTAAACTTTTTTCCTGGCTTTTGCGGACGATTCTAATTGTTAGATCCTTGTATAATATGCCGTTTAAAACTCAATTCTCGAGTTTCAGCCCGATCGGACGCGTATTTCTCGAGTTTTTTCGAAATAATCGTCGAGCGCGTAGTCCGCTCGATCGAACGAGCGAACCGTTCGGAGCGGCTCGGGCGCGTCGGTTCTTCGCGCGCAACAGTTCGATCGAAATTTTTCCAAGTCCCGACGCTCAAGAGTAAACTTTTTTCCTGGCTTTTTCGGACGATTCTAATTGTTAGATCCTTGTATAATATGCCGTTTAAAACTCAATTCTCGAGTTTCAGCCCGATCGGACGCGTATTTCTCGAGTTTTTTCGAAATAATCGTCGAGCGCGTAGTCCGCTCGATCGAACGAGCGAACCGTTCGGAGCGGCTCGGGCGCGTCGGTTCTTCGCGCGCAACAGTTCGATCGAAATTTTTCCAAGTCCCGACGCTCAAGAGTAAACTTTTTTCCTGGCTTTTTCGGACGATTCTAATTGTTAGATCCTTGTATAATATGCCGTTTAAAACTCAATTCTCGAGTTTCAGCCCGATCGGACGCGTATTTCTCGAGTTTTTTCGAAATAATCGTCGAGCGCGTAGTCCGCTCGATCGAACGAGCGAACCGTTCGGAGCGGCTCGGGCGCGTCGGTTCTTCGCGCGCAACAGTTCGATCGAAATTTTTCCAAGTCCCGACGCTCAAGAGTAAACTTTCTTCCTCGCTTTTTCGGACGATTCTAATTGTTAGATCCTTGTATAATATGCCGTTTAAAACTCAATTCTCGAGTTTCAGCCCGATCGGACGCGTATTTCTCGAGTTTTTTCGAAATAATCGTCGAGCGCGTAGGCCGCTCGATCGAACGAGCGAACCGTTCGGAGCGGCTCGGGCGCGTCGGTTCTTCGCGCGCAACAGTTCGATCGAAATTTTTCCAAGTCCCGACGCTCAAGAGTAAACTTTTTTCCTGGCTTTTTCGGACGATTCTAATTGTTAGATCCTTGTATAATATGCCGTTTAAAACTCAATTCTCGAGTTTCAGCCCGATCGGACGCGTATTTCTCGAGTTTTTTCGAAATAATCGTCGAGCGCGTAGTCCGCTCGATCGAACGAGCGAACCGTTCGGAGCGGCTCGGGCGCGTCGGTTCTTCGCGCGCAACAGTTCGATCGAAATTTTTCCAAGTCCCGACGCTCAAGAGTAAACTTTCTTCCTCGCTTTTTCGGACGATTCTAATTGTTAGATCCTTGTATAATATGCCGTTTAAAACTCAATTCTCGAGTTTTTTCGAAATAATCGTCGAGCGCGTAGTCCGCTCGGTCGATCGAGCGAACCGTTCGGCGCGGCTCGGGCGCGTCGGTTCTTCGCGCGCAACAGTTCGATCGAAATTTTTCCAAGTCCCGACGCTCAAGAGTAAACTTTTTTCCTGGCTTTTTCGGACGATTCTAATTGTTAGATCCTTGTATAATATGCCGTTTAAAACTCAATTCTCGAGTTTCAGCCCGATCGGACGCGTATTTCTCGAGTTTTTTCGAAATAATCGTCGAGCGCGTAGTCCGCTCGATCGAACGAGCGAACCGTTCGGAGCGGCTCGGGCGCGTCGGTTCTTCGCGCGCAACAGTTCGATCGAAATTTTTCCAAGTCCCGACGCTCAAGAGTAAACTTTTTTCCTGGCTTTTTCGGACGATTCTAATTGTTAGATCCTTGTATAATATTCGGACGATTCTAATTGTTAGATCCTTGTATAATATGCCGTTTAAAACTCAATTCTCGAGTTTCAGCCCTATCGGACGCGTATTTCTCGAGTTTTTTCGAAATAATCGTCGAGCGCGTAGTCCGCTCGATCGAACGAGCGAACCGTTCGGAGCCGCTCGGGCGCGTCGGTTCTTCGCGCGCAACAGTTCGATCGAAATTTTTCCAAGTCCCGACGCTCAAGAGTAAACTTTCTTCCTCGCTTTTTCGGACGATTCTAATTGTTAGATCCTTGTATAATATGCCGTTTAAAACTCAATTCTCGAGTATCAGCCCGATCGGACGCGTATTTCTCGAGTTTTTTCGAAATAATCGTCGAGCGCGTAGTCCGCTCGATCGAACGAGCGAACCGTTCGGAGCGGCTCGGGCGCGTCGGTTCTTCGCGCGCAACAGTTCGATCGAAATTTTTCCAAGTCCCGACGCTCAAGAGTAAACTTTTTTCCTGGCTTTTTCGGACGATTCTAATTGTTAGATCCTTGTATAATATGCCGTTTAAAACTCAATTCTCGAGTTTCAGCCCGATCGGACGCGTATTTCTCGAGTTTTTTCGAAATAATCGTCGAGCGCGTAGTCCGCTCGATCGAACGAGCGAACCGTTCGGAGCCGCTCGGGCGCGTCGGTTCTTCGCGCGCAACAGTTCGATCGAAATTTTTCCAAGTCCCGACGCTCAAGAGTAAACTTTTTTCCTGGCTTTTTCGGACGATTCTAATTGTTAGATCCTTGTATAATATGCCGTTTAAAACTCAATTCTCGAGTTTCAGCCCGATCGGACGCGTATTTCTCGAGTTTTTTCGAAATAATCGTCGAGCGCGTAGTCCGCTCGATCGAACGAGCGAACCGTTCGGAGCGGCTCGGGCGCGTCGGTTCTTCGCGCGCAACAGTTCGATCGAAATTTATCCAAGTCCCGACGCTCAAGAGTAAACTTTCTTCCTCGCTTTTTCGGACGATTGTAATTGTTAGATCCTTGTATAATATGCCGTTTAAAACTCAATTCTCGAGTTTCAGCCCGATCGGACGCGTATTTCTCGAGTTTTTTCGAAATAATCGTCGAGCGCGTAGTCCGCTCGATCGAACGAGCGAACCGTTCGGAGCCGCTCGGGCGCGTCGGTTCTTCGCGCGCAACAGTTCGATCGAAATTTTTCCAAGTCCCGACGCTCAAGAGTAAACTTTTTTCCTGGCTTTTTCGGACGATTCTAATTGTTAGATCCTTGTATAATATGCCGTTTAAAACTCAATTCTCGAGTTTCAGCCCGATCGGACGCGTATTTCTCGAGTTTTTTCGAAATAATCGTCGAGCGCGTAGTCCGCTCGATCGAACGAGCGAACCGTTCGGAGCGGCTCGGGCGCGTCGGTTCTTCGCGCGCAACAGTTCGATCGAAATTTATCCAAGTCCCGACGCTCAAGAGTAAACTTTTTTCCTGGCTTTTTCGGACGATTCTAATTGTTAGATCCTTGTATAATATGCCGTTTAAAACTCAATTCTCGAGTTTCAGCCCGATCGGACGCGTATTTCTCGAGTTTTTTCGAAATAATCGTCGAGCGCGTAGTCCGCTCGATCGAACGAGCGAACCGTTCGGAGCCGCTCGGGCGCGTCGGTTCTTCGCGCGCAACAGTTCGATCGAAATTTTTCCAAGTCCCGACGCTCAAGAGTAAACTTTTTTCCTCGCTTTTTCGGACGATTCTAATTGTTAGATCCTTGTATAATATGCCGTTTAAAACTCAATTCTCGAGTTTCAGCCCGATCGGACGCGTATTTCTCGAGTTTTTTCGAAATAATCGTCGAGCGCGTTGTCCGCTCGATCGAACGAGCGAACCGTTCGGAGCCGCTCGGGCGCGTCGGTTCTTCGCGCGCAACAGTTCGATCGAAATTTTTCCAAGTCCCGACGCTCAAGAGTAAACTTTTTTCCTGGCTTTTTCGGACGATTCTAATTGTTAGATCCTTGTATAATATGCCGTTTAAAACTCAATTCTCGAGTTTCAGCCCGATCGGACGCGTATTTCTCG
Organism: Lasioglossum villosulum; assembly: GCA_963971365.1. Taxonomy (NCBI): domain Eukaryota; kingdom Metazoa; phylum Arthropoda; class Insecta; order Hymenoptera; family Halictidae; genus Lasioglossum; species Lasioglossum villosulum. Next base: position 15,920,820 of record OZ020502.1, on the reverse strand, counting down.
AGTTTTTTCGAAATAATCGTCGAGCGCGTAGTCCGCTCGATCGAACGAGCGAACCGTTCGGAGCGGCTCGGGCGCGTCGGTTCTTCGCGCGCAACAGTTCGATCGAAATTTATCCAAGTCCCGACGCTCAAGAGTAAACTTTCTTCCTCGCTTTTTCGGACGATTGTAATTGTTAGATCCTTGTATAATATGCCGTTTAAAACTCAATTCTCGAGTATCAGCCCGATCGAACGCGTATTTCTCGAGTTTTTTCGAAATAATCGTCGAGCGCGTAGTCCGCTCGATCGAACGAGCGAACCGTTCGGAGCGGCTCGGGCGCGTCGGTTCTTCGCGCGCAACAGTTCGATCGAAATTTTTCCAAGTCCCGACGCTCAAGAGTAAACTTTTTTCCTGGCTTTTTCGGACGATTCTAATTGTTAGATCCTTGTATAATATTCGGACGATTCTAATTGTTAGATCCTTGTATAATATGCCGTTTAAAACTCAATTCTCGAGTTTAAGCCCGATCGGACGCGTATTTCTCGAGTTTTTTCGAAATAATCGTCGAGCGCGTAGTCCGCTCGATCGAACGAGCGAACCGTTCGGAGCGGCTCGGGCGCGTCGGTTCTTCGCGCGCAACAGTTCGATCGAAATTTATCCAAGTCCCGACGCTCAAGAGTAAACTTTCTTCCTCGCTTTTTCGGACGATTGTAATTGTTAGATCCTTGTATAATATGCCGTTTAAAACTCAATTCTCGAGTTTCAGACCGATCGGACGCGTATTTCTCGAGTTTTTTCGAAATAATCGTCGAGCGCGTAGTCCGCTCGATCGAACGAGCGAACCGTTCGGAGCGGCTCGGGCGCGTCGGTTCTTCGCGCGCAACAGTTCGATCGAAATTTTTCCAAGTCCCGACGCTCAAGAGTAAACTTTCTTCCTCGCTTTTTCGGACGATTGTAATTGTTAGATCCTTGTATAATATGCCGTTTAAAACTCAATTCTCGAGTATCAGCCCGATCGGACGCGTATTTCTCGAGTTTTTTCGAAATAATCGTCGAGCGCGTAGTCCGCTCGATCGAACGAGCGAACCGTTCGGAGCGGCTCGGGCGCGTCGGTTCTTCGCGCGCAACAGTTCGATCGAAATTTTTCCAAGTCCCGACGCTCAAGAGTAAACTTTTTTCCTGGCTTTTTCGGACGATTCTAATTGTTAGATCCTTGTATAATATGCCGTTTAAAACTCAATTCTCGAGTTTAAGCCCGATCGGACGCGTATTTCTCGAGTTTTTTCGAAATAATCGTCGAGCGCGTAGTCCGCTCGATCGAAGGAGCGAACCGTTCGGAGCGGCTCGGGCGCGTCGGTTCTTCGCGCGCAACAGTTCGATCGAAATTTTTCCAAGTCCCGACGCTCAAGAGTAAACTTTTTTCCTGGCTTTTTCGGACGATTCTAATTGTTAGATCCTTGTATAATATGCCGTTTAAAACTCAATTCTCGAGTTTCAGCCCGATCGGACGCGTATTTCTCGAGTTTTTTCGAAATAATCGTCGAGCGCGTAGTCCGCTCGATCGAACGAGCGAACCGTTCGGAGCGGCTCGGGCGCGTCGGTTCTTCGCGCCCAACAGTTCGATCGAAATTTATCCAAGTCCCGACGCTCAAGAGTAAACTTTCTTCCTCGCTTTTTCGGACGATTGTAATTGTTAGATCCTTGTATAATATGCCGTTTAAAACTCAATTCTCGAGTTTCAGCCCGATCGGACGCGTATTTCTCGAGTTTTTTCGAAATAATCGTCGAGCGCGTAGTCCGCTCGATCGAACGAGCGAACCGTTCGGAGCGGATCGGGCGCGTCGGTTCTTCGCGCGCAACAGTTCGATCGAAATTTTTCCAAGTCCCGACGCTCAAGAGTAAACTTTCTTCCTCGCTTTTTCGGACGATTGTAATTGTTAGATCCTTGTATAATATGCCGTTTAAAACTCAATTCTCGAGTATCAGCCCGATCGGACGCGTATTTCTCGAGTTTTTTCGAAATAATCGTCGAGCGCGTAGTCCGCTCGATCGAACGAGCGAACCGTTCGGAGCGGCTCGGGCGCGTCGGTTCTTCGCGCGCAACAGTTCGATCGAAATTTTTCCAAGTCCCGACGCTCAAGAGTAAACTTTTTTTCCTGGCTTTTTCGGACGATTCTAATTGTTAGATCCTTGTATAATATGCCGTTTAAAACTCAATTCTCGAGTTTAAGCCCGATCGGACGCGTATTTCTCGAGTTTTTTCGAAATAATCGTCGAGCGCGTAGTCCGCTCGATCGAAGGAGCGAACCGTTCGGAGCGGCTCGGGCGCGTCGGTTCTTCGCGCGCAACAGTTCGATCGAAATTTTTCCAAGTCCCGACGCTCAAGAGTAAACTTTTTTCCTGGCTTTTTCGGACGATTCTAATTGTTAGATCCTTGTATAATATGCCGTTTAAAACTCAATTCTCGAGTTTCAGCCCGATCGGACGCGTATTTCTCGAGTTTTTTCGAAATAATCGTCGAGCGCGTAGTCCGCTCGATCGAACGAGCGAACCGTTCGGAGCGGCTCGGGCGCGTCGGTTCTTCGCGCGCAACAGTTCGATCGAAATTTATCCAAGTCCCGACGCTCAAGAGTAAACTTTCTTCCTCGCTTTTTCGGACGATTGTAATTGTTAGATCCTTGTATAATATGCCGTTTAAAACTCAATTCTCGAGTATCAGCCCGATCGAACGCGTATTTCTCGAGTTTTTTCGAAATAATCGTCGAGCGCGTAGTCCGCTCGATCGAACGAGCGAACCGTTCGGAGCGGCTCGGGCGCGTCGGTTCTTCGCGCGCAACAGTTCGATCGAAATTTTTCCAAGTCCCGACGCTCAAGAGTAAACTTTTTTCCTGGCTTTTTCGGACGATTCTAATTGTTAGATCCTTGTATAATATTCGGACGATTCTAATTGTTAGATCCTTGTATAATATGCCGTTTAAAACTCAATTCTCGAGTTTAAGCCCGATCGGACGCGTATTTCTCGAGTTTTTTCGAAATAATCGTCGAGCGCGTAGTCCGCTCGATCGAACGAGCGAACCGTTCGGAGCGGCTCGGGCGCGTCGGTTCTTCGCGCGCAACAGTTCGATCGAAATTTATCCAAGTCCCGACGCTCAAGAGTAAACTTTCTTCCTCGCTTTTTCGGACGATTGTAATTGTTAGATCCTTGTATAATATGCCGTTTAAAACTCAATTCTCGAGTTTCAGACCGATCGGACGCGTATTTCTCGAGTTTTTTCGAAATAATCGTCGAGCGCGTAGTCCGCTCGATCGAACGAGCGAACCGTTCGGAGCGGCTCGGGCGCGTCGGTTCTTCGCGCGCAACAGTTCGATCGAAATTTTTCCAAGTCCCGACGCTCAAGAGTAAACTTTCTTCCTCGCTTTTTCGGACGATTGTAATTGTTAGATCCTTGTATAATATGCCGTTTAAAACTCAATTCTCGAGTATCAGCCCGATCGGACGCGTATTTCTCGAGTTTTTTCGAAATAATCGTCGAGCGCGTAGTCCGCTCGATCGAACGAGCGAACCGTTCGGAGCGGCTCGGGCGCGTCGGTTCTTCGCGCGCAACAGTTCGATCGAAATTTTTCCAAGTCCCGACGCTCAAGAGTAAACTTTTTTCCTGGCTTTTTCGGACGATTCTAATTGTTAGATCCTTGTATAATATTCGGACGATTCTAATTGTTAGATCCTTGTATAATATGCCGTTTAAAACTCAATTCTCGAGTTTAAGCCCGATCGGACGCGTATTTCTCGAGTTTTTTCGAAATAATCGTCGAGCGCGTAGTCCGCTCGATCGAACGAGCGAACCGTTCGGAGCGGCTCGGGCGCGTCGGTTCTTCGCGCGCAACAGTTCGATCGAAATTTATCCAAGTCCCGACGCTCAAGAGTAAACTTTCTTCCTCGCTTTTTCGGACGATTGTAATTGTTAGATCCTTGTATAATATGCCGTTTAAAACTCAATTCTCGAGTTTCAGACCGATCGGACGCGTATTTCTCGAGTTTTTTCGAAATAATCGTCGAGCGCGTAGTCCGCTCGATCGAACGAGCGAACCGTTCGGAGCGGCTCGGGCGCGTCGGTTCTTCGCGCGCAACAGTTCGATCGAAATTTTTCCAAGTCCCGACGCTCAAGAGTAAACTTTCTTCCTCGCTTTTTCGGACGATTGTAATTGTTAGATCCTTGTATAATATGCCGTTTAAAACTCAATTCTCGAGTATCAGCCCGATCGGACGCGTATTTCTCGAGTTTTTTCGAAATAATCGTCGAGCGCGTAGTCCGCTCGATCGAACGAGCGAACCGTTCGGAGCGGCTCGGGCGCGTCGGTTCTTCGCGCCCAACAGTTCGATCGAAATTTATCCAAGTCCCGACGCTCAAGAGTAAACTTTCTTCCTCGCTTTTTCGGACGATTGTAATTGTTAGATCCTTGTATAATATGCCGTTTAAAACTCAATTCTCGAGTTTCAGCCCGATCGGACGCGTATTTCTCGAGTTTTTTCGAAATAATCGTCGAGCGCGTAGTCCGCTCGATCGAACGAGCGAACCGTTCGGAGCGGCTCGGGCGCGTCGGTTCTTCGCGCGCAACAGTTCGATCGAAATTTTTCCAAGTCCCGACGCTCAAGAGTAAACTTTCTTCCTCGCTTTTTCGGACGATTGTAATTGTTAGATCCTTGTATAATATGCCGTTTAAAACTCAATTCTCGAGTATCAGCCCGATCGGACGCGTATTTCTCGAGTTTTTTCGAAATAATCGTCGAGCGCGTAGTCCGCTCGATCGAACGAGCGAACCGTTCGGAGCGGCTCGGGCGCGTCGGTTCTTCGCGCGCAACAGTTCGATCGAAATTTTTCCAAGTCCCGACGCTCAAGAGTAAACTTTTTTCCTGGCTTTTTCGGACGATTCTAATTGTTAGATCCTTGTATAATATGCCGTTTAAAACTCAATTCTCGAGTATCAGCCCGATCGGACGCGTATTTCTCGAGTTTTTTCGAAATAATCGTCGAGCGCGTAGTCCGCTCGATCGAACGAGCGAACCGTTCGGAGCGGCTCGGGCGCGTCGGTTCTTCGCGCGCAACAGTTCGATCGAAATTTTTCCAAGTCCCGACGCTCAAGAGTAAACTTTTTTCCTGGCTTTTTCGGACGATTCTAATTGTTAGATCCTTGTATAATATGCCGTTTAAAACTCAATTCTCGAGTTTAAGCCCGATCGGACGCGTATTTCTCGAGTTTTTTCGAAATAATCGTCGAGCGCGTAGTCCGCTCGATCGAACGAGCGAACCGTTCGGAGCGGCTCGGGCGCGTCGGTTCTTCGCGCGCAACAGTTCGATCGAAATTTATCCAAGTCCCGACGCTCAAGAGTAAACTTTCTTCCTCGCTTTTTCGGACGATTGTAATTGTTAGATCCTTGTATAATATGCCGTTTAAAACTCAATTCTCGAGTATCAGCCCGATCGAACGCGTATTTCTCGAGTTTTTTCGAAATAATCGTCGAGCGCGTAGTCCGCTCGATCGAACGAGCGAACCGTTCGGAGCGGCTCGGGCGCGTCGGTTCTTCGCGCGCAACAGTTCGATCGAAATTTTTCCAAGTCCCGACGCTCAAGAGTAAACTTTTTTCCTGGCTTTTTCGGACGATTCTAATTGTTAGATCCTTGTATAATATTCGGACGATTCTAATTGTTAGATCCTTGTATAATATGCCGTTTAAAACTCAATTCTCGAGTTTAAGCCCGATCGGACGCGTATTTCTCGAGTTTTTTCGAAATAATCGTCGAGCGCGTAGTCCGCTCGATCGAACGAGCGAACCGTTCGGAGCGGCTCGGGCGCGTCGGTTCTTCGCGCGCAACAGTTCGATCGAAATTTTTCCAAGTCCCGACGCTCAAGAGTAAACTTTTTTCCTGGCTTTTTCGGACGATTCTAATTGTTAGATCCTTGTATAATATGCCGTTTAAAACTCAATTCTCGAGTATCAGCCCGATCGGACGCGTATTTCTCGAGTTTTTTCGAAATAATCGTCGAGCGCGTAGTCCGCTCGATCGAAGGAGCGAACCGTTCGGAGCGGCTCGGGCGCGTCGGTTCTTCGCGCGCAACAGTTCGATCGAAATTTTTCCAAGTCCCGACGCTCAAGAGTAAACTTTTTTCCTGGCTTTTTCGGACGATTCTAATTGTTAGATCCTTGTATAATATGCCGTTTAAAACTCAATTCTCGAGTTTCAGCCCGATCGGACGCGTATTTCTCGAGTTTTTTCGAAATAATCGTCGAGCGCGTAGTCCGCTCGATCGAACGAGCGAACCGTTCGGAGCGGCTCGGGCGCGTCGGTTCTTCGCGCGCAACAGTTCGATCGAAATTTTTCCAAGTCCCGACGCTCAAGAGTAAACTTTCTTCCTCGCTTTTTCGGACGATTGTAATTGTTAGATCCTTGTATAATATGCCGTTTAAAACTCAATTCTCGAGTATCAGCCCGATCGGACGCGTATTTCTCGAGTTTTTTCGAAATAATCGTCGAGCGCGTAGTCCGCTCGATCGAACGAGCGAACCGTTCGGAGCGGCTCGGGCGCGTCGGTTCTTCGCGCGCAACAGTTCGATCGAAATTTTTCCAAGTCCCGACGCTCAAGAGTAAACTTTTTTCCTGGCTTTTTCGGACGATTCTAATTGTTAGATCCTTGTATAATATGCCGTTTAAAACTCAATTCTCGAGTTTAAGCCCGATCGGACGCGTATTTCTCGAGTTTTTTCGAAATAATCGTCGAGCGCGTAGTCCGCTCGATCGAACGAGCGAACCGTTCGGAGCGGCTCGGGCGCGTCGGTTCTTCGCGCGCAACAGTTCGATCGAAATTTATCCAAGTCCCGACGCTCAAGAGTAAACTTTCTTCCTCGCTTTTTCGGACGATTGTAATTGTTAGATCCTTGTATAATATGCCGTTTAAAACTCAATTCTCGAGTTTCAGACCGATCGGACGCGTATTTCTCGAGTTTTTTCGAAATAATCGTCGAGCGCGTAGTCCGCTCGATCGAACGAGCGAACCGTTCGGAGCGGCTCGGGCGCGTCGGTTCTTCGCGCGCAACAGTTCGATCGAAATTTTTCCAAGTCCCGACGCTCAAGAGTAAACTTTCTTCCTCGCTTTTTCGGACGATTGTAATTGTTAGATCCTTGTATAATATGCCGTTTAAAACTCAATTCTCGAGTATCAGCCCGATCGGACGCGTATTTCTCGAGTTTTTTCGAAATAATCGTCGAGCGCGTAGTCCGCTCGATCGAACGAGCGAACCGTTCGGAGCGGCTCGGGCGCGTCGGTTCTTCGCGCCCAACAGTTCGATCGAAATTTATCCAAGTCCCGACGCTCAAGAGTAAACTTTCTTCCTCGCTTTTTCGGACGATTGTAATTGTTAGATCCTTGTATAATATGCCGTTTAAAACTCAATTCTCGAGTTTCAGCCCGATCGGACGCGTATTTCTCGAGTTTTTTCGAAATAATCGTCGAGCGCGTAGTCCGCTCGATCGAACGAGCGAACCGTTCGGAGCGGCTCGGGCGCGTCGGTTCTTCGCGCGCAACAGTTCGATCGAAATTTTTCCAAGTCCCGACGCTCAAGAGTAAACTTTCTTCCTCGCTTTTTCGGACGATTGTAATTGTTAGATCCTTGTATAATATGCCGTTTAAAACTCAATTCTCGAGTATCAGCCCGATCGGACGCGTATTTCTCGAGTTTTTTCGAAATAATCGTCGAGCGCGTAGTCCGCTCGATCGAACGAGCGAACCGTTCGGAGCGGCTCGGGCGCGTCGGTTCTTCGCGCGCAACAGTTCGATCGAAATTTTTCCAAGTCCCGACGCTCAAGAGTAAACTTTTTTCCTGGCTTTTTCGGACGATTCTAATTGTTAGATCCTTGTATAATATGCCGTTTAAAACTCAATTCTCGAGTATCAGCCCGATCGGACGCGTATTTCTCGAGTTTTTTCGAAATAATCGTCGAGCGCGTAGTCCGCTCGATCGAACGAGCGAACCGTTCGGAGCGGCTCGGGCGCGTCGGTTCTTCGCGCGCAACAGTTCGATCGAAATTTTTCCAAGTCCCGACGCTCAAGAGTAAACTTTTTTCCTGGCTTTTTCGGACGATTCTAATTGTTAGATCCTTGTATAATATGCCGTTTAAAACTCAATTCTCGAGTTTAAGCCCGATCGGACGCGTATTTCTCGAGTTTTTTCGAAATAATCGTCGAGCGCGTAGTCCGCTCGATCGAAGGAGCGAACCGTTCGGAGCGGCTCGGGCGCGTCGGTTCTTCGCGCGCAACAGTTCGATCGAAATTTTTCCAAGTCCCGACGCTCAAGAGTAAACTTTTTTCCTGGCTTTTTCGGACGATTCTAATTGTTAGATCCTTGTATAATATGCCGTTTAAAACTCAATTCTCGAGTTTCAGCCCGATCGGACGCGTATTTCTCGAGTTTTTTCGAAATAATCGTCGAGCGCGTAGTCCGCTCGATCGAACGAGCGAACCGTTCGGAGCGGCTCGGGCGCGTCGGTTCTTCGCGCGCAACAGTTCGATCGAAATTTATCCAAGTCCCGACGCTCAAGAGTAAACTTTCTTCCTCGCTTTTTCGGACGATTGTAATTGTTAGATCCTTGTATAATATGCCGTTTAAAACTCAATTCTCGAGTATCAGCCCGATCGAACGCGTATTTCTCGAGTTTTTTCGAAATAATCGTCGAGCGCGTAGTCCGCTCGATCGAACGAGCGAACCGTTCGGAGCGGCTCGGGCGCGTCGGTTCTTCGCGCGCAACAGTTCGATCGAAATTTTTCCAAGTCCCGACGCTCAAGAGTAAACTTTTTTCCTGGCTTTTTCGGACGATTCTAATTGTTAGATCCTTGTATAATATTCGGACGATTCTAATTGTTAGATCCTTGTATAATATGCCGTTTAAAACTCAATTCTCGAGTTTAAGCCCGATCGGACGCGTATTTCTCGAGTTTTTTCGAAATAATCGTCGAGCGCGTAGTCCGCTCGATCGAACGAGCGAACCGTTCGGAGCGGCTCGGGCGCGTCGGTTCTTCGCGCGCAACAGTTCGATCGAAATTTATCCAAGTCCCGACGCTCAAGAGTAAACTTTCTTCCTCGCTTTTTCGGACGATTGTAATTGTTAGATCCTTGTATAATATGCCGTTTAAAACTCAATTCTCGAGTTTCAGACCGATCGGACGCGTATTTCTCGAGTTTTTTCGAAATAATCGTCGAGCGCGTAGTCCGCTCGATCGAACGAGCGAACCGTTCGGAGCGGCTCGGGCGCGTCGGTTCTTCGCGCGCAACAGTTCGATCGAAATTTTTCCAAGTCCCGACGCTCAAGAGTAAACTTTCTTCCTCGCTTTTTCGGACGATTGTAATTGTTAGATCCTTGTATAATATGCCGTTTAAAACTCAATTCTCGAGTATCAGCCCGATCGGACGCGTATTTCTCGAGTTTTTTCGAAATAATCGTCGAGCGCGTAGTCCGCTCGATCGAACGAGCGAACCGTTCGGAGCGGCTCGGGCGCGTCGGTTCTTCGCGCGCAACAGTTCGATCGAAATTTTTCCAAGTCCCGACGCTCAAGAGTAAACTTTTTTCCTGGCTTTTTCGGACGATTCTAATTGTTAGATCCTTGTATAATATGCCGTTTAAAACTCAATTCTCGAGTTTAAGCCCGATCGGACGCGTATTTCTCGAGTTTTTTCGAAATAATCGTCGAGCGCGTAGTCCGCTCGATCGAAGGAGCGAACCGTTCGGAGCGGCTCGGGCGCGTCGGTTCTTCGCGCGCAACAGTTCGATCGAAATTTTTCCAAGTCCCGACGCTCAAGAGTAAACTTTTTTCCTGGCTTTTTCGGACGATTCTAATTGTTAGATCCTTGTATAATATGCCGTTTAAAACTCAATTCTCGAGTTTCAGCCCGATCGGACGCGTATTTCTCGAGTTTTTTCGAAATAATCGTCGAGCGCGTAGTCCGCTCGATCGAACGAGCGAACCGTTCGGAGCGGCTCGGGCGCGTCGGTTCTTCGAGCCCAACAGTTCGATCGAAATTTATCCAAGTCCCGACGCTCAAGAGTAAACTTTCTTCCTCGCTTTTTCGGACGATTGTAATTGTTAGATCCTTGTATAATATGCCGTTTAAAACTCAATTCTCGAGTTTCAGCCCGATCGGACGCGTATTTCTCGAGTTTTTTCGAAATAATCGTCGAGCGCGTAGTCCGCTCGATCGAACGAGCGAACCGTTCGGAGCGGCTCGGGCGCGTCGGTTCTTCGCGCGCAACAGTTCGATCGAAATTTTTCCAAGTCCCGACGCTCAAGAGTAAACTTTCTTCCTCGCTTTTTCGGACGATTGTAATTGTTAGATCCTTGTATAATATGCCGTTTAAAACTCAATTCTCGAGTATCAGCCCGATCGGACGCGTATTTCTCGAGTTTTTTCGAAATAATCGTCGAGCGCGTAGTCCGCTCGATCGAACGAGCGAACCGTTCGGAGCGGCTCGGGCGCGTCGGTTCTTCGCGCGCAACAGTTCGATCGAAATTTTTCCAAGTCCCGACGCTCAAGAGTAAACTTTTTTCCTGGCTTTTTCGGACGATTCTAATTGTTAGATCCTTGTATAATATGCCGTTTAAAACTCAATTCTCGAGTTTAAGCCCGATCGGACGCGTATTTCTCGAGTTTTTTCGAAATAATCGTCGAGCGCGTAGTCCGCTCGATCGAAGGAGCGAACCGTTCGGAGCGGCTCGGGCGCGTCGGTTCTTCGCGCGCAACAGTTCGATCGAAATTTTTCCAAGTCCCGACGCTCAAGAGTAAACTTTTTTCCTGGCTTTTTCGGACGATTCTAATTGTTAGATCCTTGTATAATATGCCGTTTAAAACTCAATTCTCGAGTTTCAGCCCGATCGGACGCGTATTTCTCGAGTTTTTTCGAAATAATCGTCGAGCGCGTAGTCCGCTCGATCGAACGAGCGAACCGTTCGGAGCGGCTCGGGCGCGTCGGTTCTTCGCGCCCAACAGTTCGATCGAAATTTATCCAAGTCCCGACGCTCAAGAGTAAACTTTCTTCCTCGCTTTTTCGGACGATTGTAATTGTTAGATCCTTGTATAATATGCCGTTTAAAACTCAATTCTCGAGTTTCAGCCCGATCGGACGCGTATTTCTCGAGTTTTTTCGAAATAATCGTCGAGCGCGTAGTCCGCTCGATCGAACGAGCGAACCGTTCGGAGCGGCTCGGGCGCGTCGGTTCTTCGCGCCCAACAGTTCGATCGAAATTTATCCAAGTCCCGACGCTCAAGAGTAAACTTTCTTCCTCGCTTTTTCGGACGATTGTAATTGTTAGATCCTTGTATAATATGCCGTTTAAAACTCAATTCTCGAGTTTAAGCCCGATCGGACGCGTATTTCTCGAGTTTTTTCGAAATAATCGTCGAGCGCGTAGTCCACTCGATCGAACGAGCGAACCGTTCGGAGCGGCTCGGGCGCGTCGGTTCTTCGCGCGCAACAGTTCGATCGAAATTTTTCCAAGTCCCGACGCTCAAGAGTAAACTTTTTTCCTGGCATTTCGGACGATTCTAATTGTTAGATCCTTGTATAATATGCCGTTTAAAACTCAATTCTCGAGTTTCAGCCCGATCGGACGCGTATTTCTCGAGTTTTTTCGAAATAATCGTCGAGCGCGTAGTCCGCTCGATCGAACGAGCGAACCGTTCGGAGCGGCTCGGGCGCGTCGGTTCTTCGCGCGCAACAGTTCGATCGAAATTTATCCAAGTCCCGACGCTCAAGAGTAAACTTTCTTCCTGGCTTTTTCGGACGATTCTAATTGTTAGATCCTTGTATAATATGCCGTTTAAAACTCAATTCTCGAGTTTCAGCCCGATCGGACGCGTATTTCTCGAGTTTGTTCGAAATAATCGTCGAGCGCGTAGTCCGCTCGATCGAACGAGCGAACCGTTCGGAGCGGCTCTGGCGCGTCGGTTCTTCGCGCGCAACAGTTCGATCGAAATTTTTCCAAGTCCCGACGCTCAAGAGTAAACTTTTTTCCTGGCTTTTTCGGACGATTCTAATTGTTAGATCCTTGTATAATATGCCGTTTAAAACTCAATTCTCGAGTTTAAGCCCGATCGGACGCGTATTTCTCGAGTTTTTTCGAAATAATCGTCGAGCGCGTAGTCCTCTCGATCGAACGAGCGAACCGTTCGGAGCGGCTCGGGCGCGTTGGTTCTTCGCGCGCAACAGTTCGATCGAAATTTTTCCAAGTCCCGACGCTCAAGAGTAAACTTTTTTCCTGGCTTTTTCGGACGATTCTAATTGTTAGATCCTTGTATAATATGCCGTTTAAAACTCAATTCTCGAGTTTCAGCCCGATCGGACGCGTATTTCTCGAGTTTTTTCGAAATAATCGTCGAGCGCGTAGTCCGCTCGATCGAACGAGCGAACCGTTCGGAGCCGCTCGGGCGCGTCGGTTCTTCGCGCGCAACAGTTCGATCGAAATTTTTCCAAGTCCCGACGCTCAAGAGTAAACTTTTTTCCTGGCTTTTTCGGACGATTCTAATTGTTAGATCCTTGTATAATATGCCGTTTAAAACTCAATTCTCGAGTTTCAGCCCGATCGGACGCGTATTTCTCGAGTTTTTTCGAAATAATCGTCGAGCGCGTAGTCCGCTCGGTCGATCGAGCGAACCGTTCGGCGCGGCTCGGGCGCGTCGGTTCTTCGTGCGCAACAGTTCGATCGAAATTTATCGAAGTCCCGACGCTCAAGAGTAAACTTTCTTCCTCGCTTTTTCGGACGATTCTAATTGTTAGATCCTTGTATAATATGCCGTTTAAAACTCAATTCTCGAGTTTCAGCCCGATCGGACGCGTATTTCTCGAGTTTTTTCGAAATAATCGTCGAGCGCGTAGTCCTCTCGATCGAACGAGCGAACCGTTCGGAGCGGCTCGGGCGCGTCGGTTCTTCGCGCGCAACAGTTCGATCGAAATTTTTCCAAGTCCCGACGCTCAAGAGTAAACTTTTTTCCTGGCTTTTTCGGACGATTCTAATTGTTAGATCCTTGTATAATATACCGTTTAAAACTCAATTCTCGAGTTTCAGCCCGATCGGACGCGTATTTCTCGAGTTTTTTCGAAATAATCGTCGAGCGCGTAGTCCGCTCGATCGAACGAGCGAACCGTTCGGAGCGGCTGGGGCGCGTCGGTTCTTCGCGCGCAACAGTTCGATCGAAATTTTTCCAAGGCCCGACGCTCAAGAGTAAACTTTCTTCCTCGCTTTTTCGGACGATTCTAATTGTTAGATCCTTGTATAATATGCCGTTTAAAACTCAATTCTCGAGTTTCAGCCCGATCGGACGCGTATTTCTCGAGTTTTTTCGAAATAATCGTCGAGCACGTAGTTCGCTCGATCGAACGAGCGAACCGTTCGGAGCGGCTCGGGCGCGTCGGTTCTTCGCGCGCAACAGTTCGATCGAAATTTTTCCAAGTCCCGACGCTCAAGAGTAAACTTTTTTCCTGGCATTTCGGACGATTCTAATTGTTAGATCAGTAGTATGTCTAGGCCGGTTCTACGATCAGACTTATCATTGTAGGCAGATTCCTACCTTACCGGCATTTTACCTTATAGCGCGACTTTGTGTGGGAGGGGGGAGGGGGGAATTAGCTTATAACAGAACCAAATTTTGCGGGTGGATGGGTGGGGGAATTACCTTATAGCACGAGCATATTTTTGAGGGGGGAGGGGGGTATCAAACTGCAGCGTCAGCTTTTTGGGGGTAACCTTGAACGTCAGCTTTATTTTTGAGGGGGAGGGGGGTATCAAACTGCAGCGTCAGCTTTTTGGTGGGTAACCTTGAACGTGTTCGTAGGGGGAGGGGTTATGTAATATGATACCCCATAGCAACAGCAATCTCGCACGTGTAAAACTGCAGCTTTTTGGTTAACCTTGAACGTGTGATGAGTCATGCGTTATGAGTCATGCGTCATGACTCACCATCGTGGTATTCGGAGGTATGTAATATGATACCCCATCGCACGTGCAAAACTGCAGCCGTTTGGGTAACCTTGAACGTGTTCGAACCTGTTCGTAGGGGGAGGGGTTATGTAATATGATACCCCATAGCAACAGCAATCTCGCACGTGTAAAACTGCAGCTTTTGGTTAACCTTGAACGTGTGATGAGTCATGATTGATGAGTCATCTGTAATATGATACCTCTTATCAAGGGCAGTTTCCTTGGATAAATAGACGCGATCAGTATCAAACTGCAGCGTCAGCTTTTTGGGGGTAACCTTGAACGTCAGCTTTTCGGCATTTTACCTTACAGCGCGACTTTGTGTGGGAGGGGGAGGGGGGATTAGCTTATAACAGAACCAAATTTTGCGGGGGAGGGGGAGGGGGAATTACCTTATAGCGCGAGCATATTTTTGAGGGGGAGGGGGTATCAAACTGCAGCGTCAGCTTTTTGAGTATCTCGCACGTGCAAAACTGCAGCGTCAGGTTTTTGGGTAACCTTGAACGTGTTCGAAAGTGTGATGAGTCATGCGTGATGAGTCATGAGTCATGACTCACCATCGCGGTATTCGGTGGTATGTAATATGATACCCCATCGCACGTGCAAAACTGCAGAGACAGCATTTTTTAGGAAGACTTGACCTTGAACGTGTCCGAACGTGTTTCGTGAATATGCTATTCCGAACGTGTTTCTTACCTATGGGGATACAATCCCGCCAAACCCCTCGTGGTATGAATACCTGTGGAATCGCGAAAGAATCATCGTTCGATCGTGATCAAATAAATTTAAAAATGAAAAACTAAAATGTGAAATAATTACTATAAGATTTTTATTAAAAAATAATTAATATTAATGGTCAAAATGCAGATATTTTACAATTATTCGAATCGAATATGGATTTACAAATATTCGGCGGTGAGTTATGTAACCAATTACATTAGTAAAATTGAAGGAGGTTTATCAAAATTATTAAGGGAAGCTGTTAGTGATTGTGGTAATAAACAATAAGACTGTTACAGAAAAATTTCGAAGTATTACCAATGCTTTAAAAAATTAAATGAAGACTCCACCGAAATTTATAGGGATAATATATTTGATAATTATGGTAGAAGAAATATTGATTTACACGATATGTGTCTCGCTTAGTTTGCAACGAATTACCAAAAGATCATGAAAAATGGAACAAGAGGAAAGTGATGCTGACAATAATGAGGAAAATGACGAAGTAAATGATTTCAGACTTCCGCAGCAAACAGCTATTATTAGATACAGACGATACAAATAAAAATTTTTATAACTTTTTTATTTAATAAAAGTATATATTTAAATACTGTGAGTAAAAATTAATAATTTTAAATATTTATTAGTTAATTAAAAATAATACATAACATTTTTTCTTTTTACAGGCTCAACATTGAATATATAATCAATAGAATTATTTTTATAATTACAATTATTTTTTAATAAAAATCTTATATTCATTATTTTACACTTTAGTTTTTCCATTATTTTAATTTATTTTATCACGTTCGAGCGACGATTCTTTCGCGATTCCACAGACATCCACACCGCGAGGGTTTGGCGGGATTGTATCCGGATCGACTCCGATCGGTACGTTGCCGCAGTCCAGCCCACGGACGTACCAACAGAATCTTGACCAGAAGCGATGCTCCGTCATGGGATCATCATTATTTACCCATCGGCACAGACGAGCACGACATTCGAAACATTCGACGCAGTCCTCATCATCCAGATGAAAAAATCCTGCGGCAGCGAGTTTCTCCGGTTGAATGACGTGTGAGTAACGCCAATTGTGAAAACTCTGAAGTCTGTCGCGTTCGAGACGATAATCGGGTGGTGGTGTTGCGTGATCGGTTGTTGTTGATGTTGTCTCGACGGTTCCCTCGGATTTCGTAATCATTGTGATACTCTGTGAAAAAATCAAACGTAAAAAAGAGGAGTCGTTTTTGTGGTTTTGACGGGGAAAATTCAAAGATGTAGACGCGTTCCTTATAACTGATACTTTACGTGTTTTTATAATTGTTAACCCATGCTCGAAATGTTTGCACTTCGCGTAGACAGCAATGATATGGTTTCGTTTTGACGTTTTTTGCCGGTTGCCAACAGTGAAGTCGACAAGGTTCGCCGTCGACAATTTCATATACGGGATCCTGAACTAGTACGTCGTATTTCGGGCAGTTAAAATCTTCCAAATTTATCGAGTTTATTTGCATTTTTCGTAGGATGTCTCTCTCGAAACATCCACCTTTGTAGGCTACGACAGGATTCGCGTAATCGCTCACAAAATTTCGTATAACTTCGAATATATCGCGCTGTTGATAGTTTTCATAGCCGAAATCTTTAAATGGAATCCCGTGGACGAAATTGCTGACATATCGTGCAGACTTTTTGTCAGCGTCGGATAAACAACGAAAGTTCTTTCCCAAACGAAATTCAGAGAGTTCGAACGAGCCATCATGACAAATATCGATTATGGCTAATTCTTTACATATAAATTTTTTTTCCACAATGAATCCGTCCATGTCAATGATTTGAGTGATTCGATCCATCTAAATAGAGAAAGTTTTCACTAGATTTTTACATAGTTTTTAAATTTTTTATCATACTTACCGTTGAAGAAAAGGGGGAATGTGTGAAGTTGACCGGTTGGATTATATGATCATACACGCGATATAACGTCGTATAGCGACTGTGATTGACAACGTTTTTATGATATAACTTCATACAGCGACTGTGGCGAGCAATTTATAATGAATACCCCTACCACCATATCTCACTCTACGGTGGAGGGAGGTGAATTATTACTGTAATTTTTTTTCATAAATACGAGTTTAATTGTATGAGGAGGAGGAGGAGGAGGAGGATTGTTTTTAAATAAAAAAAAATAAGATCATTCACATAATTTTGTTTTATTTGATAAAGTATATATTTTTTGTTAACATAAGAGCGGTTTAAGTAATTCGTCGTACAATGTTCATTAATGGACTGTCCTCCGCGATACGGTCGTGTATCATCATGCAGTAGGCTGTTGTCGATGGGGGAACGTCGGTTCGACATTCTCATTCAATTCGCACGTCGATCATAGCATTTTTTAAGGCTTAGTTTTGTCGCGAACAATCGAGAACGACGAGCGGACCATATCGCAGGAAATCCATGTTCAAATACAGTGGACGAAATTTCTATAAAAACACTACTATTTTTTAACAAAATGTTGAAGTATTTCGATAATACGATTAAAGGAAGACTAAAAAATAATTAAAGAATATAAGAAAGCAGAAATCAATATTCTGAATCCAAAAGAACTGCTTCATGTTTGTTATAAACAAAATATTACAACTGTTACGAAATTTTTATAAGAACAGTCTCATAAATTCGAACGAGAAACTAAGTTTATAATATCAGTATTTAGTACTTCCACCGTTACATTTAATCACTTCAAATATTATATTTTCCATACCACAAACTAATTTTTCTAACGTTGTTTTATGGATTTGATTCCACTCGTGTCTTACTGCGTTTTCTAACTCTTTAATGTTGTTATACTGCTTCCCATTTTTATACATATATTGCTCGTGATAGGATTCCCCGTAAATTTTCTATTGGGTTTAGACCAGGCAACGTGACGGTCAGTTAATTAGTTTAAATTCTTTTGTTTAAACTACTCCGGAGTCTTCTTAACATTGTGTATCACCGCGTTATCTTGTTAAAAAATAACGTTGTAGTTATGATTTTTTTCTACGAAGCAAAGTTAAGTGTCTTCTAATAGGGTGATGTATTTTTCTACGCTCATTCACGTACAAATTTTCCATATTAGTGTCTTTGAATTATAGCTAAACGCAACCCATAACATTAAACTTCCACCGTCGAAATTCCTACTCATTGCTACGACTTTATTCTTACGTAAATCATGCCAATCGTATTTAAATCCATCAGGACAGTCTAGATTGAATTTTTTCATCGGAAAATATATTTTTCAACTCTTGACGCTAGGTCATGTGATCTCTTGAGAATTTCAATTTTGCTGTTTTGTGCCCACTGGCTAAGAAGTGGATTCATTATTTTTACTAATTTTTTTTAAATTTTAATTATTTTTACTAATTCTTTTAAAATATGAGAACGACCACGCTTTGCGAGTTTCGTATTTCCACCTATATATTGGTTTGTGCCATATTTTTCACGGAATTTTAGAAAATGAAGTACGCAAGTACTAGATCTATTAATTCTTTTGTTTTGGCTATCTCTCGAATAGAGAAACTTGTATCGTGCTATCCACCTAGTTTTTCTTTATTCGGAATTTAAATTTTTTCCACGTCGCATTCTAATAAATGAAGAATTGTTTGACAGTTACATTTCCCTCCCCCCATTTTTTCTAACGCTTCTCTGAAGGTCGGTCATTTTTTTCTCTTTCACGATTACTCAATGAATGACTACTTAATATCGATAATGCGTGACAGCACAGTACAGGTACAGGTACATGTGCACGTATAGTGCATGTACAGGTACAGGTATAGGTATAGCGCATGTACAGTACGGAGTATGACTGTTGTACATCATATCAACGGATCTCCCCCCACTCTCTCTCAAGATCGGTCCACACGATTCTTTTGCACGTTCACGATTGATATCTTAATATTGTCCTGATCACTTATTCCGAAGTTCTCCAGCCGATCGTCGTCGACGATGTTGTCCATATCGTCTTTTTACCTTTTCCTTCAAGGCCTCGAGCGTTTTCATTTGCGACTCATCCACAGTACAGGTACAGGTACAGGTACAGACAGGTACAGGTACAGACAGGTACAGGTACAGACAGGTACAGGTACAGACAGGTACAGGTACAGACAGGTACAGGTACAGACAGGTACAGGTACAGACAGGTACAGGTACAGGTACAGACAGGTACAGGTACAGGTATAACACATGTACAGTACGGATGTCTGTCTGTTTGTAATTTAAATGGAATCCTGGTGGGGGAAGGGGAGGCTTGGCGATTGGGGTTTGGATAGCACTGGGATAGGGCTAGCATAGGGTTAGGATGGGCGACGGAGATGTCCTTGGTGTTTGGGGTTAGGATAGCATTAGAATAAGGGTAGCATAGGGTCAGGATAGGCGAGGGAGATGTCCTTGGTGTTTAGGGTTAGGATAGCATTAGAATGGGGCTAGCATAGGGTCAGGATAGGCGAGGGAGATGTCCTTGGTGTTTAGGGTTAGGATAGCATTAGAATGGGGCTAGCATAGGGTCAGGATAGGCGAGGGAGTTACCGAAAAAGTAGACGAAACGGCAGGTCACATGCGGTCGCATGTGACTGGTCCACAATAATACGATGACCAGCCGTTTCGTCTACTTTTTCGGTAACTCCCTCGCCTATCCTGACCCTATGCTAGCCCCATTCTAATGCTATCCTAACCCTAAACACCAAGGACATCTCCCTCGCCTATCCTGACCCTATGCTAGCCCCATTCTAATGCTATCCTAACCCTAAACACCAAGGACATCTCCCTCGCCTATCCTCACCCTATGCTACCCTTATTCTAATGCTATCCTAACCCCAAACACCAAGGACATCTCCGTCGCCCATCCTAACCCTATGCTAGCCCTATCCCAGTGCTATCCAAACCCCAATCGCCAAGCCTCCCCTTCCCCCACCAGGATTCCATTTAAATTACAAACAGACAGACATCCGTACTGTACATGTGTTATACCTGTACCTGTACCTGTCTGTACCTGTACCTGTACCTGTCTGTACCTGTACCTGTCTGTACCTGTACCTGTCTGTACCTGTACCTGTCTGTACCTGTACCTGTCTGTACCTGTACCTGTCTGTACCTGTACCTGTACCTGTACTGTGGATGAGTCGCAAATGAAAACGCTCGAGGCCTTGAAGGAAAAGGTAAAAAGACGATATGGACAACATCGTCGACGACGATCGGCTGGAGAACTTCGGAATAAGTGATCAGGACAATATTAAGATATCAATCGTGAACGTGCAAAAGAATCGTGTGGACCGATCTTGAGAGAGAGTGGGGGGAGATCCGTTGATATGATGTACAACAGTCATACTCCGTACTGTACATGCGCTATACCTATACCTGTACCTGTACATGCACTATACGTGCACATGTACCTGTACCTGTACTGTGCTGTCACGCATTATCGATATTAAGTAGTCATTCATTGAGTAATCGTGAAAGAGAAAAAAATGACCGACCTTCAGAGAAGCGTTAGAAAAAATGGGGGGAGGGAAATGTAACTGTCAAACAATTCTTCATTTATTAGAATGCGACGTGGAAAAAATTTAAATTCCGAATAAAGAAAAACTAGGTGGATAGCACGATACAAGTTTCTCTATTCGAGAGATAGCCAAAACAAAAGAATTAATAGATCTAGTACTTGCGTACTTCATTTTCTAAAATTCCGTGAAAAATATGGCACAAACCAATATATAGGTGGAAATACGAAACTCGCAAAGCGTGGTCGTTCTCATATTTTAAAAGAATTAGTAAAAATAATTAAAATTTAAAAAAAATTAGTAAAAATAATGAATCCACTTCTTAGCCAGTGGGCACAAAACAGCAAAATTGAAATTCTCAAGAGATCACATGACCTAGCGTCAAGAGTTGAAAAATATATTTTCCGATGAAAAAATTCAATCTAGACTGTCCTGATGGATTTAAATACGATTGGCATGATTTACGTAAGAATAAAGTCGTAGCAATGAGTAGGAATTTCGACGGTGGAAGTTTAATGTTATGGGTTGCGTTTAGCTATAATTCAAAGACACTAATATGGAAAATTTGTACGTGAATGAGCGTAGAAAAATACATCACCCTATTAGAAGACACTTAACTTTGCTTCGTAGAAAAAAATCATAACTACAACGTTATTTTTTAACAAGATAACGCGGTGATACACAATGTTAAGAAGACTCCGGAGTAGTTTAAACAAAAGAATTTAAACTAATTAACTGACCGTCACGTTGCCTGGTCTAAACCCAATAGAAAATTTACGGGGAATCCTATCACGAGCAATATATGTATAAAAATGGGAAGCAGTATAACAACATTAAAGAGTTAGAAAACGCAGTAAGACACGAGTGGAATCAAATCCATAAAACAACGTTAGAAAAATTAGTTTGTGGTATGGAAAATATAATATTTGAAGTGATTAAATGTAACGGTGGAAGTACTAAATACTGATATTATAAACTTAGTTTCTCGTTCGAATTTATGAGACTGTTCTTATAAAAATTTCGTAACAGTTGTAATATTTTGTTTATAACAAACATGAAGCAGTTCTTTTGGATTCAGAATATTGATTTCTGCTTTCTTATATTCTTTAATTATTTTTTAGTCTTCCTTTAATCGTATTATCGAAATACTTCAACATTTTGTTAAAAAATAGTAGTGTTTTTATAGAAATTTCGTCCACTGTATTTGAACATGGATTTCCTGCGATATGGTCCGCTCGTCGTTCTCGATTGTTCGCGACAAAACTAAGCCTTAAAAAATGCTATGATCGACGTGCGAATTGAATGAGAATGTCGAACCGACGTTCCCCCATCGACAACAGCCTACTGCATGATGATACACGACCGTATCGCGGAGGACAGTCCATTAATGAACATTGTACGACGAATTACTTAAACCGCTCTTATGTTAACAAAAAATATATACTTTATCAAATAAAACAAAATTATGTGAATGATCTTATTTTTTTTTATTTAAAAACAATCCTCCTCCTCCTCCTCCTCCTCATACAATTAAACTCGTATTTATGAAAAAAAATTACAGTAATAATTCACCTCCCTCCACCGTAGAGTGAGATATGGTGGTAGGGGTATTCATTATAAATTGCTCGCCACAGTCGCTGTATGAAGTTATATCATAAAAACGTTGTCAATCACAGTCGCTATACGACGTTATATCGCGTGTATGATCATATAATCCAACCGGTCAACTTCACACA
Source organism: Lasioglossum villosulum (assembly GCA_963971365.1). Taxonomy (NCBI): domain Eukaryota; kingdom Metazoa; phylum Arthropoda; class Insecta; order Hymenoptera; family Halictidae; genus Lasioglossum; species Lasioglossum villosulum. The sequence goes on along the minus strand of OZ020502.1, from coordinate 15,898,835 downwards.
TTCCCCCTTTTCTTCAACGGTAAGTATGATAAAAAATTTAAAAACTATGTAAAAATCTAGTGAAAACTTTCTCTATTTAGATGGATCGAATCACTCAAATCATTGACATGGACGGATTCATTGTGGAAAAAAAATTTATATGTAAAGAATTAGCCATAATCGATATTTGTCATGATGGCTCGTTCGAACTCTCTGAATTTCGTTTGGGAAAGAACTTTCGTTGTTTATCCGACGCTGACAAAAAGTCTGCACGATATGTCAGCAATTTCGTCCACGGGATTCCATTTAAAGATTTCGGCTATGAAAACTATCAACAGCGCGATATATTCGAAGTTATACGAAATTTTGTGAGCGATTACGCGAATCCTGTCGTAGCCTACAAAGGTGGATGTTTCGAGAGAGACATCCTACGAAAAATGCAAATAAACTCGATAAATTTGGAAGATTTTAACTGCCCGAAATACGACGTACTAGTTCAGGATCCCGTATATGAAATTGTCGACGGCGAACCTTGTCGACTTCACTGTTGGCAACCGGCAAAAAACGTCAAAACGAAACCATATCATTGCTGTCTACGCGAAGTGCAAACATTTCGAGCATGGGTTAACAATTATAAAAACACGTAAAGTATCAGTTATAAGGAACGCGTCTACATCTTTGAATTTTCCCCGTCAAAACCACAAAAACGACTCCTCTTTTTTACGTTTGATTTTTTCACAGAGTATCACAATGATTACGAAATCCGAGGGAACCGTCGAGACAACATCAACAACAACCGATCACGCAACACCACCACCCGATTATCGTCTCGAACGCGACAGACTTCAGAGTTTTCACAATTGGCGTTACTCACACGTCATTCAACCGGAGAAACTCGCTGCCGCAGGATTTTTTCATCTGGATGATGAGGACTGCGTCGAATGTTTCGAATGTCGTGCTCGTCTGTGCCGATGGGTAAATAATGATGATCCCATGACGGAGCATCGCTTCTGGTCAAGATTCTGTTGGTACGTCCGTGGGCTGGACTGCGGCAACGTACCGATCGGAGTCGATCCGGATACAATCCCGCCAAACCCTCGCGGTGTGGATGTCTGTGGAATCGCGAAAGAATCGTCGCTCGAACGTGATAAAATAAATTAAAATAATGGAAAAACTAAAGTGTAAAATAATGAATATAAGATTTTTATTAAAAAATAATTGTAATTATAAAAATAATTCTATTGATTATATATTCAATGTTGAGCCTGTAAAAAGAAAAAATGTTATGTATTATTTTTAATTAACTAATAAATATTTAAAATTATTAATTTTTACTCACAGTATTTAAATATATACTTTTATTAAATAAAAAAGTTATAAAAATTTTTATTTGTATCGTCTGTATCTAATAATAGCTGTTTGCTGCGGAAGTCTGAAATCATTTACTTCGTCATTTTCCTCATTATTGTCAGCATCACTTTCCTCTTGTTCCATTTTTCATGATCTTTTGGTAATTCGTTGCAAACTAAGCGAGACACATATCGTGTAAATCAATATTTCTTCTACCATAATTATCAAATATATTATCCCTATAAATTTCGGTGGAGTCTTCATTTAATTTTTTAAAGCATTGGTAATACTTCGAAATTTTTCTGTAACAGTCTTATTGTTTATTACCACAATCACTAACAGCTTCCCTTAATAATTTTGATAAACTTCCATCAATTTTACTAATGTAATTGGTTACATAACTCACCGCCGAATATTCGTCAAGTACATACTGCAAATCCATATTCGATTCGAATAATTGTAAAATATCTGCATTATAACCATTAATATTTACTTCAAGGCTGGATCGTTTTTAAGAATACCCGTTTTTTCGTTTAAACTACTTCGAATAGCTGATAGCTATTCTTCATCAGTTATATTCAGTTTCTCTAGAATTTCATCATAGCTCATAACTATTTTTTCTTATAAAATTCATTTATTAATTCATCAATAAGTTTATAGGATTTAGGCGTTATTTCATTTTTATTTAATGGTTCCAGAATCATGGTTCTTCTCATTACTGGATAATGGATATGAAATCGACACCGCTTATTTCTTTGTCCTTTGTAACAACTATGATTCTGTTTGTGCATTTGAAATTTAATGTATGCATTATTTTCGTCATATCTACATGTGATAAATTGGTCAATTAAATCAATCAATTCTTTGTTAGCAACATGATCATGTCTTGTACATAGGTGCACATTTCAACCACAGAAAAATATGTTCATGTGGACTTCCACGTTGCTGAATTTTCGCTCGTTCATAACTATCCACAACCTCATATTTTCCGAAATTACCTGGTTTTTTGCTTTAATAACCACATAAACTTATGTGCCTCTATGATCGAAATATCGGGCGCATGTAACGGGATCATTTCTAATTAGATCAGTTTGTGGTATTGTAATCCAAATTGAATGCGTCTTGTACAGATAATGTTTTACCACCATCGCGATATTTCATCAATGTTTGCAACAACTCAAGCCAGTAACTTTCTGCAGCCGACATGGTCATAAAGAACGTGGGTTTACTCAATTGACTCAATTTCTTCACTATTGTCAGCATCACCTTCCTCTTGTTCCTTTTTTCATGATCTTTTGGTAATTCGTCGCAAATTCACATATCAACAGAGGCACATATCATGTACACTAATATCTCTTCTACTATAATTATCAAATATGTCATCCATATTAATTTGGGTGGAGTCTTCATTTAATTTTTTAAAGCATTCTCAGATTTTGACATGAATACACGTTCTGATATCGGATTGATATTAATGTATACTGTCTTTCTACTTTGCTTTGATTAAGGTAATGATAAAACACGATAGGCTGCTTCTTGTGTAGACATTAAATTACTATTTAAACAGTATTGGTAATATTTCGAAATTTTTCCCTAACAGTCTTATTGTTTATTATCACAATCAATAGCAGCTTCTCTTAATAATTTTGATAAACCTCCTTCAATTTTACTAATGTAATTGGTTACATAACTCACCGCCGAATATTTGTAAATCCATATTCGATTCGAATAATTGTAAAATATCTGCATTTTGACCATTAATATTAATTATTTTTTAATAAAAATCTTATAGTAATTATTTCACATTTTAGTTTTTCATTTTTAAATTTATTTGATCACGATCGAACGATGATTCTTTCGCGATTCCACAGGTATTCATACCACGAGGGGTTTGGCGGGATTGTATCCACATAGGTAAGAAACACGTTCGGAATAGCATATTCACGAAACACGTTCGGACACGTTCAAGGTCAAGTCTTCCTAAAAAATGCTGTCTCTGCAGTTTTGCACGTGCGATGGGGTATCATATTACATACCACCGAATACCGCGATGGTGAGTCATGACTCATGACTCATCACGCATGACTCATCACACTTTCGAACACGTTCAAGGTTACCCAAAAACCTGACGCTGCAGTTTTGCACGTGCGAGATACTCAAAAAGCTGACGCTGCAGTTTGATACCCCCTCCCCCTCAAAAATATGCTCGCGCTATAAGGTAATTCCCCCTCCCCCTCCCCCGCAAAATTTGGTTCTGTTATAAGCTAATCCCCCCTCCCCCTCCCACACAAAGTCGCGCTGTAAGGTAAAATGCCGAAAAGCTGACGTTCAAGGTTACCCCCAAAAAGCTGACGCTGCAGTTTGATACTGATCGCGTCTATTTATCCAAGGAAACTGCCCTTGATAAGAGGTATCATATTACAGATGACTCATCAATCATGACTCATCACACGTTCAAGGTTAACCAAAAGCTACAGTTTTACACGTGCGAGATTGCTGTTGCTATGGGGTATCATATTACATAACCCCTCCCCCTACGAACACGTTCAAGGTTACCCAAACGGCTGCAGTTTTGCACGTGCGATGGGGTATCATATTACATACCTCCGAATACCACGATGGTGAGTCATGACGCATGACTCATAACGCATGACTCATCACACGTTCAAGGTTAACCAAAAAGCTGCAGTTTTACACGTGCGAGATTGCTGTTGCTATGGGGTATCATATTACATAACCCCTCCCCCTACGAACACGTTCAAGGTTACCCACCAAAAAGCTGACGCTGCAGTTTGATACCCCCCTCCCCCTTAAAAAATAAAGCTGACGTTCAAGGTTACCCCCAAAAAGCTGACGCTGCAGTTTGATACCCCCCCTCCCCCTTAAAAAATAAAGCTGACGTTCAAGGTTACCCCCAAAAAGCTGACGCTGCAGTTTGATACCCCCCTCCCCCCTCAAAAATATGCTCGTGCTATAAGGTAATTCCCCCACCCCTCCACCCGCAAAATTTGGTTCTGTTATAAGCTAATTCCCCCCTCCCCCCTCCCACACAAAGTCGCGCTATAAGGTAAAATGCCGGTAAGGTAGGAATCTGCCTACAATGATAAGTCTGATCGTAGAACCGGCCTACGAACACGTTCAAGGTTACCCAAAAACCTGACGCTGCAGTTTTGCACGTGCGAGATACTCAAAAAGCTGACGCTGCAGTTTGATACCCCCTCCCCCTCAAAAATATGCTCGCGCTATAAGGTAATTCCCCCTCCCCCTCCCCCGCAAAATTTGGTTCTGTTATAAGCTAATCCCCCCTCCCCCTCCCACACAAAGTCGCGCTGTAAGGTAAAATGCCGAAAAGCTGACGTTCAAGGTTACCCCCAAAAAGCTGACGCTGCAGTTTGATACTGATCGCGTCTATTTATCCAAGGAAACTGCCCTTGATAAGAGGTATCATATTACAGATGACTCATCAATCATGACTCATCACACGTTCAAGGTTAACCAAAAGCTGCAGTTTTACACGTGCGAGATTGCTGTTGCTATGGGGTATCATATTACATAACCCCTCCCCCTACGAACAGGTTCGAACACGTTCAAGGTTACCCAAACGGCTGCAGTTTTGCACGTGCGATGGGGTATCATATTACATACCTCCGAATACCACGATGGTGAGTCATGACGCATGACTCATAACGCATGACTCATCACACGTTCAAGGTTAACCAAAAAGCTGCAGTTTTACACGTGCGAGATTGCTGTTGCTATGGGGTATCATATTACATAACCCCTCCCCCCCCGAACACGTTCAAGGTTACCCACCAAAAAGCTGACGCTGCAGTTTGATACCCCCCTCCCCCTCAAAAATAAAGCTGACGTTCAAGGTTACCCCCAAAAAGCTGACGCTGCAGTTTGATACCCCCCTCCCCCCTCAAAAATATGCTCGTGCTATAAGGTAATTCCCCCACCCCTCCACCCGCAAAATTTGGTTCTGTTATAAGCTAATTCCCCCCTCCCCCCTCCCACACAAAGTCGCGCTATAAGGTAAAATGCCGGTAAGGTAGGAATCTGCCTACAATGATAAGTCTGATCGTAGAACCGGCCTAGACATACTACTTAGATCCTTGTATAATATGCCGTTTAAAACTCAATTCTCGAGTTTCAGCCCGATCGGACGCGTATTTCAAGAGTTTTTTCGAAATAATCGTCGAGCGCGTAGTCCGCTCGATCGAACGAGCGAACCGTTCGGAGCGGCTCGGGCGCGTCGGTTCTTCGCGCGCAACAGTTCGATCGAAATTTTTCCAAGTCCCGACGCTCAAGAGTAAACTTTTTTCCTGGCTTTTTCGGACGATTCTAATTGTTAGATCCTTGTATAATATGCCGTTTAAAACTCAATTCTCGAGTTTCAGCCCGATCGGACGCGTATTTCTCGAGTTTTTTCGAAATAATCGTCGAGCGCGTAGTCCGTTCGATCGAACGAGCGAACCGTTCGGAGCGGCTCGGGCGCGTCGGTTCTTCGCGCGCAACAGTTCGATCGAAATTTATCCAAGTCCCGACGCTCAAGAGTAAACTTTCTTCCTGGCTTTTTCGGACGATTCTAATTGTTAGATCCTTGTATAATATGCCGTTTAAAACTCAATTCTCGAGTTTCAGCCCGATCGGACGCGTATTTCTCGAGTTTTTTCGAAATAATCGTCGAGCGCGTAGTTCGCTCGATCGAACGAGCGAACCGTTCGGAGCGGCTCGGGCGCGTCGGTTCTTCGCGCGCAACAGTTCGATCGAAATTTTTCCAAGTCCCGACGCTCAAGAGTAAACTTTTTTCCTGGCTTTTTCGGACGATTCTAATTGTTAGATCCTTGTATAATATGCCGTTTAAAACTCAATTCTCGAGTTTCAGCCCGATCGGACGCGTATTTCTCGAGTTTTTTCGAAATAATCGTCGAGCGCGTAGTCCGCTCGATCGAACGAGCGAACCGTTCGGAGCCGCTCGGGCGCGTCGGTTCTTCGCGCGCAACAGTTCGATCGAAATTTTTCCAAGTCCCGACGCTCAAGAGTAAACTTTTTTCCTGGCTTTTTCGGACGATTCTAATTGTTAGATCCTTGTATAATATGCCGTTTAAAACTCAATTCTCGAGTTTCAGCCCGATCGGACGCGTATTTCTCGAGTTTTTTCGAAATAATCGTCGAACGCGTAGTCCGCTCGATCGAACGAGCGAACCGTTCGGAGCCGCTCGGGCGCGTCGGTTCTTCGCGCGCAACAGTTCGATCGAAATTTTTCCAAGTCCCGACGCTCAAGAGTAAACTTTTTTCCTGGCTTTTTCGGACGATTCTAATTGTTAGATCCTTGTATAATATGCCGTTTAAAACTCAATTCTCGAGTTTCAGCCCGATCGGACGCGTATTTCTCGAGTTTTTTCGAAATAATCGTCGAGCGCGTAGTTCGCTCGATCGAACGAGCGAACCGTTCGGAGCGGCTCGGGCGCGTCGGTTCTTCGCGCGCAACAGTTCGATCGAAATTTTTCCAAGTCCCGACGCTCAAGAGTAAACTTTTTTCCTGGCTTTTTCGGACGATTCTAATTGTTAGATCCTTGTATAATATGCCGTTTAAAACTCAATTCTCGAGTTTCAGCCCGATCGGACGCGTATTTCTCGAGTTTTTTCGAAATAATCGTCGAGCGCGTAGTCCGCTCGATCGAACGAGCGAACCGTTCGGAGCCGCTCGGGCGCGTCGGTTCTTCGCGCGCAACAGTTCGATCGAAATTTTTCCAAGTCCCGACGCTCAAGAGTAAACTTTTTTCCTGGCTTTTTCGGACGATTCTAATTGTTAGATCCTTGTATAATATGCCGTTTAAAACTCAATTCTCGAGTTTCAGCCCGATCGGACGCGTATTTCTCGAGTTTTTTCGAAATAATCGTCGAGCGCGTAGTCCGCTCGATCGAACGAGCGAACCGTTCGGAGCGGCTCGGGCGCGTCGGTTCTTCGCGCGCAACAGTTCGATCGAAATTTATCCAAGTCCCGACGCTCAAGAGTAAACTTTCTTCCTCGCTCTTTCGGACGATTGTAATTGTTAGATCCTTGTATAATATGCCGTTTAAAACTCAATTCTCGAGTTTCAGCCCGATCGGACGCGTATTTCTCGAGTTTTTTCGAAATAATCGTCGAGCGCGTAGTCCGCTCGATCGAACGAGCGAACCGTTCGGAGCGGCTCGGGCGCGTCGGTTCTTCGCGCGCAACAGTTCGATCGAAATTTATCCAAGTCCCGACGCTCAAGAGTAAACTTTCTTCCTGGCTTTTTCGGACGATTCTAATTGTTAGATCCTTGTATAATATGCCGTTTAAAACTCAATTCTCGAGTTTCAGCCCGATCGGACGCGTATTTCTCGAGTTCTTTCGAAATAATCGTCGAGCGCGTAGTCCGCTCGATCGAACGAGCGAACCGTTCGGAGCGGCTCGGGCGCGTCGGTTCTTCGCGCCCAACAGTTCGATCGAAATTTATCCAAGTCCCGACGCTCAAGAGTAAACTTTCTTCCTCGCTTTTTCGGACGATTGTAATTGTTAGATCCTTGTATAATATGCCGTTTAAAACTCAATTCTCGAGTTTCAGCCCGATCGGACGCGTATTTCTCGAGTTTTTTCGAAATAATCGTCGAGCGCGTAGTCCGCTCGATCGAACGAGCGAACCGTTCGGAGCGGCTCGGGCGCGTCGGTTCTTCGCGCGCAACAGTTCGATCGAAATTTATCGAAGTCCCGACGCTCAAGAGTAAACTTTCTTCCTGGCATTTTCGGACGATTCTAATTGTTAGATCCTTGTATAATATGCCGTTTAAAACTCAATTCTCGAGTTTCAGCCCGATCGGACGCGTATTTCTCGAGTTTTTTCGAAATAATCGTCGAGCGCGTAGTCCGCTCGATCGAACGAGCGAACCGTTCGGAGCGGCTCGGGCGCGTCGGTTCTTCGCGCGCAACAGTTCGATCGAAATTTTTCCAAGTCCCGACGCTCAAGAGTAAACTTTCTTCCTGGCTTTTTCGGACGATTCTAATTGTTAGATCCTTGTATAATATGCCGTTTAAAACTCAATTCTCGAGTTTCAGCCCGATCGGACGCGTATTTCTCGAGTTTGTTCGAAATAATCGTCGAGCGCGTAGTCCGCTCGATCGAACGAGCGAACCGTTCGGAGCGGCTCGGGCGCGTCGGTTCTTCGCGCGCAACAGTTCGATCGAAATTTTTCCAAGTCCCGACGCTCAAGAGTAAACTTTTTTCCTGGCTTTTTCGGACGATTCTAATTGTTAGATCCTTGTATAATATGCCGTTTAAAACTCAATTCTCGAGTTTCAGCCCGATCGGACGCGTATTTCTCGAGTTTTTTCGAAATAATCGTCGAGCGCGTAGTTCGCTCGATCGAACGAGCGAACCGTTCGGAGCGGCTCGGGCGCGTCGGTTCTTCGCGCGCAACAGTTCGATCGAAATTTTTCCAAGTCCCGACACTCAAGAGTAAACTTTTTTCCTGGCTTTTTCGGACGATTCTAATTGTTAGATCCTTGTATAATATGCCGTTTAAAACTCAATTCTCGAGTTTCAGCCCGATCGGACGCGTATTTCTCGAGTTTTTTCGAAATAATCGTCGAGCGCGTAGTCCGCTCGATCGAACGAGCGAACCGTTCGGAGCGGCTCGGCCGCGTCGGTTCTTCGCGCGCAACAGTTCGATCGAAATTTATCCAAGTCCCGACGCTCAAGAGTAAACTTTCTTCCTGGCTTTTTCGGACGATTCTAATTGTTAGATCCTTGTATAATATGCCGTTTAAAACTCAATTCTCGAGTTTCAGCCCGATCGGACGCGTATTTCTCGAGTTTGTTCGAAATAATCGTCGAGCGCGTATTCCGCTCGATCGAACGAGCGAACCGTTCGGAGCCGCTCGGGCGCGTCGGTTCTTCGCGCGCAACAGTTCGATCGAAATTTTTCCAAGTCCCGACGCTCAAGAGTAAACTTTTTTCCTGGCTTTTTCGGACGATTCTAATTGTTAGATCCTTGTATAATATGCCGTTTAAAACTCAATTCTCGAGTTTCAGCCCGATCGGACGCGTATTTCTCGAGTTTTTTCGAAATAATCGTCGAGCGCGTAGTTCGCTCGATCGAACGAGCGAACCGTTCGGAGCCGCTCGGGCGCGTCGGTTCTTCGCGCGCAACAGTTCGATCGAAATTTTTCCAAGTCCCGACGCTCAAGAGTAAACTTTTTTCCTGGCTTTTTCGGACGATTCTAATTGTTAGATCCTTGTATAATATGCCGTTTAAAACTCAATTCTCGAGTTTCAGCCCGATCGGACGCGTATTTCTCGAGTTTTTTCGAAATAATCGTCGAGCGCGTAGTCCGCTCGATCGAACGAGCGAACCGTTCGGAGCCGCTCGGGCGCGTCGGTTCTTCGCGCGCAACAGTTCGATCGAAATTTTTCCAAGTCCCGACGCTCAAGAGTAAACTTTTTTCCTGGCTTTTTCGGACGATTCTAATTGTTAGATCCTTGTATAATATGCCGCTTAAAACTCAATTCTCGAGTTTCAGCCCGATCGGACGCGTATTTCTCGAGTTTTTTCGAAATAATCGTCGAGCGCGTAGTCCGCTCGATCGAACGAGCGAACCGTTCGGAGCGGCTCGGGCGCGTCGGTTCTTCGCGCGCAACAGTTCGATCGAAATTTATCCAAGTCCCGACGCTCAAGAGTAAACTTTCTTCCTCGCTCTTTCGGACGATTGTAATTGTTAGATCCTTGTATAATATGCCGTTTAAAACTCAATTCTCGAGTTTCAGCCCGATCGGACGCGTATTTCTCGAGTTTTTTCGAAATAATCGTCGAGCGCGTAGTCCGCTCGATCGAACGAGCGAACCGTTCGGAGCGGCTCGGGCGCGTCGGTTCTTCGCGCGCAACAGTTCGATCGAAATTTATCCAAGTCCCGACGCTCAAGAGTAAACTTTCTTCCTGGCTTTTTCGGACGATTCTAATTGTTAGATCCTTGTATAATATGCCGTTTAAAACTCAATTCTCGAGTTTCAGCCCGATCGGACGCGTATTTCTCGAGTTTTTTCGAAATAATCGTCGAGCGCGTAGTCCGCTCGATCGAACGAGCGAACCGTTCGGAGCGGCTCGGGCGCGTCGGTTCTTCGCGCGCAACAGTTCGATCGAAATTTTTCCAAGTCCCGACGCTCAAGAGTAAACTTTCTTCCTGGCTTTTTCGGACGATTCTAATTGTTAGATCCTTGTATAATATGCCGTTTAAAACTCAATTCTCGAGTTTCAGCCCGATCGGACGCGTATTTCTCGAGTTTGTTCGAAATAATCGTCGAGCGCGTAGTCCGCTCGATCGAACGAGCGAACCGTTCGGAGCGGCTCGGGCGCGTCGGTTCTTCGCGCGCAACAGTTCGATCGAAATTTATCCAAGTCCCGACGCTCAAGAGTAAACTTTCTTCCTCGCTCTTTCGGACGATTGTAATTGTTAGATCCTTGTATAATATGCCGTTTAAAACTCAATTCTCGAGTTTCAGCCCGATCGGACGCGTATTTCTCGAGTTTGTTCGAAATAATCGTCGAGCGCGTAGTCCGCTCGATCGAACGAGCGAACCGTTCGGAGCGGCTCGGGCGCGTCGGTTCTTCGCGCGCAACAGTTCGATCGAAATTTTTCCAAGTCCCGACGCTCAAGAGTAAACTTTTTTCCTGGCTTTTTCGGACGATTCTAATTGTTAGATCCTTGTATAATATGCCGTTTAAAACTCAATTCTCGAGTTTCAGCCCGATCGGACGCGTATTTCTCGAGTTTTTTCGAAATAATCGTCGAGCGCGTAGTTCGCTCGATCGAACGAGCGAACCGTTCGGAGCGGCTCGGGCGCGTCGGTTCTTCGCGCGCAACAGTTCGATCGAAATTTTTCCAAGTCCCGACACTCAAGAGTAAACTTTTTTCCTGGCTTTTTCGGACGATTCTAATTGTTAGATCCTTGTATAATATGCCGTTTAAAACTCAATTCTCGAGTTTCAGCCCGATCGGACGCGTATTTCTCGAGTTTTTTCGAAATAATCGTCGAGCGCGTAGTCCGCTCGATCGAACGAGCGAACCGTTCGGAGCGGCTCGGCCGCGTCGGTTCTTCGCGCGCAACAGTTCGATCGAAATTTATCCAAGTCCCGACGCTCAAGAGTAAACTTTCTTCCTGGCTTTTTCGGACGATTCTAATTGTTAGATCCTTGTATAATATGCCGTTTAAAACTCAATTCTCGAGTTTCAGCCCGATCGGACGCGTATTTCTCGAGTTTGTTCGAAATAATCGTCGAGCGCGTATTCCGCTCGATCGAACGAGCGAACCGTTCGGAGCCGCTCGGGCGCGTCGGTTCTTCGCGCGCAACAGTTCGATCGAAATTTTTCCAAGTCCCGACGCTCAAGAGTAAACTTTTTTCCTGGCTTTTTCGGACGATTCTAATTGTTAGATCCTTGTATAATATGCCGTTTAAAACTCAATTCTCGAGTTTCAGCCCGATCGGACGCGTATTTCTCGAGTTTTTTCGAAATAATCGTCGAGCGCGTAGTCCGCTCGATCGAACGAGCGAACCGTTCGGAGCCGCTCGGGCGCGTCGGTTCTTCGCGCGCAACAGTTCGATCGAAATTTTTCCAAGTCCCGACGCTCAAGAGTAAACTTTTTTCCTGGCTTTTTCGGACGATTCTAATTGTTAGATCCTTGTATAATATGCCGTTTAAAACTCAATTCTCGAGTTTCAGCCCGATCGGACGCGTATTTCTCGAGTTTTTTCGAAATAATCGTCGAGCGCGTAGTCCGCTCGATCGAACGAGCGAACCGTTCGGAGCGGCTCGGGCGCGTCGGTTCTTCGCGCGCAACAGTTCGATCGAAATTTATCCAAGTCCCGACGCTCAAGAGTAAACTTTCTTCCTGGCTTTTTCGGACGATTCTAATTGTTAGATCCTTGTATAATATGCCGTTTAAAACTCAATTCTCGAGTTTCAGCCCGATCGGACGCGTATTTCTCGAGTTTGTTCGAAATAATCGTCGAGCGCGTAGTCCGCTCGATCGAACGAGCGAACCGTTCGGAGCGGCTCGGGCGCGTCGGTTCTTCGCGCGCAACAGTTCGATCGAAATTTTTCCAAGTCCCGACGCTCAAGAGTAAACTTTTTTCCTGGCTTTTTCGGACGATTCTAATTGTTAGATCCTTGTATAATATGCCGTTTAAAACTCAATTCTCGAGTTTCAGCCCGATCGGACGCGTATTTCTCGAGTTTTTTCGAAATAATCGTCGAGCGCGTAGTCCGCTCGATCGAACGAGCGAACCGTTCGGAGCCGCTCGGGCGCGTCGGTTCTTCGCGCGCAACAGTTCGATCGAAATTTTTCCAAGTCCCGACGCTCAAGAGTAAACTTTTTTCCTGGCTTTTTCGGACGATTCTAATTGTTAGATCCTTGTATAATATGCCGTTTAAAACTCAATTCTCGAGTTTCAGCCCGATCGGACGCGTATTTCTCGAGTTTTTTCAAAATAATCGTCGAGCGCGTAGTCCGCTCGATCGAACGAGCGAACCGTTCGGAGCCGCTCGGGCGCGTCGGTTCTTCGCGCGCAACAGTTCGATCGAAATTTTTCCAAGTCCCGACGCTCAAGAGTAAACTTTTTTCCTGGCTTTTTCGGACGATTCTAATTGTTAGATCCTTGTATAATATGCCGTTTAAAACTCAATTCTCGAGTTTCAGCCCGATCGGACGCGTATTTCTCGAGTTTTTTCGAAATAATCGTCGAGCGCGTAGTTCGCTCGATCGAACGAGCGAACCGTTCGGAGCGGCTCGGGCGCGTCGGTTCTTCGCGCGCAACAGTTCGATCGAAATTTTTCCAAGTCCCGACGCTCAAGAGTAAACTTTTTTCCTGGCTTTTTCGGACGATTCTAATTGTTAGATCCTTGTATAATATGCCGTTTAAAACTCAATTCTCGAGTTTCAGCCCGATCGGACGCGTATTTCTCGAGTTTTTTCGAAATAATCGTCGAGCGCGTAGTCCGCTCGATCGAACGAGCGAACCGTTCGGAGCGGCTCGGGCGCGTCGGTTCTTCGCGCGCAACAGTTCGATCGAAATTTATCCAAGTCCCGACGCTCAAGAGTAAACTTTCTTCCTGGCTTTTTCGGACGATTCTAATTGTTAGATCCTTGTATAATATGCCGTTTAAAACTCAATTCTCGAGTTTCAGCCCGATCGGACGCGTATTTCTCGAGTTTGTTCGAAATAATCGTCGAGCGCGTATTCCGCTCGATCGAACGAGCGAACCGTTCGGAGCCGCTCGGGCGCGTCGGTTCTTCGCGCGCAACAGTTCGATCGAAATTTTTCCAAGTCCCGACGCTCAAGAGTAAACTTTTTTCCTGGCTTTTTCGGACGATTCTAATTGTTAGATCCTTGTATAATATGCCGTTTAAAACTCAATTCTCGAGTTTCAGCCCGATCGGACGCGTATTTCTCGAGTTTTTTCGAAATAATCGTCGAGCGCGTAGTTCGCTCGATCGAACGAGCGAACCGTTCGGAGCGGCTCGGGCGCGTCGGTTCTTCGCGCGCAACAGTTCGATCGAAATTTTTCCAAGTCCCGACACTCAAGAGTAAACTTTTTTCCTGGCTTTTTCGGACGATTCTAATTGTTAGATCCTTGTATAATATGCCGTTTAAAACTCAATTCTCGAGTTTCAGCCCGATCGGACGCGTATTTCTCGAGTTTTTTCGAAATAATCGTCGAGCGCGTAGTCCGCTCGATCGAACGAGCGAACCGTTCGGAGCGGCTCGGCCGCGTCGGTTCTTCGCGCGCAACAGTTCGATCGAAATTTATCCAAGTCCCGACGCTCAAGAGTAAACTTTCTTCCTGGCTTTTTCGGACGATTCTAATTGTTAGATCCTTGTATAATATGCCGTTTAAAACTCAATTCTCGAGTTTCAGCCCGATCGGACGCGTATTTCTCGAGTTTGTTCGAAATAATCGTCGAGCGCGTATTCCGCTCGATCGAACGAGCGAACCGTTCGGAGCCGCTCGGGCGCGTCGGTTCTTCGCGCGCAACAGTTCGATCGAAATTTTTCCAAGTCCCGACGCTCAAGAGTAAACTTTTTTCCTGGCTTTTTCGGACGATTCTAATTGTTAGATCCTTGTATAATATGCCGTTTAAAACTCAATTCTCGAGTTTCAGCCCGATCGGACGCGTATTTCTCGAGTTTTTTCGAAATAATCGTCGAGCGCGTAGTCCGCTCGATCGAACGAGCGAACCGTTCGGAGCCGCTCGGGCGCGTCGGTTCTTCGCGCGCAACAGTTCGATCGAAATTTTTCCAAGTCCCGACGCTCAAGAGTAAACTTTTTTCCTGGCTTTTTCGGACGATTCTAATTGTTAGATCCTTGTATAATATGCCGTTTAAAACTCAATTCTCGAGTTTCAGCCCGATCGGACGCGTATTTCTCGAGTTTTTTCGAAATAATCGTCGAGCGCGTAGTCCGCTCGATCGAACGAGCGAACCGTTCGGAGCGGCTCGGGCGCGTCGGTTCTTCGCGCGCAACAGTTCGATCGAAATTTATCCAAGTCCCGACGCTCAAGAGTAAACTTTCTTCCTGGCTTTTTCGGACGATTCTAATTGTTAGATCCTTGTATAATATGCCGTTTAAAACTCAATTCTCGAGTTTCAGCCCGATCGGACGCGTATTTCTCGAGTTTGTTCGAAATAATCGTCGAGCGCGTAGTCCGCTCGATCGAACGAGCGAACCGTTCGGAGCGGCTCGGGCGCGTCGGTTCTTCGCGCGCAACAGTTCGATCGAAATTTTTCCAAGTCCCGACGCTCAAGAGTAAACTTTTTTCCTGGCTTTTTCGGACGATTCTAATTGTTAGATCCTTGTATAATATGCCGTTTAAAACTCAATTCTCGAGTTTCAGCCCGATCGGACGCGTATTTCTCGAGTTTTTTCGAAATAATCGTCGAGCGCGTAGTCCGCTCGATCGAACGAGCGAACCGTTCGGAGCCGCTCGGGCGCGTCGGTTCTTCGCGCGCAACAGTTCGATCGAAATTTTTCCAAGTCCCGACGCTCAAGAGTAAACTTTTTTCCTGGCTTTTTCGGACGATTCTAATTGTTAGATCCTTGTATAATATGCCGTTTAAAACTCAATTCTCGAGTTTCAGCCCGATCGGACGCGTATTTCTCGAGTTTTTTCAAAATAATCGTCGAGCGCGTAGTCCGCTCGATCGAACGAGCGAACCGTTCGGAGCCGCTCGGGCGCGTCGGTTCTTCGCGCGCAACAGTTCGATCGAAATTTTTCCAAGTCCCGACGCTCAAGAGTAAACTTTTTTCCTGGCTTTTTCGGACGATTCTAATTGTTAGATCCTTGTATAATATGCCGTTTAAAACTCAATTCTCGAGTTTCAGCCCGATCGGACGCGTATTTCTCGAGTTTTTTCGAAATAATCGTCGAGCGCGTAGTTCGCTCGATCGAACGAGCGAACCGTTCGGAGCGGCTCGGGCGCGTCGGTTCTTCGCGCGCAACAGTTCGATCGAAATTTTTCCAAGTCCCGACGCTCAAGAGTAAACTTTTTTCCTGGCTTTTTCGGACGATTCTAATTGTTAGATCCTTGTATAATATGCCGTTTAAAACTCAATTCTCGAGTTTCAGCCCGATCGGACGCGTATTTCTCGAGTTTTTTCGAAATAATCGTCGAGCGCGTAGTCCGCTCGATCGAACGAGCGAACCGTTCGGAGCGGCTCGGGCGCGTCGGTTCTTCGCGCGCAACAGTTCGATCGAAATTTATCCAAGTCCCGACGCTCAAGAGTAAACTTTCTTCCTGGCTTTTTCGGACGATTCTAATTGTTAGATCCTTGTATAATATGCCGTTTAAAACTCAATTCTCGAGTTTCAGCCCGATCGGACGCGTATTTCTCGAGTTTGTTCGAAATAATCGTCGAGCGCGTATTCCGCTCGATCGAACGAGCGAACCGTTCGGAGCCGCTCGGGCGCGTCGGTTCTTCGCGCGCAACAGTTCGATCGAAATTTTTCCAAGTCCCGACGCTCAAGAGTAAACTTTTTTCCTGGCTTTTTCGGACGATTCTAATTGTTAGATCCTTGTATAATATGCCGTTTAAAACTCAATTCTCGAGTTTCAGCCCGATCGGACGCGTATTTCTCGAGTTTTTTCGAAATAATCGTCGAGCGCGTAGTCCGCTCGATCGAACGAGCGAACCGTTCGGAGCCGCTCGGGCGCGTCGGTTCTTCGCGCGCAACAGTTCGATCGAAATTTTTCCAAGTCCCGACGCTCAAGAGTAAACTTTTTTCCTGGCTTTTTCGGACGATTCTAATTGTTAGATCCTTGTATAATATGCCGTTTAAAACTCAATTCTCGAGTTTCAGCCCGATCGGACGCGTATTTCTCGAGTTTTTTCGAAATAATCGTCGAGCGCGTAGTTCGCTCGATCGAACGAGCGAACCGTTCGGAGCGGCTCGGGCGCGTCGGTTCTTCGCGCGCAACAGTTCGATCGAAATTTTTCCAAGTCCCGACGCTCAAGAGTAAACTTTTTTCCTGGCTTTTTCGGACGATTCTAATTGTTAGATCCTTGTATAATATGCCGTTTAAAACTCAATTCTCGAGTTTCAGCCCGATCGGACGCGTATTTCTCGAGTTTTTTCGAAATAATCGTCGAGCGCGTAGTCCGCTCGATCGAACGAGCGAACCGTTCGGAGCGGCTCGGGCGCGTCGGTTCTTCGCGCGCAACAGTTCGATCGAAATTTATCCAAGTCCCGACGCTCAAGAGTAAACTTTCTTCCTGGCTTTTTCGGACGATTCTAATTGTTAGATCCTTGTATAATATGCCGTTTAAAACTCAATTCTCGAGTTTCAGCCCGATCGGACGCGTATTTCTCGAGTTTGTTCGAAATAATCGTCGAGCGCGTATTCCGCTCGATCGAACGAGCGAACCGTTCGGAGCCGCTCGGGCGCGTCGGTTCTTCGCGCGCAACAGTTCGATCGAAATTTTTCCAAGTCCCGACGCTCAAGAGTAAACTTTTTTCCTGGCTTTTTCGGACGATTCTAATTGTTAGAACCTTGTATAATATGCCGTTTAAAACTCAATTCTCGAGTTTCAGCCCGATCGGACGCGTATTTCTCGAGTTTTTTCGAAATAATCGTCGAGCGCGTAGTCCGCTCGATCGAACGAGCGAACCGTTCGGAGCCGCTCGGGCGCGTCGGTTCTTCGCGCGCAACAGTTCGATCGAAATTTTTCCAAGTCCCGACGCTCAAGAGTAAACTTTTTTCCTGGCTTTTTCGGACGATTCTAATTGTTAGATCCTTGTATAATATGCCGTTTAAAACTCAATTCTCGAGTTTCAGCCCGATCGGACGCGTATTTCTCGAGTTTTTTCGAAATAATCGTCGAGCGCGTAGTTCGCTCGATCGAACGAGCGAACCGTTCGGAGCGGCTCGGGCGCGTCGGTTCTTCGCGCGCAACAGTTCGATCGAAATTTTTCCAAGTCCCGACGCTCAAGAGTAAACTTTTTTCCTGGCTTTTTCGGACGATTCTAATTGTTAGATCCTTGTATAATATGCCGTTTAAAACTCAATTCTCGAGTTTCAGCCCGATCGGACGCGTATTTCTCGAGTTTTTTCGAAATAATCGTCGAGCGCGTAGTCCGCTCGATCGAACGAGCGAACCGTTCGGAGCGGCTCGGGCGCGTCGGTTCTTCGCGCGCAACAGTTCGATCGAAATTTATCCAAGTCCCGACGCTCAAGAGTAAACTTTCTTCCTGGCTATTTCGGACGATTCTAATTGTTAGATCCTTGTATAATATGCCGTTTAAAACTCAATTCTCGAGTTTCAGCCCGATCGGACGCGTATTTCTCGAGTTTGTTCGAAATAATCGTCGAGCGCGTAGTCCGCTCGATCGAACGAGCGAACCGTTCGGAGCGGCTCGGGCGCGTCGGTTCTTCGCGCGCAACAGTTCGATCGAAATTTTTCCAAGTCCCGACGCTCAAGAGTAAACTTTTTTCCTGGCTTTTTCGGACGATTCTAATTGTTAGATCCTTGTATAATATGCCGTTTAAAACTCAATTCTCGAGTTTCAGCCCGATCGGACGCGTATTTCTCGAGTTTTTTCGAAATAATCGTCGAGCGCGTAGTCCGCTCGATCGAACGAGCGAACCGTTCGGAGCCGCTCGGGCGCGTCGGTTCTTCGCGCGCAACAGTTCGATCGAAATTTTTCCAAGTCCCGACGCTCAAGAGTAAACTTTTTTCCTGGCTTTTTCGGACGATTCTAATTGTTAGATCCTTGTATAATATGCCGTTTAAAACTCAATTCTCGAGTTTCAGCCCGATCGGACGCGTATTTCTCGAGTTTTTTCGAAATAATCGTCGAGCGCGTAGTCCGCTCGGTCGATCGAGCGAACTGTTCGGCGCGGCTCGGGCGCGTCGGTTCTTCGTGCGCAACAGTTCGATCGAAATTTATCGAAGTCCCGACGCTCAAGAGTAAACTTTCTTCCTCGCTTTTTCGGACGATTCTAATTGTTAGATCCTTGTATAATATGCCGTTTAAAACTCAATTCTCGAGTTTCAGCCCGATCGGACGCGTATTTCTCGAGTTTTTTCGAAATAATCGTCGAGCGCGTAGTTCGCTCGATCGAACGAGCGAACCGTTCGGAGCGGCTCGGGCGCGTCGGTTCTTCGCGCGCAACAGTTCGATCGAAATTTATCCAAGTCCCGACGCTCAAGAGTAAACTTTCTTCCTCGCTCTTTCGGACGATTGTAATTGTTAGATCCTTGTATAATATGCCGTTTAAAACTCAATTCTCGAGTTTCAGCCCGATCGGACGCGTATTTCTCGAGTTTGTTCGAAATAATCGTCGAGCGCGTAGTCCGCTCGATCGAACGAGCGAACCGTTCGGAGCGGCTCGGGCGCGTCGGTTCTTCGCGCGCAACAGTTCGATCGAAATTTTTCCAAGTCCCGACGCTCAAGAGTAAACTTTCTTCCTCGCTTTTTCGGACGATTCTAATTGTTAGATCCTTGTATAATATGCCGTTTAAAACTCAATTCTCGAGTTTCAGCCCGATCGGACGCGTATTTCTCGAGTTTTTTCGAAATAATCGTCGAGCGCGTAGTCCGCTCGATCGAACGAGCGAACCGTTCGGAGCGGCTCGGGCGCGTCGGTTCTTCGCGCGCAACAGTTCGATCGAAATTTTTCCAAGTCCCGACGCTCAAGAGTAAACTTTTTTCCTGGCTTTTTCGGACGATTCTAATTGTTAGATCCTTGTATAATATGCCGTTTAAAACTCAATTCTCGAGTTTCAGCCCGATCGGACGCGTATTTCTCGAGTTTTTTCGAAATAATCGTCGAGCGCGTAGTCCGCTCGATCGAACGAGCGAACCGTTCGGAGCGGCTCGGGCGCGCCGGTTCTTCGCGCGCAACAGTTCGATCGAAATTTATCCAAGTCCCGACGCTCAAGAGTAAACTTTCTTCCTGGCTTTTTCGGACGATTCTAATTGTTAGATCCTTGTATAATATGCCGTTTAAAACTCAATTCTCGAGTTTCAGCCCGATCGGACGCGTATTTCTCGAGTTTGTTCGAAATAATCGTCGAGCGCGTATTCCGCTCGATCGAACGAGCGAACCGTTCGGAGCCGCTCGGGCGCGTCGGTTCTTCGCGCGCAACAGTTCGATCGAAATTTTTCCAAGTCCCGACGCTCAAGAGTAAACTTTTTTCCTGGCTTTTTCGGACGATTCTAATTGTTAGATCCTTGTATAATATGCCGTTTAAAACTCAATTCTCGAGTTTCAGCCCGATCGGACGCGTATTTCTCGAGTTTTTTCGAAATAATCGTCGAGCGCGTAGTCCGCTCGATCGAACGAGCGAACCGTTCGGAGCCGCTCGGGCGCGTCGGTTCTTCGCGCGCAACAGTTCGATCGAAATTTTTCCAAGTCCCGACGCTCAAGAGTAAACTTTTTTCCTGGCTTTTTCGGACGATTCTAATTGTTAGATCCTTGTATAATATGCCGTTTAAAACTCAATTCTCGAGTTTCAGCCCGATCGGACGCGTATTTCTCGAGTTTTTTCGAAATAATCGTCGAGCGCGTAGTTCGCTCGATCGAACGAGCGAACCGTTCGGAGCGGCTCGGGCGCGTCGGTTCTTCGCGCGCAACAGTTCGATCGAAATTTTTCCAAGTCCCGACGCTCAAGAGTAAACTTTTTTCCTGGCTTTTTCGGACGATTCTAATTGTTAGATCCTTGTATAATATGCCGTTTAAAACTCAATTCTCGAGTTTCAGCCCGATCGGACGCGTATTTCTCGAGTTTTTTCGAAATAATCGTCGAGCGCGTAGTCCGCTCGATCGAACGAGCGAACCGTTCGGAGCGGCTCGGGCGCGTCGGTTCTTCGCGCGCAACAGTTCGATCGAAATTTATCCAAGTCCCGACGCTCAAGAGTAAACTTTCTTCCTGGCTTTTTCGGACGATTCTAATTGTTAGATCCTTGTATAATATGCCGTTTAAAACTCAATTCTCGAGTTTCAGCCCGATCGGACGCGTATTTCTCGAGTTTGTTCGAAATAATCGTCGAGCGCGTATTCCGCTCGATCGAACGAGCGAACCGTTCGGAGCCGCTCGGGCGCGTCGGTTCTTCGCGCGCAACAGTTCGATCGAAATTTTTCCAAGTCCCGACGCTCAAGAGTAAACTTTTTTCCTGGCTTTTTCGGACGATTCTAATTGTTAGATCCTTGTATAATATGCCGTTTAAAACTCAATTCTCGAGTTTCAGCCCGATCGGACGCGTATTTCTCGAGTTTTTTCGAAATAATCGTCGAGCGCGTAGTCCGCTCGATCGAACGAGCGAACCGTTCGGAGCCGCTCGGGCGCGTCGGTTCTTCGCGCGCAACAGTTCGATCGAAATTTTTCCAAGTCCCGACGCTCAAGAGTAAACTTTTTTCCTGGCTTTTTCGGACGATTCTAATTGTTAGATCCTTGTATAATATGCCGTTTAAAACTCAATTCTCGAGTTTCAGCCCGATCGGACGCGTATTTCTCGAGTTTTTTCGAAATAATCGTCGAGCGCGTAGTTCGCTCGATCGAACGAGCGAACCGTTCGGAGCGGCTCGGGCGCGTCGGTTCTTCGCGCGCAACAGTTCGATCGAAATTTTTCCAAGTCCCGACGCTCAAGAGTAAACTTTTTTCCTGGCTTTTTCGGACGATTCTAATTGTTAGATCCTTGTATAATATGCCGTTTAAAACTCAATTCTCGAGTTTCAGCCCGATCGGACGCGTATTTCTCGAGTTTTTTCGAAATAATCGTCGAGCGCGTAGTCCGCTCGATCGAACGAGCGAACCGTTCGGAGCGGCTCGGGCGCGTCGGTTCTTCGCGCGCAACAGTTCGATCGAAATTTATCCAAGTCCCGACGCTCAAGAGTAAACTTTCTTCCTGGCTATTTCGGACGATTCTAATTGTTAGATCCTTGTATAATATGCCGTTTAAAACTCAATTCTCGAGTTTCAGCCCGATCGGACGCGTATTTCTCGAGTTTGTTCGAAATAATCGTCGAGCGCGTAGTCCGCTCGATCGAACGAGCGAACCGTTCGGAGCGGCTCGGGCGCGTCGGTTCTTCGCGCGCAACAGTTCGATCGAAATTTTTCCAAGTCCCGACGCTCAAGAGTAAACTTTTTTCCTGGCTTTTTCGGACGATTCTAATTGTTAGATCCTTGTATAATATGCCGTTTAAAACTCAATTCTCGAGTTTCAGCCCGATCGGACGCGTATTTCTCGAGTTTTTTCGAAATAATCGTCGAGCGCGTAGTCCGCTCGATCGAACGAGCGAACCGTTCGGAGCCGCTCGGGCGCGTCGGTTCTTCGCGCGCAACAGTTCGATCGAAATTTTTCCAAGTCCCGACGCTCAAGAGTAAACTTTTTTCCTGGCTTTTTCGGACGATTCTAATTGTTAGATCCTTGTATAATATGCCGTTTAAAACTCAATTCTCGAGTTTCAGCCCGATCGGACGCGTATTTCTCGAGTTTTTTCGAAATAATCGTCGAGCGCGTAGTCCGCTCGGTCGATCGAGCGAACTGTTCGGCGCGGCTCGGGCGCGTCGGTTCTTCGTGCGCAACAGTTCGATCGAAATTTATCGAAGTCCCGACGCTCAAGAGTAAACTTTCTTCCTCGCTTTTTCGGACGATTCTAATTGTTAGATCCTTGTATAATATGCCGTTTAAAACTCAATTCTCGAGTTTCAGCCCGATCGGACGCGTATTTCTCGAGTTTTTTCGAAATAATCGTCGAGCGCGTAGTTCGCTCGATCGAACGAGCGAACCGTTCGGAGCGGCTCGGGCGCGTCGGTTCTTCGCGCGCAACAGTTCGATCGAAATTTATCCAAGTCCCGACGCTCAAGAGTAAACTTTCTTCCTCGCTCTTTCGGACGATTGTAATTGTTAGATCCTTGTATAATATGCCGTTTAAAACTCAATTCTCGAGTTTCAGCCCGATCGGACGCGTATTTCTCGAGTTTGTTCGAAATAATCGTCGAGCGCGTAGTCCGCTCGATCGAACGAGCGAACCGTTCGGAGCGGCTCGGGCGCGTCGGTTCTTCGCGCGCAACAGTTCGATCGAAATTTTTCCAAGTCCCGACGCTCAAGAGTAAACTTTCTTCCTCGCTTTTTCGGACGATTCTAATTGTTAGATCCTTGTATAATATGCCGTTTAAAACTCAATTCTCGAGTTTCAGCCCGATCGGACGCGTATTTCTCGAGTTTTTTCGAAATAATCGTCGAGCGCGTAGTCCGCTCGATCGAACGAGCGAACCGTTCGGAGCGGCTCGGGCGCGTCGGTTCTTCGCGCGCAACAGTTCGATCGAAATTTTTCCAAGTCCCGACGCTCAAGAGTAAACTTTTTTCCTGGCTTTTTCGGACGATTCTAATTGTTAGATCCTTGTATAATATGCCGTTTAAAACTCAATTCTCGAGTTTCAGCCCGATCGGACGCGTATTTCTCGAGTTTTTTCGAAATAATCGTCGAGCGCGTAGTCCGCTCGATCGAACGAGCGAACCGTTCGGAGCGGCTCGGGCGCGCCGGTTCTTCGCGCGCAACAGTTCGATCGAAATTTATCCAAGTCCCGACGCTCAAGAGTAAACTTTCTTCCTGGCTTTTTCGGACGATTCTAATTGTTAGATCCTTGTATAATATGCCGTTTAAAACTCAATTCTCGAGTTTCAGCCCGATCGGACGCGTATTTCTCGAGTTTGTTCGAAATAATCGTCGAGCGCGTATTCCGCTCGATCGAACGAGCGAACCGTTCGGAGCCGCTCGGGCGCGTCGGTTCTTCGCGCGCAACAGTTCGATCGAAATTTTTCCAAGTCCCGACGCTCAAGAGTAAACTTTTTTCCTGGCTTTTTCGGACGATTCTAATTGTTAGATCCTTGTATAATATGCCGTTTAAAACTCAATTCTCGAGTTTCAGCCCGATCGGACGCGTATTTCTCGAGTTTTTTCGAAATAATCGTCGAGCGCGTAGTCCGCTCGATCGAACGAGCGAACCGTTCGGAGCCGCTCGGGCGCGTCGGTTCTTCGCGCGCAACAGTTCGATCGAAATTTTTCCAAGTCCCGACGCTCAAGAGTAAACTTTTTTCCTGGCTTTTTCGGACGATTCTAATTGTTAGATCCTTGTATAATATGCCGTTTAAAACTCAATTCTCGAGTTTCAGCCCGATCGGACGCGTATTTCTCGAGTTTTTTCGAAATAATCGTCGAGCGCGTAGTTCGCTCGATCGAACGAGCGAACCGTTCGGAGCGGCTCGGGCGCGTCGGTTCTTCGCGCGCAACAGTTCGATCGAAATTTTTCCAAGTCCCGACGCTCAAGAGTAAACTTTTTTCCTGGCTTTTTCGGACGATTCTAATTGTTAGATCCTTGTATAATATGCCGTTTAAAACTCAATTCTCGAGTTTCAGCCCGATCGGACGCGTATTTCTCGAGTTTTTTCGAAATAATCGTCGAGCGCGTAGTCCGCTCGATCGAACGAGCGAACCGTTCGGAGCCGCTCGGGCGCGTCGGTTCTTCGCGCGCAACAGTTCGATCGAAATTTTTCCAAGTCCCGACGCTCAAGAGTAAACTTTTTTCCTGGCTTTTTCGGACGATTCTAATTGTTAGATCCTTGTATAATATGCCGTTTAAAACTCAATTCTCGAGTTTCAGCCCGATCGGACGCGTATTTCTCGAGTTTTTTCGAAATAATCGTCGAGCGCGTAGTCCGCTCGGTCGATCGAGCGAACTGTTCGGCGCGGCTCGGGCGCGTCGGTTCTTCGTGCGCAACAGTTCGATCGAAATTTATCGAAGTCCCGACGCTCAAGAGTAAACTTTCTTCCTCGCTTTTTCGGACGATTCTAATTGTTAGATCCTTGTATAATATGCCGTTTAAAACTCAATTCTCGAGTTTCAGCCCGATCGGACGCGTATTTCTCGAGTTTTTTCGAAATAATCGTCGAGCGCGTAGTTCGCTCGATCGAACGAGCGAACCGTTCGGAGCGGCTCGGGCGCGTCGGTTCTTCGCGCGCAACAGTTCGATCGAAATTTATCCAAGTCCCGACGCTCAAGAGTAAACTTTCTTCCTCGCTCTTTCGGACGATTGTAATTGTTAGATCCTTGTATAATATGCCGTTTAAAACTCAATTCTCGAGTTTCAGCCCGATCGGACGCGTATTTCTCGAGTTTGTTCGAAATAATCGTCGAGCGCGTATTCCGCTCGATCGAACGAGCGAACCGTTCGGAGCCGCTCGGGCGCGTCGGTTCTTCGCGCGCAACAGTTCGATCGAAATTTTTCCAAGTCCCGACGCTCAAGAGTAAACTTTTTTCCTGGCTTTTTCGGACGATTCTAATTGTTAGATCCTTGTATAATATGCCGTTTAAAACTCAATTCTCGAGTTTCAGCCCGATCGGACGCGTATTTCTCGAGTTTTTTCGAAATAATCGTCGAGCGCGTAGTCCGCTCGATCGAACGAGCGAACCGTTCGGAGCCGCTCGGGCGCGTCGGTTCTTCGCGCGCAACAGTTCGATCGAAATTTTTCCAAGTCCCGACGCTCAAGAGTAAACTTTTTTCCTGGCTTTTTCGGACGATTCTAATTGTTAGATCCTTGTATAATATGCCGTTTAAAACTCAATTCTCGAGTTTCAGCCCGATCGGACGCGTATTTCTCGAGTTTTTTCGAAATAATCGTCGAGCGCGTAGTCCGCTCGATCGAACGAGCGAACCGTTCGGAGCGGCTCGGGCGCGTCGGTTCTTCGCGCGCAACAGTTCGATCGAAATTTATCCAAGTCCCGACGCTCAAGAGTAAACTTTCTTCCTGGCTTTTTCGGACGATTCTAATTGTTAGATCCTTGTATAATATGCCGTTTAAAACTCAATTCTCGAGTTTCAGCCCGATCGGACGCGTATTTCTCGAGTTTGTTTCTTAATAATCGTCGAGCGCGTATTCCGCTCGATCGAACGAGCGAACCGTTCGGAGCCGCTCGGGCGCGTTGGTTCTTCGCGCGCAACAGTTCGATCGAAATTTTTCCAAGTCCCGACGCTCAAGAGTAAACTTTTTTCCTGGCTTTTTCGGACGATTCTAATTGTTAGATCCTTGTATAATATGCCGTTTAAAACTCAATTCTCGAGTTTCAGCCCGATCGGACGCGTATTTCTCGAGTTTTTTCGAAATAATCGTCGAGCGCGTAGTCCGCTCGATCGAACGAGCGAACCGTTCGGAGCCGCTCGGGCGCGTCGGTTCTTCGCGCGCAACAGTTCGATCGAAATTTTTCCAAGTCCCGACGCTCAAGAGTAAACTTTTTTCCTGGCTTTTTCGGACGATTCTAATTGTTAGATCCTTGTATAATATGCCGTTTAAAACTCAATTCTCGAGTTTCAGCCCGATCGGACGCGTATTTCTCGAGTTTTTTCGAAATAATCGTCGAGCGCGTAGTCCGCTCGATCGAACGAGCGAACCGTTCGGAGCGGCTCGGGCGCGTCGGTTCTTCGCGCGCAACAGTTCGATCGAAATTTATCCAAGTCCCGACGCTCAAGAGTAAACTTTCTTCCTGGCTTTTTCGGACGATTCTAATTGTTAGATCCTTGTATAATATGCCGTTTAAAACTCAATTCTCGAGTTTCAGCCCGATCGGACGCGTATTTCTCGAGTTTGTTTCTTAATAATCGTCGAGCGCGTATTCCGCTCGATCGAACGAGCGAACCGTTCGGAGCCGCTCGGGCGCGTCGGTTCTTCGCGCGCAACAGTTCGATCGAAATTTTTCCAAGTCCCGACGCTCAAGAGTAAACTTTTTTCCTGGCTTTTTCGGACGATTCTAATTGTTAGATCCTTGTATAATATGCCGTTTAAAACTCAATTCTCGAGTTTCAGCCCGATCGGACGCGTATTTCTCGAGTTTTTTCGAAATAATCGTCGAGCGCGTAGTCCGCTCGATCGAACGAGCGAACCGTTCGGAGCCGCTCGGGCGCGTCGGTTCTTCGCGCGCAACAGTTCGATCGAAATTTTTCCAAGTCCCGACGCTCAAGAGTAAACTTTTTTCCTGGCTTTTTCGGACGATTCTAATTGTTAGATCCTTGTATAATATGCCGTTTAAAACTCAATTCTCGAGTTTCAGCCCGATCGGACGCGTATTTCTCGAGTTTTTTCGAAATAATCGTCGAGCGCGTAGTTCGCTCGATCGAACGAGCGAACCGTTCGGAGCGGCTCGGGCGCGTCGGTTCTTCGCGCGCAACAGTTCGATCGAAATTTTTCCAAGTCCCGACGCTCAAGAGTAAACTTTTTTCCTGGCTTTTTCGGACGATTCTAATTGTTAGATCCTTGTATAATATGCCGTTTAAAACTCAATTCTCGAGTTTCAGCCCGATCGGACGCGTATTTCTCGAGTTTTTTCGAAATAATCGTCGAGCGCGTAGTCCGCTCGATCGAACGAGCGAACCGTTCGGAGCGGCTCGGGCGCGTCGGTTCTTCGCGCGCAACAGTTCGATCGAAATTTATCCAAGTCCCGACGCTCAAGAGTAAACTTTCTTCCTGGCTTTTTCGGACGATTCTAATTGTTAGATCCTTGTATAATATGCCGTTTAAAACTCAATTCTCGAGTTTCAGCCCGATCGGACGCGTATTTCTCGAGTTTGTTCGAAATAATCGTCGAGCGCGTAGTCCGCTCGATCGAACGAGCGAACCGTTCGGAGCGGCTCGGGCGCGTCGGTTCTTCGCGCGCAACAGTTCGATCGAAATTTTTCCAAGTCCCGACGCTCAAGAGTAAACTTTTTTCCTGGCTTTTTCGGACGATTCTAATTGTTAGATCCTTGTATAATATGCCGTTTAAAACTCAATTCTCGAGTTTCAGCCCGATCGGACGCGTATTTCTCGAGTTTTTTCGAAATAATCGTCGAGCGCGTAGTCCGCTCGATCGAACGAGCGAACCGTTCGGAGCCGCTCGGGCGCGTCGGTTCTTCGCGCGCAACAGTTCGATCGAAATTTTTCCAAGTCCCGACGCTCAAGAGTAAACTTTTTTCCTGGCTTTTTCGGACGATTCTAATTGTTAGATCCTTGTATAATATGCCGTTTAAAACTCAATTCTCGAGTTTCAGCCCGATCGGACGCGTATTTCTCGAGTTTTTTCGAAATAATCGTCGAGCGCGTAGTCCGCTCGGTCGATCGAGCGAACTGTTCGGCGCGGCTCGGGCGCGTCGGTTCTTCGTGCGCAACAGTTCGATCGAAATTTATCGAAGTCCCGACGCTCAAGAGTAAACTTTCTTCCTCGCTTTTTCGGACGATTCTAATTGTTAGATCCTTGTATAATATGCCGTTTAAAACTCAATTCTCGAGTTTCAGCCCGATCGGACGCGTATTTCTCGAGTTTTTTCGAAATAATCGTCGAGCGCGTAGTTCGCTCGATCGAACGAGCGAACCGTTCGGAGCGGCTCGGGCGCGTCGGTTCTTCGCGCGCAACAGTTCGATCGAAATTTATCCAAGTCCCGACGCTCAAGAGTAAACTTTCTTCCTCGCTCTTTCGGACGATTGTAATTGTTAGATCCTTGTATAATATGCCGTTTAAAACTCAATTCTCGAGTTTCAGCCCGATCGGACGCGTATTTCTCGAGTTTGTTCGAAATAATCGTCGAGCGCGTAGTCCGCTCGATCGAACGAGCGAACCGTTCGGAGCGGCTCGGGCGCGTCGGTTCTTCGCGCGCAACAGTTCGATCGAAATTTTTCCAAGTCCCGACGCTCAAGAGTAAACTTTCTTCCTCGCTTTTTCGGACGATTCTAATTGTTAGATCCTTGTATAATATGCCGTTTAAAACTCAATTCTCGAGTTTCAGCCCGATCGGACGCGTATTTCTCGAGTTTTTTCGAAATAATCGTCGAGCGCGTAGTCCGCTCGATCGAACGAGCGAACCGTTCGGAGCGGCTCGGGCGCGTCGGTTCTTCGCGCGCAACAGTTCGATCGAAATTTTTCCAAGTCCCGACGCTCAAGAGTAAACTTTTTTCCTGGCTTTTTCGGACGATTCTAATTGTTAGATCCTTGTATAATATGCCGTTTAAAACTCAATTCTCGAGTTTCAGCCCGATCGGACGCGTATTTCTCGAGTTTTTTCGAAATAATCGTCGAGCGCGTAGTCCGCTCGATCGAACGAGCGAACCGTTCGGAGCGGCTCGGGCGCGCCGGTTCTTCGCGCGCAACAGTTCGATCGAAATTTATCCAAGTCCCGACGCTCAAGAGTAAACTTTCTTCCTGGCTTTTTCGGACGATTCTAATTGTTAGATCCTTGTATAATATGCCGTTTAAAACTCAATTCTCGAGTTTCAGCCCGATCGGACGCGTATTTCTCGAGTTTGTTCGAAATAATCGTCGAGCGCGTATTCCGCTCGATCGAACGAGCGAACCGTTCGGAGCCGCTCGGGCGCGTCGGTTCTTCGCGCGCAACAGTTCGATCGAAATTTTTCCAAGTCCCGACGCTCAAGAGTAAACTTTTTTCCTGGCTTTTTCGGACGATTCTAATTGTTAGATCCTTGTATAATATGCCGTTTAAAACTCAATTCTCGAGTTTCAGCCCGATCGGACGCGTATTTCTCGAGTTTTTTCGAAATAATCGTCGAGCGCGTAGTCCGCTCGATCGAACGAGCGAACCGTTCGGAGCCGCTCGGGCGCGTCGGTTCTTCGCGCGCAACAGTTCGATCGAAATTTTTCCAAGTCCCGACGCTCAAGAGTAAACTTTTTTCCTGGCTTTTTCGGACGATTCTAATTGTTAGATCCTTGTATAATATGCCGTTTAAAACTCAATTCTCGAGTTTCAGCCCGATCGGACGCGTATTTCTCGAGTTTTTTCGAAATAATCGTCGAGCGCGTAGTTCGCTCGATCGAACGAGCGAACCGTTCGGAGCGGCTCGGGCGCGTCGGTTCTTCGCGCGCAACAGTTCGATCGAAATTTTTCCAAGTCCCGACGCTCAAGAGTAAACTTTTTTCCTGGCTTTTTCGGACGATTCTAATTGTTAGATCCTTGTATAATATGCCGTTTAAAACTCAATTCTCGAGTTTCAGCCCGATCGGACGCGTATTTCTCGAGTTTTTTCGAAATAATCGTCGAGCGCGTAGTCCGCTCGATCGAACGAGCGAACCGTTCGGAGCCGCTCGGGCGCGTCGGTTCTTCGCGCGCAACAGTTCGATCGAAATTTTTCCAAGTCCCGACGCTCAAGAGTAAACTTTTTTCCTGGCTTTTCCGGACGATTCTAATTGTTAGATCCTTGTATAATATGCCGTTTAAAACTCAATTCTCGAGTTTCAGCCCGATCGGACGCGTATTTCTCGAGTTTTTTCGAAATAATCGTCGAGCGCGTAGTCCGCTCGGTCGATCGAGCGAACTGTTCGGCGCGGCTCGGGCGCGTCGGTTCTTCGTGCGCAACAGTTCGATCGAAATTTATCGAAGTCCCGACGCTCAAGAGTAAACTTTCTTCCTCGCTTTTTCGGACGATTCTAATTGTTAGATCCTTGTATAATATGCCGTTTAAAACTCAATTCTCGAGTTTCAGCCCGATCGGACGCGTATTTCTCGAGTTTTTTCGAAATAATCGTCGAGCGCGTAGTTCGCTCGATCGAACGAGCGAACCGTTCGGAGCGGCTCGGGCGCGTCGGTTCTTCGCGCGCAACAGTTCGATCGAAATTTATCCAAGTCCCGACGCTCAAGAGTAAACTTTCTTCCTCGCTCTTTCGGACGATTGTAATTGTTAGATCCTTGTATAATATGCCGTTTAAAACTCAATTCTCGAGTTTCAGCCCGATCGGACGCGTATTTCTCGAGTTTGTTCGAAATAATCGTCGAGCGCGTAGTCCGCTCGATCGAACGAGCGAACCGTTCGGAGCGGCTCGGGCGCGTCGGTTCTTCGCGCGCAACAGTTCGATCGAAATTTTTCCAAGTCCCGACGCTCAAGAGTAAACTTTCTTCCTCGCTTTTTCGGACGATTCTAATTGTTAGATCCTTGTATAATATGCCGTTTAAAACTCAATTCTCGAGTTTCAGCCCGATCGGACGCGTATTTCTCGAGTTTTTTCGAAATAATCGTCGAGCGCGTAGTCCGCTCGATCGAACGAGCGAACCGTTCGGAGCGGCTCGGGCGCGTCGGTTCTTCGCGCGCAACAGTTCGATCGAAATTTTTCCAAGTCCCGACGCTCAAGAGTAAACTTTTTTCCTGGCTTTTTCGGACGATTCTAATTGTTAGATCCTTGTATAATATGCCGTTTAAAACTCAATTCTCGAGTTTCAGCCCGATCGGACGCGTATTTCTCGAGTTTTTTCGAAATAATCGTCGAGCGCGTAGTCCGCTCGATCGAACGAGCGAACCGTTCGGAGCGGCTCGGGCGCGTCGGTTCTTCGCGCGCAACAGTTCGATCGAAATTTATCCAAGTCCCGACGCTCAAGAGTAAACTTTCTTCCTGGCTTTTTCGGACGATTCTAATTGTTAGATCCTTGTATAATATGCCGTTTAAAACTCAATTCTCGAGTTTCAGCCTGATCGGACGCGTATTTCTCGAGTTTGTTCGAAATAATCGTCGAGCGCGTATTCCGCTCGATCGAACGAGCGAACCGTTCGGAGCCGCTCGGGCGCGTCGGTTCTTCGCGCGCAACAGTTCGATCGAAATTTTTCCAAGTCCCGACGCTCAAGAGTAAACTTTTTTCCTGGCTTTTTCGGACGATTCTAATTGTTAGATCCTTGTATAATATGCCGTTTAAAACTCAATTCTCGAGTTTCAGCCCGATCGGACGCGTATTTCTCGAGTTTTTTCGAAATAATCGTCGAGCGCGTAGTCCGCTCGATCGAACGAGCGAACCGTTCGGAGCGGCTCGGGCGCGTCGGTTCTTCGCGCGCAACAGTTCGATCGAAATTTATCCAAGTCCCGACGCTCAAGAGTAAACTTTCTTCCTGGCTTTTTCGGACGATTCTAATTGTTAGATCCTTGTATAATATGCCGTTTAAAACTCAATTCTCGAGTTTCAGCCCGATCGGACGCGTATTTCTCGAGTTTGTTCGAAATAATCGTCGAGCGCGTAGTCCGCTCGATCGAACGAGCGAACCGTTCGGAGCGGCTCGGGCGCGTCGGTTCTTCGCGCGCAACAGTTCGATCGAAATTTTTCCAAGTCCCGACGCTCAAGAGTAAACTTTTTTCCTGGCTTTTTCGGACGATTCTAATTGTTAGATCCTTGTATAATATGCCGTTTAAAACTCAATTCTCGAGTTTCAGCCCGATCGGACGCGTATTTCTCGAGTTTTTTCGAAATAATCGTCGAGCGCGTAGTCCGCTCGATCGAACGAGCGAACCGTTCGGAGCCGCTCGGGCGCGTCGGTTCTTCGCGCGCAACAGTTCGATCGAAATTTTTCCAAGTCCCGACGCTCAAGAGTAAACTTTTTTCCTGGCTTTTTCGGACGATTCTAATTGTTAGATCCTTGTATAATATGCCGTTTAAAACTCAATTCTCGAGTTTCAGCCCGAACGGACGCGTATTTCTCGAGTTTTTTCGAAATAATCGTCGAGCGCGTAGTCCGCTCGGTCGATCGAGCGAACTGTTCGGCGCGGCTCGGGCGCGTCGGTTCTTCGTGCGCAACAGTTCGATCGAAATTTATCGAAGTCCCGACGCTCAAGAGTAAACTTTCTTCCTCGCTTTTTCGGACGATTCTAATTGTTAGATCCTTGTATAATATGCCGTTTAAAACTCAATTCTCGAGTTTCAGCCCGATCGGACGCGTATTTCTCGAGTTTTTTCGAAATAATCGTCGAGCGCGTAGTTCGCTCGATCGAACGAGCGAACCGTTCGGAGCGGCTCGGGCGCGTCGGTTCTTCGCGCGCAACAGTTCGATCGAAATTTATCCAAGTCCCGACGCTCAAGAGTAAACTTTCTTCCTCGCTCTTTCGGACGATTGTAATTGTTAGATCCTTGTATAATATGCCGTTTAAAACTCAATTCTCGAGTTTCAGCCCGATCGGACGCGTATTTCTCGAGTTTGTTCGAAATAATCGTCGAGCGCGTAGTCCGCTCGATCGAACGAGCGAACCGTTCGGAGCGGCTCGGGCGCGTCGGTTCTTCGCGCGCAACAGTTCGATCGAAATTTTTCCAAGTCCCGACGCTCAAGAGTAAACTTTTTTCCTGGCTTTTTCGGACGATTCTAATTGTTAGATCCTTGTATAATATGCCGTTTAAAACTCAATTCTCGAGTTTCAGCCCGATCGGACGCGTATTTCTCGAGTTTTTTCGAAATAATCGTCGAGCGCGTAGTCCGCTCGATCGAACGAGCGAACCGTTCGGAGCGGCTCGGGCGCGTCGGTTCTTCGCGCGCAACAGTTCGATCGAAATTTATCCCAGTCCCGACGCTCAAGAGTAAACTTTTTTCCTGGCTTTTTCGGACGATTCTAATTGTTAGATCCTTGTATAATATGCCGTTTAAAACTCAATTCTCGAGTTTCAGCCCGATCGGACGCGTATTTCTCGAGTTTTTTCGAAATAATCGTCGAGCGCGTAGTCCGCTCGGTCGATCGAGCGAACCGTTCGGCGCGGCTCGGGCGCGTCGGTTCTTCGTGCACAACAGTTCGATCGAAATTTATCGAAGTCCCGACGCTCAAGAGTAAACTTTCTTCCTCGCTTTTTCGGACGATTCTAATTGTTAGATCCTTGTATAATATGCCGTTTAAAACTCAATTCTCGAGTTTCAGCCCGATCGGACGCGTATTTCTCGAGTTTTTTCGAAATAATCGTCGAGCGCGTAGTTCGCTCGATCGAACGAGCGAACCGTTCGGAGCGGCTCGGGCGCGTCGGTTCTTCGCGCGCAACAGTTCGATCGAAATTTATCCAAGTCCCGACGCTCAAGAGTAAACTTTCTTCCTCGCTCTTTCGGACGATTGTAATTGTTAGATCCTTGTATACTATGCCGTTTAAAACTCAATTCTCGAGTTTCAGCCCGATCGGACGCGTATTTCTCGAGTTTTTTCGAAATAATCGTCGAGCGCGTAGTCCGCTCGATCGAACGAGCGAACCGTTCGGAGCGGCTCGGGCGCGTCGGTTCTTCGCGCGCAACAGTTCGATCGAAATTTATCGAAGTCCCGACGCTCAAGAGTAAACTTTCTTCCTGGCTTTTTCGGACGATTCTAATTGTTAGATCCTTGTATAATATGCCGTTTAAAACTCAATTCTCGAGTTTCAGCCCGATCGGACGCGTATTTCTCGAGTTTTTTCGAAATAATCGTCGAGCGCGTAGTCCGCTCGATCGAACGAGCGAACCGTTCGGAGCGGCTCGGGCGCGTCGGTTCTTCGCGCGCAACAGTTCGATCGAAATTTTTCCAAGTCCCGACGCTCAAGAGTAAACTTTTTTCCTGGCTTTTTCGGACGATTCTAATTGTTAGATCCTTGTATAATATGCCGTTTAAAACTCAATTCTCGAGTTTCAGCCCGATCGGACGCGTATTTCTCGAGTTTTTTCGAAATAATCGTCGAGCGCGTAGTCCGCTCGATCGAACGAGCGAACCGTTCGGAGCGGCTCGGGCGCGTCGGTTCTTCGCGCGCAACAGTTCGATCGAAATTTATCCAAGTCCCGACGCTCAAGAGTAAACTTTCTTCCTGGCTTTTTCGGACGATTCTAATTGTTAGATCCTTGTATAATATGCCGTTTAAAACTCAATTCTCGAGTTTCAGCCTGATCGGACGCGTATTTCTCGAGTTTGTTCGAAATAATCGTCGAGCGCGTATTCCGCTCGATCGAACGAGCGAACCGTTCGGAGCCGCTCGGGCGCGTCGGTTCTTCGCGCGCAACAGTTCGATCGAAATTTTTCCAAGTCCCGACGCTCAAGAGTAAACTTTTTTCCTGGCTTTTTCGGACGATTCTAATTGTTAGATCCTTGTATAATATGCCGTTTAAAACTCAATTCTCGAGTTTCAGCCCGATCGGACGCGTATTTCTCGAGTTTTTTCGAAATAATCGTCGAGCGCGTAGTCCGCTCGATCGAACGAGCGAACCGTTCGGAGCCGCTCGGGCGCGTCGGTTCTTCGCGCGCAACAGTTCTATCGAAATTTTTCCAAGTCCCGACGCTCAAGAGTAAACTTTTTTCCTGGCTTTTTCGGACGATTCTAATTGTTAGATCCTTGTATAATATGCCGTTTAAAACTCAATTCTCGAGTTTCAGCCCGATCGGACGCGTATTTCTCGAGTTTTTTCGAAATAATCGTCGAGCGCGTAGTTCGCTCGATCGAACGAGCGAACCGTTCGGAGCGGCTCGGGCGCGTCGGTTCTTCGCGCGCAACAGTTCGATCGAAATTTATCCAAGTCCCGACGCTCAAGAGTAAACTTTCTTCCTCGCTCTTTCGGACGATTGTAATTGTTAGATCCTTGTATACTATGCCGTTTAAAACTCAATTCTCGAGTTTCAGCCCGATCGGACGCGTATTTCTCGAGTTTTTTCGAAATAATCGTCGAGCGCGTAGTCCGCTCGATCGAACGAGCGAACCGTTCGGAGCGGCTCGGGCGCGTCGGTTCTTCGCGCGCAACAGTTCGATCGAAATTTATCGAAGTCCCGACGCTCAAGAGTAAACTTTCTTCCTGGCTTTTTCGGACGATTCTAATTGTTAGATCCTTGTATAATATGCCGTTTAAAACTCAATTCTCGAGTTTCAGCCCGATCGGACGCGTATTTCTCGAGTTTTTTCGAAATAATCGTCGAGCGCGTAGTCCGCTCGATCGAACGAGCGAACCGTTCGGAGCGGCTCGGGCGCGTCGGTTCTTCGCGCGCAACAGTTCGATCGAAATTTTTCCAAGTCCCGACGCTCAAGAGTAAACTTTTTTCCTGGCTTTTTCGGACGATTCTAATTGTTAGATCCTTGTATAATATGCCGTTTAAAACTCAATTCTCGAGTTTCAGCCCGATCGGACGCGTATTTCTCGAGTTTTTTCGAAATAATCGTCGAGCGCGTAGTCCGCTCGATCGAACGAGCGAACCGTTCGGAGCGGCTCGGGCGCGTCGGTTCTTCGCGCGCAACAGTTCGATCGAAATTTATCCAAGTCCCGACGCTCAAGAGTAAACTTTCTTCCTGGCTTTTTCGGACGATTCTAATTGTTAGATCCTTGTATAATATGCCGTTTAAAACTCAATTCTCGAGTTTCAGCCTGATCGGACGCGTATTTCTCGAGTTTGTTCGAAATAATCGTCGAGCGCGTATTCCGCTCGATCGAACGAGCGAACCGTTCGGAGCCGCTCGGGCGCGTCGGTTCTTCGCGCGCAACAGTTCGATCGAAATTTTTCCAAGTCCCGACGCTCAAGAGTAAACTTTTTTCCTGGCTTTTTCGGACGATTCTAATTGTTAGATCCTTGTATAATATGCCGTTTAAAACTCAATTCTCGAGTTTCAGCCCGATCGGACGCGTATTTCTCGAGTTTTTTCGAAATAATCGTCGAGCGCGTAGTCCGCTCGATCGAACGAGCGAACCGTTCGGAGCCGCTCGGGCGCGTCGGTTCTTCGCGCGCAACAGTTCTATCGAAATTTTTCCAAGTCCCGACGCTCAAGAGTAAACTTTTTTCCTGGCTTTTTCGGACGATTCTAATTGTTAGATCCTTGTATAATATGCCGTTTAAAACTCAATTCTCGAGTTTCAGCCCGATCGGACGCGTATTTCTCGAGTTTTTTCGAAATAATCGTCGAGCGCGTAGTTCGCTCGATCGAACGAGCGAACCGTTCGGAGCGGCTCGGGCGCGTCGGTTCTTCGCGCGCAACAGTTCGATCGAAATTTTTCCAAGTCCCGACGCTCAAGAGTAAACTTTTTTCCTGGCTTTTTCGGACGATTCTAATTGTTAGATCCTTGTATAATATGCCGTTTAAAACTCAATTCTCGAGTTTCAGCCCGATCGGACGCGTATTTCTCGAGTTTTTTCGAAATAATCGTCGAGCGCGTAGTCCGCTCGATCGAACGAGCGAACCGTTCGGAGCGGCTCGGGCGCGTCGGTTCTTCGCGCGCAACAGTTCGATCGAAATTTATCCAAGTCCCGACGCTCAAGAGTAAACTTTCTTCCTGGCTTTTTCGGACGATTCTAATTGTTAGATCCTTGTATAATATGCCGTTTAAAACTCAATTCTCGAGTTTCAGCCTGATCGGACGCGTATTTCTCGAGTTTGTTCGAAATAATCGTCGAGCGCGTATTCCGCTCGATCGAACGAGCGAACCGTTCGGAGCCGCTCGGGCGCGTCGGTTCTTCGCGCGCAACAGTTCGATCGAAATTTTTCCAAGTCCCGACGCTCAAGAGTAAACTTTTTTCCTGGCTTTTTCGGACGATTCTAATTGTTAGATCCTTGTATAATATGCCGTTTAAAACTCAATTCTCGAGTTTCAGCCCGATCGGACGCGTATTTCTCGAGTTTTTTCGAAATAATCGTCGAGCGCGTAGTCCGCTCGATCGAACGAGCGAACCGTTCGGAGCCGCTCGGGCGCGTCGGTTCTTCGCGCGCAACAGTTCTATCGAAATTTTTCCAAGTCCCGACGCTCAAGAGTAAACTTTTTTCCTGGCTTTTTCGGACGATTCTAATTGTTAGATCCTTGTATAATATGCCGTTTAAAACTCAATTCTCGAGTTTCAGCCCGATCGGACGCGTATTTCTCGAGTTTTTTCGAAATAATCGTCGAGCGCGTAGTTCGCTCGATCGAACGAGCGAACCGTTCGGAGCGGCTCGGGCGCGTCGGTTCTTCGCGCGCAACAGTTCGATCGAAATTTTTCCAAGTCCCGACGCTCAAGAGTAAACTTTTTTCCTGGCTTTTTCGGACGATTCTAATTGTTAGATCCTTGTATAATATGCCGTTTAAAACTCAATTCTCGAGTTTCAGCCCGATCGGACGCGTATTTCTCGAGTTTTTTCGAAATAATCGTCGAGCGCGTAGTCCGCTCGATCGAACGAGCGAACCGTTCGGAGCGGCTCGGGCGCGTCGGTTCTTCGCGCGCAACAGTTCGATCGAAATTTATCCAAGTCCCGACGCTCAAGAGTAAACTTTCTTCCTCGCTCTTTCGGACGATTGTAATTGTTAGATCCTTGTATAATATGCCGTTTAAAACTCAATTCTCGAGTTTCAGCCCGATCGGACGCGTATTTCTCGAGTTTGTTCGAAATAATCGTCGAGCGCGTAGTCCGCTCGATCGAACGAGCGAACCGTTCGGAGCGGCTCGGGCGCGTCGGTTCTTCGCGCGCAACAGTTCGATCGAAATTTTTCCAAGTCCCGACGCTCAAGAGTAAACTTTTTTCCTGGCTTTTTCGGACGATTCTAATTGTTAGATCCTTGTATAATATGCCGTTTAAAACTCAATTCTCGAGTTTCAGCCCGATCGGACGCGTATTTCTCGAGTTTTTTCGAAATAATCGTCGAGCGCGTAGTCCGCTCGATCGAACGAGCGAACCGTTCGGAGCCGCTCGGGCGCGTCGGTTCTTCGCGCGCAACAGTTCGATCGAAATTTTTCCAAGTCCCGACGCTCAAGAGTAAACTTTTTTCCTGGCTTTTTCGGACGATTCTAATTGTTAGATCCTTGTATAATATGCCGTTTAAAACTCAATTCTCGAGTTTCAGCCCGAACGGACGCGTATTTCTCGAGTTTTTTCGAAATAATCGTCGAGCGCGTAGTCCGCTCGGTCGATCGAGCGAACTGTTCGGCGCGGCTCGGGCGCGTCGGTTCTTCGTGCGCAACAGTTCGATCGAAATTTATCGAAGTCCCGACGCTCAAGAGTAAACTTTCTTCCTCGCTTTTTCGGACGATTCTAATTGTTAGATCCTTGTATAATATGCCGTTTAAAACTCAATTCTCGAGTTTCAGCCCGATCGGACGCGTATTTCTCGAGTTTTTTCGAAATAATCGTCGAGCGCGTAGTTCGCTCGATCGAACGAGCGAACCGTTCGGAGCGGCTCGGGCGCGTCGGTTCTTCGCGCGCAACAGTTCGATCGAAATTTATCCAAGTCCCGACGCTCAAGAGTAAACTTTCTTCCTCGCTCTTTCGGACGATTGTAATTGTTAGATCCTTGTATAATATGCCGTTTAAAACTCAATTCTCGAGTTTCAGCCCGATCGGACGCGTATTTCTCGAGTTTGTTCGAAATAATCGTCGAGCGCGTAGTCCGCTCGATCGAACGAGCGAACCGTTCGGAGCGGCTCGGGCGCGTCGGTTCTTCGCGCGCAACAGTTCGATCGAAATTTTTCCAAGTCCCGACGCTCAAGAGTAAACTTTTTTCCTGGCTTTTTCGGACGATTCTAATTGTTAGATCCTTGTATAATATGCCGTTTAAAACTCAATTCTCGAGTTTCAGCCCGATCGGACGCGTATTTCTCGAGTTTTTTCGAAATAATCGTCGAGCGCGTAGTCCGCTCGATCGAACGAGCGAACCGTTCGGAGCGGCTCGGGCGCGTCGGTTCTTCGCGCGCAACAGTTCGATCGAAATTTTTCCAAGTCCCGACGCTCAAGAGTAAACTTTTTTCCTGGCTTTTTCGGACGATTCTAATTGTTAGATCCTTGTATAATATGCCGTTTAAAACTCAATTCTCGAGTTTCAGCCCGATCGGACGCGTATTTCTCGAGTTTTTTCGAAATAATCGTCGAGCGCGTAGTCCGCTCGGTCGATCGAGCGAACCGTTCGGCGCGGCTCGGGCGCGTCGGTTCTTCGTGCACAACAGTTCGATCGAAATTTATCGAAGTCCCGACGCTCAAGAGTAAACTTTCTTCCTCGCTTTTTCGGACGATTCTAATTGTTAGATCCTTGTATAATATGCCGTTTAAAACTCAATTCTCGAGTTTCAGCCCGATCGGACGCGTATTTCTCGAGTTTTTTCGAAATAATCGTCGAGCGCGTAGTTCGCTCGATCGAACGAGCGAACCGTTCGGAGCGGCTCGGGCGCGTCGGTTCTTCGCGCGCAACAGTTCGATCGAAATTTATCCAAGTCCCGACGCTCAAGAGTAAACTTTCTTCCTCGCTCTTTCGGACGATTGTAATTGTTAGATCCTTGTATACTATGCCGTTTAAAACTCAATTCTCGAGTTTCAGCCCGATCGGACGCGTATTTCTCGAGTTTTTTCGAAATAATCGTCGAGCGCGTAGTCCGCTCGATCGAACGAGCGAACCGTTCGGAGCGGCTCGGGCGCGTCGGTTCTTCGCGCGCAACAGTTCGATCGAAATTTATCGAAGTCCCGACGCTCAAGAGTAAACTTTCTTCCTGGCTTTTTCGGACGATTCTAATTGTTAGATCCTTGTATAATATGCCGTTTAAAACTCAATTCTCGAGTTTCAGCCCGATCGGACGCGTATTTCTCGAGTTTTTTCGAAATAATCGTCGAGCGCGTAGTCCGCTCGATCGAACGAGCGAACCGTTCGGAGCGGCTCGGGCGCGTCGGTTCTTCGCGCGCAACAGTTCGATCGAAATTTTTCCAAGTCCCGACGCTCAAGAGTAAACTTTTTTCCTGGCTTTTTCGGACGATTCTAATTGTTAGATCCTTGTATAATATGCCGTTTAAAACTCAATTCTCGAGTTTCAGCCCGATCGGACGCGTATTTCTCGAGTTTTTTCGAAATAATCGTCGAGCGCGTAGTTCGCTCGTTCGATCGAGCGAACCGTTCGGAGCCGCTCGGGCGCGTCGGTTCTTCGCGCGCAACAGTTCGATCGAAATTTATCCAAGTCCCGACGCTCAAGAGTAAACTTTTTTCCTGGCTTTTTCGGACGATTCTAATTGTTAGATCCTTGTATAATATGCCGTTTAAAACTCAATTCTCGAGTTTCAGCCCGATCGGACGCGTATTTCTCGAGTTTTTTCGAAATAATCGTCGAGCGCGTAGTTCGCTCGATCGAACGAGCGAACCGTTCGGAGCGGCTCGGGCGCGTCGGTTCTTCGCGCGCAACAGTTCGATCGAAATTTTTCCAAGTCCCGACGCTCAAGAGTAAACTTTTTTCCTGGCTTTTTCGGACGATTCTAATTGTTAGATCCTTGTATAATATGCCGTTTAAAACTCAATTCTCGAGTTTCAGCCCGATCGGACGCGTATTTCTCGAGTTTTTTCGAAATAATCGTCGAGCGCGTAGTCCGCTCGATCGAACGAGCGAACCGTTCGGAGCGGCTCGGGCGCGTCGGTTCTTCGCGCGCAACAGTTCGATCGAAATTTATCCAAGTCCCGACGCTCAAGAGTAAACTTTCTTCCTGGCTTTTTCGGACGATTCTAATTGTTAGATCCTTGTATAATATGCCGTTTAAAACTCAATTCTCGAGTTTCAGCCCGATCGGACGCGTATTTCTCGAGTTTTTTCGAAATAATCGTCGAGCGCGTAGTCCGCTCGGTCGATCGAGCGAACCGTTCGGCGCGGCTCGGGCGCGTCGGTTCTTCGTGCGCAACAGTTCGATCGAAATTTATCGAAGTCCCGACGCTCAAGAGTAAACTTTCTTCCTCGCTTTTTCGGACGATTCTAATTGTTAGATCCTTGTATAATATGCCGTTTAAAACTCAATTCTCGAGTTTCAGCCCGATCGGACGCGTATTTCTCGAGTTTTTTCGAAATAATCGTCGAGCGCGTAGTCCGCTCGATCGAACGAGCGAACCGTTCGGAGCCGCTCGGGCGCGTCGGTTCTTCGCGCGCAACAGTTCGATCGAAATTTTTCCAAGTCCCGACGCTCAAGAGTAAACTTTTTTCCTGGCTTTTTCGGACGATTCTAATTGTTAGATCCTTGTATAATATGCCGTTTAAAACTCAATTCTCGAGTTTCAGCCCGATCGGACGCGTATTTCTCGAGTTTTTTCGAAATAATCGTCGAGCGCGTAGTTCGCTCGTTCGATCGAGCGAACCGTTCGGAGCCGCTCGGGCGCGTCGGTTCTTCGCGCGCAACAGTTCGATCGAAATTTATCCAAGTCCCGACGCTCAAGAGTAAACTTTCTTCCTGGCTTTTTCGGACGATTCTAATTGTTAGATCCTTGTATAATATGCCGTTTAAAACTCAATTCTCGAGTTTCAGCCCGATCGGACGCGT
This sequence comes from Lasioglossum villosulum, assembly GCA_963971365.1. Classification (NCBI taxonomy): domain Eukaryota; kingdom Metazoa; phylum Arthropoda; class Insecta; order Hymenoptera; family Halictidae; genus Lasioglossum; species Lasioglossum villosulum. The sequence continues at coordinate 15,856,977 of OZ020502.1, read as the reverse complement.
ATTTCTCGAGTTTTTTCGAAATAATCGTCGAGCGCGTAGTCCGTTCGATCGAACGAGCGAACCGTTCGGAGCGGCTCGGGCGCGTCGGTTCTTCGCGCGCAACAGTTCGATCGAAATTTATCCAAGTCCCGACGCTCAAGAGTAAACTTTCTTCCTGGCTTTTTCGGACGATTCTAATTGTTAGATCCTTGTATAATATGCCGTTTAAAACTCAATTCTCGAGTTTCAGCCCGATCGGACGCGTATTTCTCGAGTTTTTTCGAAATAATCGTCGAGCGCGTAGTCCGCTCGATCGAACGAGCGAACCGTTCGGAGCGGCTCGGGCGCGTCGGTTCTTCGCGCGCAACAGTTCGATCGAAATTTTTCCAAGTCCCGACGCTCAAGAGTAAACTTTTTTCCTGGCTTTTTCGGACGATTCTAATTGTTAGATCCTTGTATAATATGCCGTTTAAAACTCAATTCTCGAGTTTCAGCCCGATCGGACGCGTATTTCTCGAGTTTTTTCGAAATAATCGTCGAGCGCGTAGTCCGCTCGATCGAACGAGCGAACCGTTCGGAGCGGCTCGGGCGCGTCGGTTCTTCGCGCGCAACAGTTCGATCGAAATTTTTCCAAGTCCCGACGCTCAAGAGTAAACTTTTTTCCTGGCTTTTTCGGACGATTCTAATTGTTAGATCCTTGTATAATATGCCGTTTAAAACTCAATTCTCGAGTTTCAGCCCGATCGGACGCGTATTTCTCGAGTTTTTTCGAAATAATCGTCGAGCGCGTAGTTCGCTCGATCGAACGAGCGAACCGTTCGGAGCGGCTCGGGCGCGTCGGTTCTTCGCGCGCAACAGTTCGATCGAAATTTTTCCAAGTCCCGACGCTCAAGAGTAAACTTTTTTCCTGGCTTTTTCGGACGATTCTAATTGTTAGATCCTTGTATAATATGCCGTTTAAAACTCAATTCTCGAGTTTCAGCCCGATCGGACGCGTATTTCTCGAGTTTTTTCGAAATAATCGTCGAGCGCGTAGTCCGCTCGATCGAACGAGCGAACCGTTCGGAGCGGCTCGGGCGCGTCGGTTCTTCGCGCGCAACAGTTCGATCGAAATTTATCCAAGTCCCGACGCTCAAGAGTAAACTTTCTTCCTGGCTTTTTCGGACGATTCTAATTGTTAGATCCTTGTATAATATGCCGTTTAAAACTCAATTCTCGAGTTTCAGCCCGATCGGACGCGTATTTCTCGAGTTTTTTCGAAATAATCGTCGAGCGCGTAGTCCGCTCGATCGAACGAGCGAACCGTTCGGAGCCGCTCGGGCGCGTCGGTTCTTCGCGCGCAACAGTTCGATCGAAATTTTTCCAAGTCCCGACGCTCAAGAGTAAACTTTTTTCCTGGCTTTTTCGGACGATTCTAATTGTTAGATCCTTGTATAATATGCCGTTTAAAACTCAATTCTCGAGTTTCAGCCCGATCGGACGCGTATTTCTCGAGTTTTTTCGAAATAATCGTCGAGCGCGTAGTTCGCTCGATCGAACGAGCGAACCGTTCGGAGCGGCTCGGGCGCGTCGGTTCTTCGCGCGCAACAGTTCGATCGAAATTTTTCCAAGTCCCGACGCTCAAGAGTAAACTTTTTTCCTGGCTTTTTCGGACGATTCTAATTGTTAGATCCTTGTATAATATGCCGTTTAAAACTCAATTCTCGAGTTTCAGCCCGATCGGACGCGTATTTCTCGAGTTTGCTCGAAATAATCGTCGAGCGCGTAGTCCGCTCGATCGAACGAGCGAACCGTTCGGAGCCGCTCGGGCGCGTCGGTTCTTCGCGCGCAACAGTTCGATCGAAATTTATCCAAGTCCCGACGCTCAAGAGTAAACTTTCTTCCTGGCTTTTTCGGACGATTCTAATTGTTAGATCCTTGTATAATATGCCGTTTAAAACTCAATTCTCGAGTTTCAGCCCGATCGGACGCGTATTTCTCGAGTTTTTTCGAAATAATCGTCGAGCGCGTAGTCCGTTCGATCGAACGAGCGAACCGTTCGGAGCGGCTCGGGCGCGTCGGTTCTTCGCGCGCAACAGTTCGATCGAAATTTATCCAAGTCCCGACGCTCAAGAGTAAACTTTCTTCCTGGCTTTTTCGGACGATTCTAATTGTTAGATCCTTGTATAATATGCCGTTTAAAACTCAATTCTCGAGTTTCAGCCCGATCGGACGCGTATTTCTCGAGTTTTTTCGAAATAATCGTCGAGCGCGTAGTCCGTTCGATCGAACGAGCGAACCGTTCGGAGCGGCTCGGGCGCGTCGGTTCTTCGCGCGCAACAGTTCGATCGAAATTTATCCAAGTCCCGACGCTCAAGAGTAAACTTTCTTCCTGGCTTTTTCGGACGATTCTAATTGTTAGATCCTTGTATAATATGCCGTTTAAAACTCAATTCTCGAGTTTCAGCCCGATCGGACGCGTATTTCTCGAGTTTGTTCGAAATAATCGTCGAGCGCGTAGTCCGCTCGATCGAACGAGCGAACCGTTCGGAGCGGCTCGGGCGCGTCGGTTCTTCGCGCGCAACAGTTCGATCGAAATTTTTCCAAGTCCCGACGCTCAAGAGTAAACTTTTTTCCTGGCTTTTTCGGACGATTCTAATTGTTAGATCCTTGTATAATACGCCGTTTAAAACTCAATTCTCGAGTTTCAGCCCGATCGGACGCGTATTTCTCGAGTTTTTTCGAAATAATCGTCGAGCGCGTAGTCCGCTCGATCGAACGAGCGAACCGTTCGGAGCCGCTCGGGCGCGTCGGTTCTTCGCGCGCAACAGTTCGATCGAAATTTTTCCAAGTCCCGACGCTCAAGAGTAAACTTTTTTCCTGGCTTTTTCGGACGATTCTAATTGTTAGATCCTTGTATAATATGCCGTTTAAAACTCAATTCTCGAGTTTCAGCCCGATCGGACGCGTATTTCTCGAGTTTTTTCGAAATAATCGTCGAGCGCGTAGTCCGCTCGGTCGATCGAGCGAACCGTTCGGCGCGGCTCGGGCGCGTCGGTTCTTCGTGCGCAACAGTTCGATCGAAATTTTTCCAAGTCCCGACGCTCAAGAGTAAACTTTTTTCCTGGCTTTTTCGGACGATTCTAATTGTTAGATCCTTGTATAATATGCCGTTTAAAACTCAATTCTCGAGTTTCAGCCCGATCGGACGCGTATTTCTCGAGTTTTTTCGAAATAATCGTCGAGCGCGTAGTCCGCTCGGTCGATCGAGCGAACCGTTCGGCGCGGCTCGGGCGCGTCGGTTCTTCGTGCGCAACAGTTCGATCGAAATTTATCGAAGTCCCGACGCTCAAGAGTAAACTTTCTTCCTCGCTTTTTCGGACGATTCTAATTGTTAGATCCTTGTATAATATGCCGTTTAAAACTCAATTCTCGAGTTTCAGCCCGATCGGACGCGTATTTCTCGAGTTTTTTCGAAATAATCGTCGAGCGCGTAGTTCGCTCGATCGAACGAGCGAACCGTTCGGAGCGGCTCGGGCGCGTCGGTTCTTCGCGCGCAACAGTTCGATCGAAATTTTTCCAAGTCCCGACGCTCAAGAGTAAACTTTTTTCCTGGCTTTTTCGGACGATTCTAATTGTTAGATCCTTGTATAATATGCCGTTTAAAACTCAATTCTCGAGTTTCAGCCCGATCGGACGCGTATTTCTCGAGTTTTTTCGAAATAATCGTCGAGCGCGTAGTCCGCTCGATCGAACGAGCGAACCGTTCGGAGCCGCTCGGGCGCGTCGGTTCTTCGCGCGCAACAGTTCGATCGAAATTTTTCCAAGTCCCGACGCTCAAGAGTAAACTTTTTTCCTGGCTTTTTCGGACGATTCTAATTGTTAGATCCTTGTATAATATGCCGTTTAAAACTCAATTCTCGAGTTTCAGCCCGATCGGACGCGTATTTCTCGAGTTTTTTCGAAATAATCGTCGAGCGCGTAGTCCGCTCGATCGAACGAGCGAACCGTTCGGAGCCGCTCGGGCGCGTCGGTTCTTCGCGCGCAACAGTTCGATCGAAATTTTTCCAAGTCCCGACGCTCAAGAGTAAACTTTTTTCCTGGCTTTTTCGGACGATTCTAATTGTTAGATCCTTGTATAATATGCCGTTTAAAACTCAATTCTCGAGTTTCAGCCCGATCGGACGCGTATTTCTCGAGTTTTTTCGAAATAATCGTCGAGCGCGTAGTTCGCTCGATCGAACGAGCGAACCGTTCGGAGCGGCTCGGGCGCGTCGGTTCTTCGCGCGCAACAGTTCGATCGAAATTTTTCCAAGTCCCGACGCTCAAGAGTAAACTTTTTTCCTGGCTTTTTCGGACGATTCTAATTGTTAGATCCTTGTATAATATGCCGTTTAAAACTCAATTCTCGAGTTTCAGCCCGATCGGACGCGTATTTCTCGAGTTTTTTCGAAATAATCGTCGAGCGCGTAGTCCGCTCGATCGAACGAGCGAACCGTTCGGAGCCGCTCGGGCGCGTCGGTTCTTCGCGCGCAACAGTTCGATCGAAATTTTTCCAAGTCCCGACGCTCAAGAGTAAACTTTTTTCCTGGCTTTTTCGGACGATTCTAATTGTTAGATCCTTGTATAATATGCCGTTTAAAACTCAATTCTCGAGTTTCAGCCCGATCGGACGCGTATTTCTCGAGTTTTTTCGAAATAATCGTCGAGCGCGTAGTCCGCTCGATCGAACGAGCGAACCGTTCGGAGCCGCTCGGGCGCGTCGGTTCTTCGCGCGCAACAGTTCGATCGAAATTTTTCCAAGTCCCGACGCTCAAGAGTAAACTTTTTTCCTGGCTTTTTCGGACGATTCTAATTGTTAGATCCTTGTATAATATGCCGTTTAAAACTCAATTCTCGAGTTTCAGCCCGATCGGACGCGTATTTCTCGAGTTTTTTCGAAATAATCGTCGAGCGCGTAGTCCGCTCGATCGAACGAGCGAACCGTTCGGAGCCGCTCGGGCGCGTCGGTTCTTCGCGCGCAACAGTTCGATCGAAATTTTTCCAAGTCCCGACGCTCAAGAGTAAACTTTTTTCCTGGCTTTTTCGGACGATTCTAATTGTTAGATCCTTGTATAATATGCCGTTTAAAACTCAATTCTCGAGTTTCAGCCCGATCGGACGCGTATTTCTCGAGTTTTTTCGAAATAATCGTCGAGCGCGTAGTCCGCTCGATCGAACGAGCGAACCGTTCGGAGCGGCTCGGGCGCGTCGGTTCTTCGCGCGCAACAGTTCGATCGAAATTTATCCAAGTCCCGACGCTCAAGAGTAAACTTTCTTCCTCGCTCTTTCGGACGATTGTAATTGTTAGATCCTTGTATAATATGCCGTTTAAAACTCAATTCTCGAGTTTCAGCCCGATCGGACGCGTATTTCTCGAGTTTTTTCGAAATAATCGTCGAGCGCGTAGTCCGCTCGATCGAACGAGCGAACCGTTCGGAGCGGCTCGGGCGCGTCGGTTCTTCGCGCGCAACAGTTCGATCGAAATTTATCGAAGTCGCGACGCTCAAGAGTAAACTTTCTTCCTGGCTTTTTCGGACGATTCTAATTGTTAGATCCTTGTATAATATGCCGTTTAAAACTCAATTCTCGAGTTTCAGCCCGATCGGACGCGTATTTCTCGAGTTTTTTCGAAATAATCGTCGAGCGCGTAGTCCGCTCGATCGAACGAGCGAACCGTTCGGAGCGGCTCGGGCGCGTCGGTTCTTCGCGCGCAACAGTTCGATCGAAATTTTTCCAAGTCCCGACGCTCAAGAGTAAACTTTTTTCCTGGCTTTTTCGGACGATTCTAATTGTTAGATCCTTGTATAATATGCCGTTTAAAACTCAATTCTCGAGTTTCAGCCCGATCGGACGCGTATTTCGCGAGTTTTTTCGAAGTATCTCTTGTAATACTCTGCTATAATATAATGGATTTGGAACAATACGCTTCTGGAATATGAAGGTATACGCCGCTGGAACTCCGAAAATACGCCGCAGTTGCCGTGGCATTACGCCGCCAGGATTGAAAGCAATACGCTGCTGGAAACGTGGTAATACGCCGCCAGGATTGAAAGCAATACGCCGCCAGGATGGAAAGCAATACGCCGCTACAGTTAAATCAATACGCCGCCAGGATGGAAAGCAATACGCCGCTACAGTTAAAGCAATACGCCGCTACAGTTAAACCAATACGCCGCCAGGATGGAAAGCACTACGCCGCTACAGTAAAGGCAATACGCCGCTACAGTTAAACCAATACGCCGCCAGGATGGAAAGCAATACGCCGCTACAGTTAAAGCATTACGCCGCCAGGATGGAAAGCATTACGCCGCCAGGATGGAAAGCAATACGCCGCTACAGTTAAACCAATACGCCGCCAGGATGGAAAGCTATACGCCGCTACAGTAATATAGTAGTGTCGCTATTCGAGTAATCATCGTACACGCTACGTTTACGCGCTAATCGAAATAACAGAAATTGAAATATAATTTGAAACGAGAAGAAAATAAATTGAAATTTGAGAAATAATTGTCGGTCGTACGTAGTCCGCTCGATCGAACGAGCGAACCGTTCGGAGCCGCTCGGGCGCGTCGGTTCTTCGCGCGCAACAGTTCGATCGAAATTTTTCCAAGTCCCGACGCTCAAGAGTAAACTTTTTTCCTGGCTTTTTCGGACGATTCTAATTGTTAGATCCTTGTATAATATGCCGTTTAAAACTCAATTCTCGAGTTTCAGCCCGATCGGACGCGTATTTCTCGAGTTTTTTCGAAATAATCGTCGAGCGCGTAGTCCGCTCGATCGAACGAGCGAACCGTTCGGAGCGGCTCGGGCGCGTCGGTTCTTCGCGCGCAACAGTTCGATCGAAATTTATCCAAGTCCCGACGCTCAAGAGTAAACTTTCTTCCTCGCTTTTTCGGACGATTGTAATTGTTAGATCCTTGTATAATATGCCGTTTAAAACTCAATTCTCGAGTTTCAGCCCGATCGGACGCGTATTTCTCGAGTTTTTTCGAAATAATCGTCGAGCGCGTAGTCCGCTCGATCGAACGAGCGAACCGTTCGGAGCGGCTCGGGCGCGTCGGTTCTTCGCGCGCAACAGTTCGATCGAAATTTTTCCAAGTCCCGACGCTCAAGAGTAAACTTTTTTCCTGGCTTTTTCGGACGATTCTAATTGATAGATCCTTGTATAATATGCCGTTTAAAACTCAATTCTCGAGTTTCAGCCCGATCGGACGCGTATTTCTCGAGTTTTTTCGAAATAATCGTCGAGCGCGTAGTCCGCTCGATCGAACGAGCGAACCGTTCGGAGCGGCTCGGGCGCGTCGGTTCTTCGCGCGCAACAGTTCGATCGAAATTTTTCCAAGTCCCGACGCTCAAGAGTAAACTTTTTTCCTGGCTTTTTCGGACGATTCTAATTGTTAGATCCTTGTATAATATGCCGTTTAAAACTCAATTCTCGAGTTTCAGCCCGATCGGACGCGTATTTCGCGAGTTTTTTCGAAGTATCTCTTGTAATACTCTGCTATAATATAATGGATTTGGAACAATACGCTTCTGGAATATGAAGGTATACGCCGCTGGAACTGCGAAAATACGCCGCAGTTGCCGTGGCATTACGCCGCCAGGATTGAAAGCAATACGCTGCTGGAAACGTGGTAATACGCCGCCAGGATTGAAAGCAATACGCTGCTGGAGAGGTGGCAATACGCCGCTAGGATTGATAGCAATACGCCGCTACAGTTAAAGCAATACGCCGCTACAGTTAAAGCAATACGCCGCTACAGTTAAAGCAATACGCCGCTACAGTAAACGCAATACGCCGCTACAGTTAAAGCAATACGCCGCCAGGATGGAAAGCAATACGCCGCTACAGTTAAACCAATACGCCGCCAGGATGGAAAGCTATACGCCGCTACAGTAATATAGTAGTGTCGCTATTCGAGTAATCATCGTACACGCTACGTTTACGCGCTAATCGAAATAACAGAAATTGAAATATAATTTGAAACGAGAAGAAAATAAATTGAAATTTGAGAAATAATCGTCGGTCGTACGTTACGTTTTTACGCGCATAGGGAATTGATACAAATGGAAATAAAATTGAAAAATAATTTGAAACGAGTAGAAAAATAATATAGATGATGTAACAGAAATAATTGTGAAACGATTCGAGAAATGGGAAGAAAAAGAAAGTAGAAATTCTATGCACGCACTACTTCTTACGTGAGAAAGGAAGAACTGAAAAGTCAATGCATACAATTCGAAAGATTTTCGGAGAACGAGCATGTAAATTGAATTTTTTATACATTCAATAGAGTTTGTATATACATACATATACGGAGATAGAGAGTTACTCGAGGAAAGAAAACAGTTCTAATATATACATATACATCGTATATGATTTTAATGCTTAATATGTATATACACACATTTGTATACACATATATTGTTCTCTTAACACGTAATCTATTCCATAGTTGAAGATATTTCAAAGTTCCAGCGGCGTATTGTTTTCAGGTTTGGCGGCGCAAATGGATCTGTTCCCCCTTTCCGCGCGCAAAGTACCAGCGGCGTATTGGTTCCAGCGGCGTATTGGTTCCAGCGGCGTATTGGTTTCACGTTTCGCCGCGCACTCCCCCCCCCCTCCTGCGCGACCGACTCCCGGCGCGACCGAACTCGGACTCCCCCTTTTTTTTAAGTATCAGCGGCGTATTGATTCCAGCGGCGTATTGCTTCGAATATCCGGAAGCTAACCAAGTGCCAGCGGCGTATTGCTTTGAAAAAAGCAAAAAAAATGGAAGAAGTTCTTCTTCCTATATATATATATATATATAATAATATATCATATATATATGCTTGTGTGCGGGGCCTCGTCTAACCGACAAGACGAATCCCCAAGCATAGGGCTGAGTCTCAACAGATCGCAGCGTGGTAACTGCTCTACCGAGTACAACACCCCGCCCGGTACCTAAGTCGTCTACAGACGATTCCGAGTCTCGACGTCGAACTTGGAGTACCCATGATCGACCGTTAGAACGCCATGTCCGTCGTACGGAGAGATTATTAGGGATGATAGTGTTTCTCGCTCCGTCGCATGCAGTCTGCAATGAAGGAGTACATGTTTAGATGACTCAGTTCCCTCGCCACAGGCGCAGTCAGGAGAGTCTGTCAATCCGAAATAACAGAGTTTCTCCTGAAAATCGCCGTGCCCGGTGAGGAACTGCGTTGTGTAGAAGGTGATGGGGACGCGACAGCGGGCCCTCTCCGTCAATGTTGGAAAGAAACCGAAAGTGGTTCTTCCCTTGACCGATCTGGCCCATCTGTTTTGCCACAGTTCGAGGGTATTGTCGCGAAGGGCTTTACGAGTGGCCGTAATATGGTCGCGGGGGTCGTCGAAGAGGCCAGGGGCGAAGATAATCCCGCGATGTTCGAAAGGGATGTTTTTCCTGACGAGGAAGCGGAGTCGCTTCTCCGTCAGATATAAATCTATAGGGGGTTGGAGTCCCAGCACGCAGAGCGCATCGTTAGACGTGGTGCGGTACGCAGCGCATACTCTGAGAAGGGCAGTGCGCTGCGCACTTTGGAGAGTGGAAACGTGTTTTTGGGTGAGCTTGTGGGCCCAACCAATCGCACCGTAGGAAATTATGGAAAGGAAGATGCTTCGGAATAGCAGCGATCGGGCACGGAAATCGTATCCCCATTTGGATCCCATTAGGGCTGAGATGCCACTGAACTTTGCCTTCGCGTGGTCTGATATCCGGATCACGTGCTCGGACACACTTAACGAGTGACCGTACACGATCCCCAGGTACCTAAGGCTCTTAGCGAAAACAAGGCTGGCGGTATCCATTTTGATAACGGGCGGACGAGAAATGCTAAGGCTGCCCCTCACTCGAAGCATAACTGTTTTGTGAGGGGCTATGGCCATTTTATTTTTACTGCACCATGCCTGTAGCGCGTCGGTGACCAGGGCTGACGTCATTTCTAAGGAAGCCCGAGAGTTCCCTTCCACGACGACCAGCAGGTCATCGGCGTATGCCACAGTGTGCGTGTTTTGAATTAACGCGATTACGCGGAGTAAAGAATCGAAGAGGAGATTCCAAATGGAGGGGCCGAGGACCGAGCCCTGCGGGCATCCCTTGGTAACGGGTTTGTAATGGGAAGAGTATTCCGCGGAAAGAACTATCTTGCGATCCCGGAAATAATCTATGAGAATATTGTACAAATTGCGCGGACAATCGCGATTTCGCAACTCGGCCGTAACAGCAGGCCACCAGACGTTGTCGAACGCTCCCTTGATATCAAAGGAGAGTGCGACCGCGTGCTTGGCGTTGGACGACTGAACGACTCCCTGCAGTCTGTGCAGGGCATCGTCCGTCCCCAAGCCTCTCTTAAAGCCGAATTGCGAGTTCGAGGCTAGCGGATGTTTGTTAATTAGGTCACCTAATCCGGTGATTATTAACTTCTCCATCACCTTTCCAATAACGGGAAGCAGGCATATGGGGCGGTAAGAGGAGGGCGCGGTTTCGGGTTTATCAGGGGATTTGAGGATCGCCCTGATTTTTCCCGTTTTCCACGATTCTGAAAATAGGCCGAATTTTAAGCACCCGTTGAAAATTTTGAGAAATAGGGCGGGGGAGCGGCTGAAGGCCTGCTTGAGAACGGGTACTTCGATACCGTCGGGGCCGGGCGTGCGGTTGTCGCCGAGGTTTCCGATTATTACGTGTAGATCCGCGAGGGAGAAGTCGGGGGCATCGGGGGTGTTGATTTCACGAGTGAAATCGCGTCGCGTAATGGCGTGCGACTCGCTGTCCGGAGCAGAGTCGTCCGGGGAGAGCGCGGCGAGCAGGGCACTGGCACTTTCGTGCCAGCTCTGGGTCGTTGAGTCGGTGGTCGAAATCGACGTAAGAAGTTGCGGAGCAATCTTCTTGCCGAACGCCGTCCGGTATGGGGCGGACCAGGGATTTTCTAGGCCCATTCGGGTAACAAGCTCCCTCCATCCTCTCCTTGCGGAGGTGCGGAAAAGTGCCCGATACTCCTTGTGGGCCCGAGAGTACGCGCGACGTTTCTCTTCTCGGAGAGCGGGATCCCTCTCGCGTTGGAATTGCCTACGGAGGCGATTAGACGAGCGCTTGAGGCGCGTAAGCTCTTCTGTCCATCCGGGAACGGCACGGGGGTGCCACCTTTTCCTCGGGATGGCCAGGGAGGCAGCGCCCAGTATGGCCCTCTCCAGATGGGAGACAGCTGTCTGGACGTCGTCGCGGGAGGAAAATTCGAGAGGGGGAGCGCCCTCGGAGAGAAGTCGCGCGAACTCAATTCCGAATTCGTCCCAGTTCGCTCTGTGGCACGCAAATCTGCCAAGGATGGGGGGAGGATTTGGAATTGTATTATGACTGCTTAGTTCAAGCAGGATGACATTGTGGTCACTGGAGGTCCTGCCATCAAGAACACTCCAGGAGAAGGACAGAGAATCGGCTGCAGTAGTCCGCAGCGTTACGTCTATACAAGACGCGCCGGAGGGACCACTGTATGTGGGGGGGTTTCCAGGCTGGTTAAGGATTTGGAGGGGGTTTTGCGCAAGGAAACGCTCAAACTCCCTCCCACGGATCCAGGCACGCTTGTTGTACGTGTTTGAGCTGGGGGGGAGCGGGTCGTGCCACAGAGCGGACCTGGCGTTCGCGTCGATTCCGAAGAAGATCGGCTTTCCGCGGAGGGAGTCGATAATATTTTGGAGGGACGCGATTCCGGCCTCTATACGGTCTTTGTACTGAAAGTAGCAGCTGACCAAGTACAGAGGGCCGAGGGGACCGGTTAATTCTATGACGGCGGTGTGCGTATTGGAGAGGTGCGAGAGCTTAAGAATTGTGAAGGTCGAGCCCTTCACAATGATCGCGGCCTGACAATTTTCGCCACGCGGGGCGCCGTGAATTACTACGTTCCGGGAGTCGAGTCCGACGACTCTTCCCGCGGTATTGTAAGGTTCTTGCGCAAGAACAACATCGACGCAACCGGACTCTATCATACGAGCAACTTCGTACGATACGAGCCGGGATCGCCGCATGTTGATTTGCGCAATTTTTGCGGTAGGGATGCGCTCTACAGTGCGTGAGTCTGGGGGGGATGATGTTGGTGGGGGTGTCCGTGGGGGAGGGTTTCGCGGGGCCGGTCGCGGGGGATAACTATTCATATTGAATAGTTAATCCGGGAGGCCTTGAGGATCAAGGCAGACGAGCGCGAGGGGCAGTTACGATTGCCCGCGGCATGCGCGTGTGGGAGTTTGCGCGCGCGGCAGTTCGCGCACGACGGGGACGCTTCGCGATTCGGGCATTCCTTGTTGGTATGCCCGGTTTGTGCGCAGAAGGAGCACGTGGCTTCACTGCTTTTGCAGTGTTTGTCCACGTGCCCATACTTCTGGCACTTGAAGCATCGGGTCGCGACGAGGTAGTCGTCTACTCGGCAGTAGGCGTAGGAAACGTAGATCTTTCCTTTCGGCAGAAGGGACTCGCGGATGACAGATGAAGCCTCGACAACCCAGTCGTTGCCCTCCTTGTCTTTGCGGCCCACTTTAAAGAGTGGGCGGAGGGTGGCTTTATCGGTGGCCGGGGAGGACGTGATATTCTGAGCACGGATGTGCTCAGCGATATCTTGGGCTTCCAGCTCCTTCGGAATATCGTAGATGATAATTCGGGGGAGCTGGGGGGAGGGCGCGGAGGCTGTGAAACCGGCCTTGCGGAGGGCCTGGTTCTCTGTAAAGACCCTCAGGTCTTTGGCATTGGCCGCCTCGACCAAGAGGGCACCGTCGCGGGTAGCGCGAATTGACTTGAATGCCACGTTGGCCTTACGGAGGTCCACGTGGGAGAACACGGCGCGTTTGAGGGCGGCGCCGTCGCCGGTGACGGGTTCCGCGGGGGTGACGCGGAGGAGGTGGCGGGCGGGGGTAGATTTCGCGGCCGAAATCACTTGGCTGGCTAATCGGGGTCGGGGGAGAGCGCCGTTCGGCGCGAGAAGCGGCTGCGCGGTGGGGAGGGCGGTCGCGAGTGGGTTTAGGCAAGCGCTGGGGGGGAGCGGGGGGAATTGCGCTGGCGCGGCAGCGCGGCGGGGCGGCTGGCGACGGTCGGCGGCGCTGGCGTACGAACCAGCGGCGGGGAGGTGGGGGGCCGGGGAAGCGGCTGGGGCCGAAGAGCGGGTGGGCGCGGAGGCGCGGGGGGCAGCAGACATCGCGGACAATTTGCCCGCGATGTAACTGTTGTTTTGGGCCAATTCCCCGACGATACGGCGGAATTGGCCAGCGAGTTGCAGAATTTATTCTGCACTCGCCTTGGAGATTTTGTTTGCCTCGTCGAGGCAAACGGAGGTGAGGCGGTCCATCGTGAGCTCGGACAGCGAGACGAGCTCAGCAGTGGACCGCAGCGGGGGGGGGGGGGGGAGCGAAAGACGTGGGGGACGCGGATGAGTTCGCAGGGGACGCGGAGGAGTTCGCGGGGGCCGGTTTTGGGGTGGGGGGAACGGGAGCGGGGACGGTGAAGTTAAATACCGAATTATCGGTACTCACCTTCTCCTTTTCCAGGGGCTCCAGCTTGACGAGGTGTACTCGCGGTTGGAGGTCTTCCTCGTCGGAGCCATCGGACGCCGTGGTGGGGGCTTGGGAGCGGGATCGCTTCCTGGTGGTGGTGGAAAGATCTCGCACCAAGGCGGGATCGATCTCCATGACGCTGCACGAAGATTCGTCAGCGTCGGATGGTGGTGATCCTGGTGCGTCCGGTGCTCCTGCGCCTGCTGGGGGTTCCACCTTCTTCTTTTTCTTGCCCTTCTTTTTCTTCGTCCGTTCTATCTGGGGTTTAGGGCTGGGGTTTCCGATATTGTCCATTGTGTTCGGCGTAGCGGCTAAGGTCCTTTGTTCGCGGCGGCCACGTCACGCGGAAAAACCCACGCGCGGAGCAGGCAACGGCGAAGCGGCATGCGGCAAACCCGGATATACGACAAAATTGTTTGTTAAAAATGTTTGCATGCACGAAATTGTTTATGCACTCGTTGGTAAATAACACTAAGTTTATGCTGCTGCGAGGAAGCAGCAGTTTCAGACGGGCAGGGAAAAGAACGGCGCGATTCGCGGACACGTCGCGACAGATTGAGTCAGTTTGTATATTAATTGATCACTGCACTGATTCTCGCTATTTTTAGTCCCAATCAGCACTAGTTAACAATGAAAACCACGCGAATTCACGGGAGTTCTGGCTAAACACGAGAAAACTCGTAAGGGCCACGTCAGCGAAAACGCCACGTAGGCTGAGCGGCGTCGTCTAAGATGGCGGCGGCAGGTAGTCGTGTACCTGAGGCACGGAGCAGGGGCGAAGCACGTCCGTTCGCTTCGAGCGTTCAGGCGAGACTGAGTAGATAGGGACAGGAGGGAATCTCGTTAATCCATTCATGCGCGTCACTAATTAGATGACGAGGCATTTGGCTACCCTTCGTCGACATTTAAATTAAAACGGACGTACTTTCCGGGCCTATATCCCCGGTGGTCACAAACTTAACAACTTATATAACTACATAACAATAAATAACAATAATACTATATAACAATAAAAACAACAGTGTGGGTAGCAATAAAATGTTTCATTTTAAATTCAATAGATAAAATTGTCTTGTAGATAAAATGCCATGTAAATATGATGTCATGTAAATAAAATGGCGTATAATGAAATAGAGTAAAACAGGAGAGGGTTTTCATATGCTAAAATAAAATAAGTTAATATACCAATAAAATGTCATATGAATACCATATGTTAGTCCTAATTTCAGATGCTCCTGCCGTAGTCCATAAATTCGTTTGCCATCTCAATTGAACTACGTAGGGCAATCATCGATATCGTAATTATTTCGTTTCTATTTAGGCCCAGCTTCTTTAGCACACTTAATGTAGCCGTTGGTATGGCTCCCCTGGACCCTACCACAATTGGCAGCACACTTGCTGTTGTTACCCCCAACTGCCGTACTACTTGGGGTAATAGGCTTAGGTATTTCACCTTCTTCTCGTTGGCGGCTATATTCAAGTAGTTCCCTCTCTCGAAACGGACCGTTATGTCTACGACATATGCCTGATTCTCATTCATTTTAATGACGAGATCCGGCCTCAGAGTTTCCGTTTCCGATTGGAAGGACTGCTCTACACAGACGGCGTGATTGGCTGCTAATTTATTTGCGATTAAATCTCTAATTTCATTATGCCTGTGAATTCTCTTATTTTTCGTTGCGCAACATTCGCCTAGAATGTGCCCTAGGGATTCATGCGGGCCTCTACACCTCCTGCACGTGATGTCAAAATTCGGTTGACCATTTGCTACGAATTTCTTCATGCATACTCTTGTTGGGTATGTATTCGTTCTTAGCTTGATAGCATCAGCTATTCTAGAGTGTTTTAGCATATCATTCCGTGTCAACCAGACATTGCTCTCCTTGTGCAGGTATTCTCTGGCCCCTTGTCCCTGTACTTTCAGTTGTGCCCATTGTTTCACGAAATCATTTTTAGTTCTGTCTTTACAGAGATCAAGATCTTCTATTGTGGTTGGCCAGCTCACACCCAATGCTTTTGCGTACTCTTTGAGCCTGGGTTCGATTTTTTCGTATTTGATGGCAAGTCCTGTTATAGGGTCGCTTGATTCTTTTGCTTTTTCAGCATTCCTCAGGACCGCTATTTTAACCATATTTTCTATGTTTACAAGGCCTAGTCCACCTAGTCTTTTTGGCACGTACATGAACGGGGTATTCGTTTTTTCGCTAATATGGAGCAACTTCTTTACTTCTTCTCTCACCAGTCCATTGATTTTTTTCAAAGTATTTTGGGACGGAGGATTCATTATCAACCCGTATGTATATCGAGGTAACAGGTACATCGTGAGTAATTCTAATTTCTGCATAGGCTTCAGTGGAATTCTTTTTAATCTTGCCATCAATTCCTGGAAAGTCTCGTATTCAAAGTTTTCTATTAGGCCTTTCCATGGGGTGATTTTTGTGCCTAAATATTTGATGGCTTCATCCGCCTCCGCTGATGGTACCTTAACTCCATTGATATTTATTCCTGGGTCTCGAATAAACCAGCTTTTATTTGCACGTACGAACTCCATGGCCGAGCATTTGCTAACGGAGAGCTCCATGCCCATCGCATCCAGGTATTCCACTAGCATCCGCATTTGTTTTTCGGCCATTTCTCTATTTGCACCTATTAGCACTAGGTCGTCAGCAAATGCCATTGCTGTTAGATTTAGGCCATCGATTTTTATGCCATCTGTGGCGGTTTGTAAACGCTCGATTATCGGTTCGATGCATAGATTAAATATTAAGGGTGATAGGGGGTCACCTTTCTTTACACCCCTTTTGATGGTTACTGGTACGTTGCCCTCTTTTGTTTTTATGCATGTTTCGCAATTGTTGTACATGCTCGACACATATGCGGCAATTTCTGGATGAACACCTTTTCGCTCCAGTGCTGGCATTATTGCTGCATGCGGCACAGTGTCAAATGCCTTTGCTACATCTTCAATGCCCAGAACTCCGCCGGTCTCCTTAAGTGTTCTAAGCGCTGCGCTCAAAATGCGGACATTTGCGAAACATCCGTTTTCATGTTTAAAACCTTTCTGTCTATCAGACTGGTCTATCACTCGCCTTAAGCGTCTATCCAATAGTGCTGAGAATAGTCTGCTCAGCATAGAGCTTATTGTTATAGGACGCCAGTTCTTAATGTCGCTTGGTTCTTTGCCCACTTTGGGTATCAACGTTGTTCTATTTTTCCGCCATTGGTTCGGGTAGTATTTATACATCAAAAGGATGTTGAATAATTTAGCCAGGACCACACTAACTCCGTCGCTATTGAGATCGCGTTTGGTGATCCCATCCGGTCCTGCAGCACTTTTATTATTTATCTGCTTTATCTTGCCTTTTATTTCTTCCGCAGAAATTGGTGTTAGGACATCCTCTATATCCGACAAGGGACTACCCCTTCTTCCAAACGGTAACGCGTCCGTGGGTCCTTCGACCCCCCATAATCTTCCATAGAGCTCTACTGTCTGACCTTTATCTGGTAAACTATGCTGTTGTATGAGGGACATATCATTGGAGGCTATTATGTCGGCAAGTTTTTTTGGCTCCTTATTAAACAATTCTTGACAGCGAGCATATTCAAACCTTCGTCTTTCGCTTCGACTCGGCTGTTTCCGGCGATTATTCTTATTACCGTGATTTCTTCGGTTATTTGTAATCCTGCCTCCATTTGGTTTTTTACCTCTTTCCCTGGGTACATTTCCATCTTTTTTCACGCTGCATATTTGCTTTTCTAATTCGTCGTAGAGCATCTCAATTTGGGCCGTATCGGCTGGCCACCTGGATGTTAACTCGTTCATTTTTCTATTCCATTCTGTCCAGGCCTGCGGCACCTCATTTTCCTGCAGAGTGGCTTCTCTTAATTTTTCTCGCCATATTCCACGATCCTCTGACGGAGCGATCGAAATTACCGGCGATTCGTGAGCTGCGGGAGTAGTCAAATTGGAACTATAATTCTCAGATGACGGAGATGGCGAGAACTCATTCACGCGCGCACGCACCTCAGAGGATACGGATGTATCAGTCTCCTCCGCTGACTCAGGCTGTTCTTCGAAATCACTACCACTCGATGCAGGATCATGGTTTAGTGGAGTTACTGATCGTGGTTGGTTTATGGCAAGCTGTTTCCTTTTATCGCTAATTTGTTTATTGGTTTTATTCTTCAAATGCTGCGATATTAGGACATTTATATTTTTCATTCCAGCGTAAGTATCATTGAGCTCCACAAGTTTTCTTGTTTCCTCTTCCGACCATACGGAGCTGGGTGCACCCTTCGGCTTTGCTGTCCTATTAGCAGCGGCGGTTCTCATTTCATTTCTTATAGCGGGATGCTTGTGCCGCTCGTGCTGCGATAGTCCCCTCTTGGTGGGGAAACTCATCTCACAACTGGTGCATTTGTGCTCATGGACGACTTTTTCACCCTTGCACCTTGAGATGTGGCAGCTAAGTGAATGCAGCTTTCCGAACGGTTTCTCGCACCTTCTGCACGACCAGATAATTCTAGAGGACAGATGCTCTTCCTCTATGTGTTTGTTAAGCTCGGTCGGTTTTATGAATATAAAGGTTCTGCCATTCCTCAGGCATACTGGACACGGATTTGGTCTTTCGAAAGGAACGACCACTCTTTCCTCAGTCTCATTTTGGTTATTACGGTCGCAGGATGACGACGAATGAGGGCCCGCTCTCACACCCCTACCATTCGCCGGCACTGGAGGGTCCGAAACCTCCTGTTGCACTAGGTTGATATTTCTATTTACTGAACTTTCCATATTATTGGTATATAATTTTAAGGACAATGCCGTCCTTAGGGCTTGGCTGCCAAGTAGGTATACTATGTCTTTTCTGGATCAGGGTGGTTCCCCCCATGGAGAGAGGGGGTAACCCCCTCCCCCACACCCCCCTGGAGGGGGCATTGCCCCACCCCTGAAGGGGGAGGTCACCCCCCTGGAGGGGGCATTGCCCCACCCCTGAAGGGGGAGGTCACCCCCCCCCTGGAGGGAGGCATTGCCCCACCCCTGGAGTGGGAGGTCACCTACCCCCCCCCCCCCCACCCTCCGGGGTCATTACCACCCCACCCCTAGGGTCATTAACCCACCCAGGATAATCCCCCCCGGGTAATCCCCCCCATGGGAGGGGGTCATGAAGAAGTGACATTTCACAAAGTATGGGGGGGGTCATGAGGAAGTGACGTCACAGAAGTTACATTACTCAAGGTATCAACTATGTGGTTCACAGGAAGTGAAGTCACAAGCCAGTAGATAGTTGCGAACGACACGTGTTGATACCTTGACGATCTAATCGGCAATGGCGTTTCATAACCTCTTCACCTGTAAGGTGACGGTAAGAAATCCCCCCCCACCACTTCCCTGACGTCACAAGATGTAGACGGTTGCAAACGACACGCGTTGATACCTTGACGATCTAATCGACAATGGCGTTTCATAGCCTTCTCTAACTGTAAGGTGGTGGTAAGAACCTTCCCTTACCACCTTCGCAGGAATCCCCACCAATTCCATAACTCTCACAGCTTTTGACACGCGCATCCATAAGCATGTGCACACAAAATCTGCAGCGACAGCATGTTTTCAGTCAAGACGCTACGCTATAACGTGCACGTGCCCCTGTGGGGGACTGTCCTTGAAACATGATACCGGATGCAGGTAACCCCCCCCCCTTCCCTCACCTGCATCATCGTCCAAGTTTGCAAAATATGCTGACTTTGCAAAATATGCTCGCGCTATAGAACTTACATAAGTGAAGGTCTAGTAAAGCAATTTTTTTGGTTAAATAATACAATTTATTAAATAAAAATCATGGTTTTTTGTCGCTCAGTATATAATTTACATAGTTTAAATAGATTTTCCATGGCACATACACCAGTATGGAATGCACATCTATGCAATCCCTTTGGCATCAACGATAATCTTGGAACATCCTCCAGATCCACATCAAGAGCTTCTATTCCAGTTAATTTCCATAACCATTTTTTCTTTTCCAATCCTCTGACAATGACTTGCTGCGTATTTTCAAGGGCCAGTTTCAAACAACTTCCAGCTGTTTTGTACGAAACACACCCGTCTGCCCAACCGATTCCATGATGTTTGCGCGTTAACCATCGAACCTGACGTGCTTCAGTAGCATTCAATCGATGGAATTCAAATGGTGGCTCGAATATCCAGTGCAATAGTTTATTTCCATCTTGTAAAATGGCTGCTTCTTTTACAATGAAATCGTTTGACCCTGTCTTGAAACCTTGTAGATCAACGAATGATACACGAGACATCATGCACCCACCGCTTGTTAAAGTATTCTGCGTACGACGTTGGTTAATGGACTATACTCGACTATACGATCGTGTATGATTAAGCAGTATGCAGCTGTATTCACAGGCACATTATCTCTGCACTCGAAATCTATGCGCACATCAATGGTTGCACTTTTAACAGATTCGTTTTGACGAGAGCAGTCTATCACAACAAATGGGCCCTGTGATAAGAACTCCAATTCATCCAGTAGCGGCTCACTCAATCGATTACCATAATATGAGTTTTGAAATTTAGCATACATGTCGTAAAGTATCGCATACTTATTCTTTTCAAAATTCAAGTTTAGATCATCATATGGATACGATTCGGAATTTAGGTACAACCGTATGTTTGACAGTTTGCAATCATCGAAATGATTAGCAGTCTTATGCAATAGATTCTTCCTATCATTCTGCAATGCGAATATGATGAAGCGAGGTTTCTCCAATTGTGTTACCGTCTTTATCGCCCACGTATGCTTCGTAGTTGTTTGTAAATGCGGATATTCATATAAATCCCAAGAGCGGAAACTCATAGGTATCATTTGCCCTCTCTCGAGAATGTGTAGTAATGACAATTTGGTTACTTCTTCCAGACTTATGTGTGGCATACGCCACTGAACTTTGAATAATTCGATTTTAGGTTTTAAAGTATTAGAACCATTCAACGCGTTTAGATCGTTTCGCGATCGAATTAAGACCAACTCTTGACGTACGTTAACGGTAATCTTGTTATAATCTTCACCGAAACCAAATAGCATATTGAATGGTATGCAGAAATTGAAATCTTCACCACCCAGTTTTCGATACCAGCCTGCGGTGGCCAATGCTTTACTTTTTCCAGGAGAGACGGATACATATGTTTTTAACGAGGTTGTTATTCCAGGATTTCTACAGCGGTCTATTTCAACTCCATTCAATTCATAGCGAATTTCATCAAACATGAAAGCAGCGCAATTGGTATCGAGAGTAACATTGTTGCTTGTACCGGCAGGTGGAGTCTCTTCTAAAATAACTTTTCCTTCAATGTACAAGAAACTCTCACACGGTAGCGTATACAGATCCTGCTGGTGTATCGGTATCCTTATTTCATCACTATTTCCGAGAGTAGTATTGGCATAGGGATTATATGTGTGCACTTCTATCTTAGTTATACGGTTATCAGAAGTTGGCGCATCGCCAATGGCCAAAATGTCAGACATTATTGCTTTACAACAAATCCCAACGATTGTAGAAAACGTATGTTCTGCAAGCTCAGGTTCTTCTTCTCCCTCGACGATAGTATGGCACGAGATCGAATTACTGTGTCGATGAACGAATTTTTTGTAGCGATTGGAGGTTCACCCGTTTTGTTATAGACAAGCATAATACAACACTTATTCGTAGATGCGCGGGTTCCGCCGTCTTACATGCAGTCTAACAGTGATTTCTTCTCCACGAAAATCAATCAAACGATTGTTTTGATCCACTAGACGTACTTCTAAATCATCTATTCGTCGCACGACGATCGGAAGATAAATGACTCGTGGTGGAGTTTCTGAGATCTTATAACCTGGAGGAACCCTAGGTGAAAATTCGTGAATAATGTGTACGGGTTTGTCATTACTGTATGATCCGGCTGTTATGCTACATTCCACTCTGATCACGTTGATGCTTATGATTTTCACAGGAGCGTCAGACTCATGCCACATTTTAGGTGGGAGAATACGGTTTAGAGAAAATCCAAGTAGCGATCCTATGTTATTGGATTTCGTAAAATTAATCTTATAGGAACAGTATATTTCACTCTTCATCGTATTATTGTTAGCACGTATGATAAGCGGATATTCGTCATCGTTCCCCGAATCACGTTCAGTTGGATATCGTTGCAGTATTTCCCGTTTCAAGTATTTATTGATTGCATCCAGTTCGTATGATCCTTCGGGAATTACAATTTCTTCATCATTTTCACCGAAATAAAATCTATTATTGCGAGCATCGACGTTCGGTATCGTGTTAAACGTTTCAAAATCCACGAGACCCAATTCGTATTCGTGGCTGTTCAAATCTATCGAGGGAAAGTACTGGACTGCGAGCATACTGCTCTTACCCGTTAACGTTAGTGTCAACGATGAAGGTGTCATGTTTATACGAATGGGTTAAAGCACATAATGAAATTTTATGTATCGAGAATGTGCATTTATAACGAGTTTTCCTCAAGAAATTTTACACACAGTTGCCCGCATATGGTTTGATTAAAATTTTGAAAACGTGCATGATTGTATGTAATCTTTGCCGAGGATCCGAAGTATGCAATAAGTTCCACGGGTGGTCGTAGATTACCAAAACTATCAAAGTATTTTACAGTATGATTGTGTTTTACATATGCGACCCAATGTGTACCGGGTCCGATGCTTTCATCCAAGTTTACTATACCACTCTCGTTTACATTTGCTCTTGTCGGAAGACTATCGCGCATGTATACTCCGCGAAAATGTGGTATATTCTTTCTTCCTATATCCTCAAGCTGAACATTTGTCATTGGTTGTATCCCTAGTTTTTCATAGAGTGAACTTTTTTTTTTTCTTCAAACCGGTACCCTTTTTGTAGGGTGTGAGATAAAGTCCACGACCTTCCATAGCATGATTATGACGTTGCATTTCCTCCAACTGTTTTCGTGCAGCCTTGGCGTCATTCACAACCTTCGCGATTCCGGCAGCACCACCAGTCAACGATCCCATAGCTGCCAATGCAGGCAAAAGGAACGGGAGGAAACCGCCTCGCTTTGCTATCGGTAGAGTTCGCCTCTTCTTCTTACCACCGTTACCAGTGTTCTTCTTCTTCTTGATTCCCATCCCAAGCGACGTCTTAGCTTTCATAGCAGCCCAAACAGTTGACGCAGTTATCTTCTCACCTAACGTAGCGTCCTTCGCAAATATGCGATGATGTGCTCGATCAGCTAAAATGTGATCTACCTTGTGACGATTCGCCAAATCTTTGTTTTGAGAATATGCAATATCGTGTTCTCTACAGGCCGAGTCTAATGGATTTATACCTCGATCGCCGCGAGCCAAGCGTTTGCGTAACCGTGTACCAGGTCCACAAAATTGATATCCGGGCATATGTAACTCAAACGGTAATTTATTTATCAGGGTATTTAGAAGTCCTGCTCCTCGCCGCCGTATGCAGGAGTAACAATCTTTTTTCATAGGTGGTCTATCGATGAGCATATGTATGTGTCACAAGTATGGAAGTCATCTCTAGACTGATTGATATCTCTGAGCAACGTTTGTATAAATATTCCCCATACACACACTTATGTGTTATTGTTGCAACAGTCGCGATGCGGTTCATAAGACAACCTGTGAAAATTCGGGTGATCTCTGACAGAAAGTTTGATAATATTACCAGAAATATTCTGCGACATGGACCGTTATTACCTAACACTGTACGCGGTATAGTGTGCGGTCCTTCCAATTGTGGAAAACTATGTAGTCATTAGCATGTTGGAAAGTCCTAATGGAATGCGATTCGAAAACGTGTATGTATATTCAAAATCGTTGCAACAGCCGAAATATCAATATTTGGAAAAGCTACTCTCATCTGTAGAAAATGTTGGTTACTTTCCTTTTTCACACAATAGCGATGTCGTTCCACCTAACGAAGCTCTACCGAATTCAATATTTATATTTGATGACGTAGCATGCGACAAGCAAGATGTGATTAGAGAGTACTTTTCCATGGGTCGACATTCAAAAGTGGATAGTCTGTATCTTTGTCAATCATATGCAAGAATTCCGAAACATCTGATTCGCGATAATACCAATCTCTTACTACTATTCAAACAGGATAGTATGAATTTGCATCATGTGTATAATGATCATGTAAATACAGATATGACGTTTGGACAATTTAACGAACTGTGTGCAGAATGTTGGCAACAGAACTATGGATTTGTGGTTATAGACAAGGATAGCCCTATGCATAGAGGTCGTTATCGACGTGGATTTAATGACTATGTCATAGTATAATGGTATCATTTGACCACCACCCCGCGTTGTGATTAGAACATTGAACGGGTGTCGAACGGCTATTGAACGGTTGGTGAACGACATCGAGCGGGTATCAAACGGAGGTGTTGAACGTACACGTTCAACGTAGAACGGGTATCGAACGAGGTGTCGAACGTACACGTTCAACGTAGAACGGGTATCAAACGAGGTGTCGAACGTACACGTTCAACGTAGAACGGGTATCGAACGACATTGAACGTTGTTGAAAACTCTTCCAATTGAACATGGAACAAAATTCTGTTGAACAAAAACGGGAAAAGAGGAAAAAAGAAGTGTTAACGAAAGAGATTGCCAAGATGAGTGAAGCTATACGAAAAAAATATTTGGCACTAAAAGCTGGAAAAATGGATATCGATGCGGTGTTGGAACATAGATTGCAACCTGTGATAAGACCCTTGAAAGAATTGATTGAAAACACAAAACCGATTCCGAGCCCAATTCTTCAAGAGACACCTTCGGAGTCAGCATCTCCATTGTATCAGCAGCAATCGCCTATGTTTAATGCTACACCTGGATATCATGAAGGTATACCTCCAGAATCGCCTACAGCATCACCTCCAGCATCACCGTTGCACGAACAACCACCTATGCTTAACACTACACTCCAATGTTGTGGATTGAAGCCACCTGTACTAAACGCTACGCCTCGGTATCGTGGATTGAAAAGAGTACGTGCGGAAACACCCTTGAGACCAACACCTCATCGATTATCAAAACGACTTTGTCCACATTCCGAACCTCCTACAGAAGAAGTATGGACAGACGAAGCAGAAACACTTCAACAAAATATTCTCGAAACGACAATGCGTGAGATTGCTGAAAATCCTGAACAGCATGAAGAAGCCACTACATATTTGACTCAGAATCTCGGACCGCTGTCACAGGAATATTTGAACTTCTTTTTCACAGATAAGAAAAAACAGGTTGACCATGTGTATGGTGTGTACTATGATAAAAATGCAATGATGCTTGGAGATAAGAATTTCGACGTAGACATGGAAGATAATATAATTATCGATAATGTAAAATACAAAGGAACACCTGGTCTCTTCGAACTAATTTTCAAGAGAATCCCAGATGATACGATGTACACCGATGCTGACAAACAGAAATATAAGAGTATTCTGCTGGCAACAAATGCGCACAGACGCAACCATAATGCTACAAATCCTCCATTGAGTAACAGGGGATACAAGTATAAACATATAATTGCATCATTGCTTGAAATACGGCCTCGCACTGGAAGAGGGTTTGCCTCCAAGTCAAATTTGATGAGTACATTACCGGAGAACATGGCGGTTACCGATAATGCGATTGATTATGTACATTGGGATGATCCGAACGAGCTAGTGGATAGAATAAGATTGTTGGTATCATCGCGAGCTGCTGGGCATACCGGACATAATAATGAAATTGTTTCAATAATAGAGGAGCTCCGAGAAGCGGGATTGATTATAAATTAAAGGTCGTTCTGATCATGTTCAACAGTACCTTTTCATGATGGCTATCAACAAGTTCGGTGCTATGCTCCGAAACGAGTCAAATGAAGATGATGATGCAATATGTAAGAATTATGTGCGATGGAGTGCACTTTGCCTCGACGGGGATGCTTTCAACGCAAGAAATCGAAAGATAGGACGTTTAGCATACCCAACGAATGATACCGATGCTGTGAATAAGTTATACTTGGACAGAGAAATGACGCATATTTTGAAAGCATGTGATGCCAAGTGTATGAAGTTGCAGGAAGAAATAATAGTCAAAGTCCATAACTTACATGAACAAATGCTCAAGATGGTGCGTGATACAATTCTAAGAATGACATCACAGAACAACAAAAGGGGTGGAGCAAGTTTTAGCAAGAAATAATGGTTAAAGTCCATACATTGCGTCGAATGTTATAAATATATTTACATAGTTTGAAAGATGTCAGTTTCCAGCGAGAATGCGTCCGCAAGAAACCGGTCGTAATGTCAATGTAAAATTCATAGACCGAATCATGCGATTATTTTTATACATTTTAAATATCTTTTGTTCAATCCTAAATCCCGACCATGAGCAAAGAGAAGATGCAATTAGTGGAGGAACTGCATGCCCCTGCCAGACGGATTTTCCCGCGACGTCGAGTTTTAGTTCGTGGGTATGACGATCTATGGCAAGCCGATCTCGTAGATATGCAGTCTCACGCACGCATAAATGGTGGTAACAAATACATATTAACCGTTATCGATGTGTTATCCAAATATGCATGGGGTGTACCGCTCAAGACTAAAAGTGGGAGCCAGGTAGCTAAAGCATTCGAAACGATATTTCGAAATCGATGTCCGAAAAATTTGCAAACCGATCAGGGGAAGGAATTTTACAACAGTGAGGTGCAAGAACTTTTGACGAAACATGGTATTAATCATTATTCTACGTATTCGGTTATGAAGGCTTCCATCGTAGAACGGTTCAATCGTACATTGAAGAACAGCATGTGGAAAGAGTTTACACTTAATGGAACCTATAAATGGATCAAAGTGCTACCTCATCTAGTTGCAAAATACAATGCACAAAAGCACAGAACTATTGGAATGCGGCCATGTGATGTCACCCCTACCATTTCCAAACGACTCATATGCACCGTGTATAACAACATCAAGATTGCTGCACCGGCGAAATTCAGCGTGGGACAGTCTGTACGCATCAGCAAATTTAAAACCGTTTTCGATAAAGGTTACACACCAAATTGGACCACTGAGGTGTTTGAGATAGTCAAGGTACAAGCAACTAATCCGGTGACTTATCTGTTGCAAGATTCCCGGGGAAACCGCGTTTCTGGAGGATTCTATGAACACGAATTGCATCGCGTTGTCAATCCAGATGTATACCTAGTGGAGAAAGTGTTGCGTAGAAAAGGAAATAAGGTGTATGTAAAATGGTTAGGATTGAGCAATGTAAACAATTCGTGGATAAATAAAGACAATGTATTATAAACATATATTATAAACGTTTATTATAAACAATTTATCCTATTTAATGAAAAAAATTAGTTGATACACAATCTTCTATTTACATTGAATTTAAACAATTTTATAGCTATGGATTAGGGTTAGAGCTACGAAGGAATTCGATAATGGCCCCACGGCAATGTTTCAGGCGAGTTGGGTATGACATACCGTTTGTCATCATATGGGCTGAGAGCAATTTTTCGCTCTGATATAGTATACACTTTGTGCAATTTCGATCGTATGCATGTCTGTGTACGACTCATAGCAATTTCATTTTGCAAACACTGCATGTAATCATCGAACGTTATCGTTGTTCTTACAACGCTAGTCTTTACACCTTTCGCTTTTTTAGTATCTGATTTTCCATCTACGCAGAACGAGTACATCTTTGATCTCAGACCGACAAAACGTGTCATTATCATCCCATTGTTCTCGTCTTTCATCAAGCCGGGAACCTTTTTATTTACAAGTGGAATATTATACTGATTCTCTACCGGATAATCGCTTGTGTCGAAACGGTCAATATCGCTTCTCATGGTTTCATAAATGTCCTCACACATAATATGATAAATTAAGCTATCGGTGTCCGTGTACATTACTTTACAATTTTTACCATATCGACGAACCATGTAGTCATGATGAAATTCGTACAAGCAAGTTTTGGAAATATCTAATATGCACATGCCTACATATATTGGTTTGTTGAATTTCACCATGACTTTGCGCAACTCCACAGCAGCCAAGTTTTCAGAAAATACACAGCGGCTGTGGAAATTTGGTTTCGCGATCATTGCCTCTGCACCATATCGTCCATCCCAACATGTCACGAGTTTTACGTCTACATGATTCCGAACGTTTTCCATAGTTTTACCGAATACCGCATTGTTCATTAATTTGTACAAATTCTTTTCAAAATCGTTAGCGGCATTTGTTCTAAACAGGGTATTTAATTCTATGTATTCGCGGAGCAATGGCGATTGTGTGAATTGGAGGATGCGATGAATCTTTGTAATGCGAAGACCGTGGCGCGTGCACTGTTGTAGGTTATAATAGTGTATTACGTAACGCTGCTTATCGTGTAACGTTGCAAGCAACTTAGCCTCTCTTTTGCCAGGCGGTTTGGTGTGTGTCGGACAGAATGGTAGGTCAGTATGAATATCATGCAGACTTTGCGGATATTCTAGATCCACCTCGAGAATGTAGCCTATGGGTGAATCAGCAGCAATCAATGATATGTCAAAGTTTTCAATGTTGTTAACCCATTGAAATTCGGCATATGGCAAAGGTTGACACATTGCCCATCCATATAAATTGTTTACATCGAAATACATCAAGTATGATGATGGTTTCGATGGATCATACGACTGCATATACTTGTTATTGGCTTCCGCATATCTGCCGGAACATTGGCTCAAACCGCCGCGTATACCACGTTCGATGAACATCACCATATCGATATCTGTTAATAATTCAAACCTAATATGCGTATGTTTTAGCATAGCATCCCATGTAAAACCTGGTAAAGTGTAATAGTACGCTGGATCTAAACCGTAGCTCTCAATGCAAGTTTTACGAAAATTTTCAAAAACATCGGCCAATAACAAGACATCAGTTTTCAAATACAGATCGCTGTATTCACCCAAGGTTTTTATGTTGAACCGCTTCCACACATTCTCGGCATGTGCATAATCACGTTCGGATACGGTTTCGCCTGTCAACGAGCTGTAAAATGACTCGAGTGGTGGCAAATAGAGATTATCTAATTTATCTACGCAATCGACATATTCGTATGGAAAAACACCCTTTCGCGTCAACAACTTGAAATTTTCTGTGGAGAGATCTTGAAATTCGGAACGTAAAATTGTTAATTTGTTTGTGTCGAGGAAAGATACTAATTTGTCTAGACTTGTATTCAAAAATTTGTACGAATCGATGAATCGTAATTTAATACAATCATGCGAATCTGATTGCTGATCTTTAACATTTTTTGTAAATGTGTATCGGCAACGAGCCGATAACCACCGTTCGCCTCACCGAGCGTCTTCAAAACAAAGCGCTCACCGCGGAGCACCTATATGTGCGTGACGTCACACGCGACCGAGCTAACGGTAGCAAGCACGGCGATCAGCTGTTTTGTAAACGCCGTCTCGGTTATAACCGCGTTAGCGTTTTAAAGGACAGTACCGTTTGAATATCGCGTCGTTTCTGTTCCACGATACTTTGCGTCGACTTTGCGTATTGCGTTTCTATTTGTCCGACACTTTTCGTAATTGCGTGCGTGCGTTGATTATTATTGTAACTAGTGAATGATTAAACGTGTGGTGCATTGTGAACCCTTTGCTTTGCTCGACCCTGGTCATCTTCCGACTTCACGATTCCTTGCGCGAACATTTCTGGTCCTTCGAGCCGGATTCTATCTAAACCGGTAAAATTCGGAGCGTGAATCCACTTCGGAAGTGCTAAAGTAACGAAAAAGGGTGAAAATGTCGACTACATCGGACTATGTGCGTCGTCAACTTGAGCTGTACGGGCTCATCTCGCGGGCGGTTACGAACGCGAAGAAGGCGAGCGCGGACCAGCGTACTTCTCACCATCTGCGCGTGAGGATCACCACGCTGGAGCGAAATTGGGAGAAATTCCAAAACCAGCATGATCTGATCCCAACTACCGGAGAGAAGGGCAGCGACGTAGCCACCTACGTCTCTCAGGACGCGCGCTCACTATGCGAGGAGGCATACATTTCCGCTTACGCAACTCTCCAACAAGAGCTCCATGCGGTATTAAAAACGGAAGCCGCGAATTCGAAGGAGGAGTCGACCAGTACCGGCGCGTCAAGCACGCGGCGTCTGCCGCGCATTGACCTACCGAAATTCAGCGGCGAATACCGCGAATGGATCTCTTTCCGAGACCTCTTCGACGCAATGGTGACTCACAACTCTAGCATCCCCAACGTCGAAAAACTACAATACCTCAAGATGTGTCTCACTGGAGAGGCAAGCCAGCTGATCGCCGGCGTCGCCGTTACGGACGAAAATTTCAAACCCGCGTGGAAGGTCATCACCGACCGGTATGAAAACAAGCGCGTTCTCGTCGATATACAACTCGACCTGCTGTTTTCGCTCAAACGCCTAACTGTTGAATCGGGCGTTGAACTCAAACAGCTACATAACACCGTACGCGAGGCAACCGGCGCTCTCGACAGCCTTGGGTGTAAAGTCAAGGAATGGGATCCGATCCTGGTCTATTGGGTGACCCGTCGCATGGACCCTGTGTCCCTACGAGCGTGGGAGATCACTCTCGGAGACGTCTCGGACATTCCATCGTTTTCCAAGCTCGAGACCTTCCTTCTCGGCCGCGTTCGAGCGCTCGAATCTGTCGAGCGCCTGGTTCCCTCCACCTCCGGTCAGGCGACCAAACGAATCAAGCCGGTCCTCGCTCTCCACACCGCCTCGTCCTCCTCAACATGCGCGCTCTGTAAAGAACCTCACTTCATAGGATCGTGCTCAAGATACAAGGCAAAATCAACGCCAGCGCGTAAGGAGATAATACGAGATAACCGTCTCTGTTTTAACTGCTTGGGGAATCATCCTCGAGCTGAGTGCCGTTCCTCACGAAAATGCACTACCTGCGGCGCTCGTCACCATTCGTCGCTTCACGAATCGACGACCCCCACGATTGCACCGCCGGAGCCCCGCGACTTCGCGTCCGCGTCCGCGTCCGCGCCAGCCACCGCGCTCTGTGCAGCCTCTGTTTCCACCGCGGATCCTCAGCTCTGCACGCTTCTCGGAACTGCGCTCGTCAAAATCGTCGCTCCCAACGGTGAAGAGTTCGTCGCACGCGCGCTGCTCGACTCCGGCTCTGAGATCTCGTTCGTTCGAGACTCGCTGGTGCAGCAACTTCGACTCCCCCGCAATGCAACGTCGCTGCCCGTTCAAGGCATCGGGGCCAGGATGACCCTCTCCACTCGAGGATCGACGAAATTGACCATCACCTCCGCCAACAACCAAGCCATCCAACACGAGGTAACCGCGTTCATTCTCCCGAAGCTGACAAATTACGCACCAGGAATTCCGCTCAACTCCGAAACGTGGCCTCACATCCGAGGCCTGGATCTCGCCGACCCGGACTTCCTCGGCGCGAAGCGAATCGACGTCGTTCTCGGAGCCGAGATTCATAGTAGAATCATTCTACCGGACATCAAACGAGGTCCACCGGACCATCCAACCGCTCAGCTTACCACTCTCGGCTGGGTCCTCACGGGTGCAGTATCTTCTCACACGACCGGGCACTCAGGACACGTCAGATCCAGTCTCCAGTGCTCAATCGACGACGAACTCCTCACCCTCATGCAGCGGTTCTGGGAGCAAGAAAGCTTCGCAGCCCCACCACGACCGATCCTGTCACCAGCCGAGGAGAAATGTGAGATGCATTTTCGAGCTACGCACTCGCGCGACGCGAGCGGCCGGTACATTGTCCGACTCCCGTTCGAACGTGACCCGCGCGCCCTCGGAGACTCCCGCGTTACCGCGCTACGAGTACTTTCGCGAACGGAGAGCCGGTTCGTTAACGACCCCGTGATGCATCACGCTTACGCGTCATTTCTCGACGAGTACGAGAAACTCGGTCACATGCGTCCGATCACTGAGACCGAACGGAAATCCTCGCCCGCGTATTACCTCCCGCATCACGGAGTTTTTCGCGATTCGAAGATACGCGTGGTGTTTAACGGATCATCCCGTTCCAAGACCGGCATCTCCCTGAACGACTGTCTGTATTCCGGCGCGAAATTACAAACCGAACTCGCGGACGTTATACTTCGCTGGCGTCTTCACCCGTTCGCGTTCGCCACAGACATTGAAAAAATGTATCGACAAGTGTCGATGCATCGTGACGATCACGCGTTCCAGCGGATCGTATGGCGCCGCGATTCCTCAAGCCCTATCGTCGAGTACGCATTAACCACGGTCACTTACGGTCTCAAATGCGCGCCCTTCCAGGCGCTTCGATGCATTCAGCAACTCGTCGCCGACGAGGGAGACCGGTATCCACTCGCCGCGCCTATACTTCGCTCCGAAATTTACGTCGACGATATACTGTCCGGTGCCGCGAGTATTGAGGAAGGCCGAGCTAAAATTCAGCAGCTAAACCAGTTAGCTTCGGCGGGCGGCCTTCGTCTGCGAAAATGGATCGCATCTGATCCCGAACTCCTCGCCGATCTCCCACGCGACGCGCTGCGAGCCTCCGACAAGCGAGAACTTACCGATAGCCCCTTGTACAAAGCTCTGGGGCTTTACTGGAACGTCAACAACGACAGTTTTCAATTCAATTTCGACCCCGCCAAAAAAGCCAGCGCGACCAAACGCTCCGTATTAAGCGTCATCGCGACCCTCTACGACCCCTTAGGTTGGATCGCTCCCGTAACGGTAACCGGGAAAATTTTAATGCAGGAACTGTGGACGCGCGGATTAGGATGGGACGAGCCTCTACCGGACGATTTCGCGTCGCGATGGGATCAGTTCGTGACCTCCCTCATCCATCTACGCGCCACGTCTCTGCCTCGCTGGATAGGAGCATCGCTCGACAACGACGCCCTCGAGCTCCACGGCTTTGCCGACGCGTCCAATCTCGCCATGGGTGCGGTCGTGTACATCAGAGCGCGACACGACGACGACACGGTCAGCGTCTCAATGCTAACCGCAAAAACACGCGTAGCCCCCGTGAAGCGCGTCACGATTCCGCGACTCGAACTCACCGCCGGAGTGTTACTCGCACGTCTCGTCGCGCACCTCCGAGAAGCGCTCAACCTTCACGGGGTACCGGTTCATCTCTGGACTGACTCGTCCGTCGCGCTCGCATGGATACGGGGCCACCCCTCTAGATGGAAGGACTATGTTCAGAACCGCGTCCTCAAAATAAACGAGCTCGTTCCAGACGCGAAGTGGCATCACGTTCCGGGCTGCGACAACCCCGCTGATCTCGCTTCGCGCGGTGCGACTCCACAAACCCTCGTCGACGCTTCCATCTGGTGGAGAGGCCCCACATGGCTAACGAACCCGTCGCCCTCGTGGCCCGTGGAAGAGCTCGCGCCCGATCCACAGATCGACCTCGAAGCGCGCAGCTCCGGCCCTGTCATGACCTCTCACCTCGCGACGATCCACACTCCGTGGATACCTATTCAGACGTTCTCGTCACTCACACGCTTAATACGCGTTATCGCGTGGTGCATCCGCGCGGTCGCACGATTTCGACAGCCGCGAGACGACCGATCCGCGTACACCCCCCTCGGTACCGCCGAGCTCGACCGCGCGCGCCTCATCTGTGTGCAACAAACGCAGGCAGAATATTTTTCGGACGAGCTCGCCGCGCTGCGTAAACAGCACCACGTGCCTCGAAACAGTCCGATGCACACGTTAACACCGTTCATCGATATTGACGGCATAGTAAGGGTAGGCGGTCGTCTCCAAAACACAAACTGGGATGTGGACCGTACCCATCCAATCATTCTCCCGCGAGCAGCACCCTATTCCATTCTCGCGATGCGCCACGCACATCTCGCGGTACTTCACGGCGGCGCACAACTGACGCTTTCGCGTCTTCGTCAAGAATACTGGGTGATCGGAGGACGCAGCCCGGTTCGAAAGCTCGTAAATCAATGCGTCACATGCGTTCGAAATCGGGGACGCACATGCGAACAGCGAATCGGTCAGCTACCAGCTCGTCGCGTAACGCGGTCTCGCGCTTTCCTCCACGCAGGAGTAGACTACGCCGGGCCGTTCAAATTAAAACTTAAGTCCGGTCGCGGCGGTAAAATTCAAAAAGCATTTGTCGCTGTGTTCGTCTGCCTCGCGACCGGAGCGGTTCATCTAGAGCTCGTGTCGGATTATACTACGGACGCATTCATCGCTGCGTACAAGCGATTTATCAGCCGACGCGGCATCAGTTCCACGCTAACTAGCGACTGTGGGACAAATTTCGTCGGTGCCGATGCCGAATTGCGCCGACTGTTTGAGCAAACAATCCGACAGAGCCCGAACATCGCTGACGCGCTCGCAAACGACGGCACCCAGTGGCGGTTCAATCCCCCGTCCGCCCCGCACTTCGGCGGAATATGGGAGGCCGCAGTTAAATCTATGAAGCATCACCTGCGTCGCGTGGCCGGCGACGCGAGCCTCACGTTCGAAGAACTCGCGACACTGTTAGCACAAGTCGAAGCGGTGCTCAACTCGCGGCCACTGTGTCCCCTCTCCGACGATGCGTCAGATCTATCCCCGCTCACCCCTGGGCACTTCCTTATAGGAAGCGCTCTCACCGCGCTACCGGAGCCAGACTTGAGCTCTCTGCCTACAACGCGTCTGTTCTCCGCTACGCGCGCGATTGTGAATGTCCGGATTGCTACCCGTGTGAACGCACGTAAATTTGTTCGATGGGAGACTTGCCCGCCAAGTTAATCTTGGGCAAGTGATTCAAGGTGGTACGTGGAAGTAGGAGGATTCGCGTTTCGTCCCGGACCTGTTGGTGGACTCATCAGTAAGGCAACCCAACAGGTCTTGCCTTAGACGCGCGCGGATTCTTGTTGTCAATCCGTACTGACTCGTCCTGCCTACAGCTCGAGAAGTTGATAGTTCTATGTACTCGTCTTGCAATGAATTGCAAGAAGTTAGAACGTTGGCCACTCGTCTCGGCTGTAGCACAGGAAGTCGTGAACCTTACTGCGATTGTATATTTGATACAATCGGTACGGCACTGAAACAAGCACTGAACTGAGCTTAAACGAACGTTTCGATACTGAATCTTCGACTCCTTGAGACGAACTGTCTTAGACTCGTTCCGAGTGCTTGTTCGGCCAGAGGAATTGGGCGTCTCTTTTGAAGAAAGAGGGCGGCCCTAGGAGTCAAGAGGAATGAATCATTGGATACTCGTCTTGGCGGAAAGCACAAGAAGTCGGAAAGCTGTGTGATTGGGTTTGCTGAGTCGGTGTCACCAATCAAGACGTTTGCAATTGTTTGAGGGTTCCGACTCAGCTACAAGGGAGAGTTAAGCCGTGCGCGGAGCGGACCGGTACCTGGTTTGAAGGTCATCGTAACTTGGGACCGTACTTTTACCGCGACGGGGCACTCTTAAACTCGCCTTTCCCGCTGGTCGATGGGAGGCCATAAAAAACGGACGCGATGTTCAAGAATATTTTCGCCTTGTGCAAACTAAATAGCCTGTAGGGGCTACATCTGGCATAGAAAGTGACGGCCACGTGTTTTTACCTTCGAAGGGATTCATTTATTCTAAATGCGCCTAAACGTGTCTGCTCTGCGTTTTCGCGGAAATCCATCGTAGTGAGCCTATCGTAAAAATGAGGGTTCGTTGGAAATCTTAGCAGTTCTTGCGCGACAAAATCCCCTTATTTTCCTGGGACCCGAGGTTATGACTAAAGGATGTGAAAACTAATTTCCGTGCCGTCTTTCCCATTCGCGCAGGTATACGGTCCTCGCTTCTAATACTGATCGTGCGACGGAACATGCTCCCCCTTGTTGATCGATTCGATCGATCAATAATGAACATAATATCTCTTGACTCACGTTATGCTGATAGGTTCGTTGTGTCTGATTGGACAGCGTCCATGTCAGGAAGCGGTGCTAGCTTCGTAACGTTCCGCTTATACACGCCGTGGGTTGTTCGAACGGTGACTGCTCGGACGATGCCGTCTGTTCCAGGGTGTGTGTGTAGAACTCTGCCCATCTTCCAACATAATGGTGGAAGATTATCGTCCTTCAGAAGGACAAGAGTCCCTTGTCTGACATCGTGCGATCCCTTTGTCCACTTGCAACGAATATTGAGACTATGGATGTACTCTTTGTGCCAACGGGTCCAGAAATCTTGTTTGACCTTTTGAATGTGTTGCCAGGTGGACAAACGGTTTGCTGGTGTTGTGCTGAAATCAGTCTCAGCAGGACAAGTTAAGAAATCACCGATCAGGAAATGGCCGGGTGTGAGCGCAGAGATGTCATTTGGATCGGGCGAAAGCGGCGTAAGCGGGCGTGAATTTAAGATCGCTTCGACTTCGATTACGAAGGTCGTGAATTGTTCATACGTGAACAATTCTTCGCCAACGACACGTTTAACGTGATGCTTGAATGATTTTACGCCTGCCTCCCACAATCCACCGAAATGGGGTGATAGTGCAGGTGTGAAATGCCACGAGATCTCCTTGGATACTAGGAAATGCTTCAATTTTTCGTCTTTTGCTAATGTTCGATGGTACTCATTTAATTCGTTGTTGGCGCCGACGAAGTTCGTGCCGTTGTCGGAGTAGATGTTTTGACAGATTCCGCGACGCGCGATGAATCGCTTGAGTGCCGCAATAAAGGCTTCTGTCGTCAGATCGCTCACCACCTCTAAATGCATGGCCTTGGTAGCAAAACAAACGAATACGGCTACGTACACCTTAATGCGAGCCCTATTCCTATATCGTCGTTCCTTGATGTAGAACGGGCCGCAATAATCGACGCCGCTATTGATAAACGGTCGACCCTCGGTGACGCGGGCAGCAGGTAGGTTGCCCATGATGTACTCAGCTGTGGGAGGCTTGACTCGAAAACATCGCATGCATTTTCGGACTATCTGCCGAGTAGTATTCTTTCCGTCGATTGGCCAATATAATTGTCGTACGTTGTGTAGTGTAGCGGTTATTCCGGCGTGATGATTTGCAATGTGAGCGTCTCGGATGATGAGTTTCGTGATGTGGTGCCCTCGAGGTAAGAGTATCGGATGTTTTTGTGCAAATGACAGGGTGGAATCACGTAGTCTGCCTCCTACTCTTATTATTCCTCTGTCGTCGAGGAACGGGTGCAACGGCTGTAATCGACTTTTGTTTGATAATCTACCGTTTTCCAATTCACGAATGTCGCGCGCGAATTCGATGGCTTGGAGCAATTGAATTATTCGAATGTTCGATTCACGCAGTTCGTCGACGGATAAGGGTCCGGTGAATTCAGGTTTGAGTCGGAAGCGTAAGCAGTAAGCTACGACTCGCCTCAGTTTTCGAATACACGAGTATCGTGTAAGAAGTTCATCTGTTCGGATTATTTTGCTCATTAAACATATTGTTGGTCGGAGTTCGGGTACTTTATTGCATATTATGAATTTCGATGATGGCCATGCGGTTTGATCTAGAGTTAACCAGTTCGGCCCGTGTCGCCATAAATTGTTATTGATGAATTCCGTCGCGGTGGTCCCTCGTGAAATGAGGTCTGCGGGGTTGTCTTCCGAGCAAACGTGTCTCCAGGATTGAATTTTCGTTTTACGTTGAATGTCGGCTACGCGGTTTGCGACGAATGTTTTTAAGGTAGATGGTTCTTTATGCAACCAGCTCAAAACGACAGTCGAATCGGTCCAGCAGAGTGTCTCGTCTATTTTGTGTGTTAATGTTTCCTGTACATTTCGTAACAACGTGGCCAATAACGCGGCGCCGCATAACTCTAAACGCGCTAGAGTTACCTGACTTAATGGCGCTACACGGGACTTCGCGCAAAGTAAGTGAGAATGAGTGGAACCGAATCGGTCTATGGTTCTCACATACAAGCAGGCGCCATAGGCCTTTTCGCTCGCATCGCAAAAACCGTGCAGTTCGGTTCTTTTTGCATTTTTTAGCCTGACAAAACGATTGAATTCGATGTCGTTTAGTGCTTGCACATCGTTCTCAAAATTGCTCCAATCTGTGTGGATGCTGGCCGGGAGTGACTCGTCCCAATTGAGTTTCAACGTCCAAAGCCGTTGCATTAAGATTTTAGCGACAATCGTGATGGGTCCGAGTAACCCTAAAGGATCGTATATCCGGGCAATGATGGATAGGATGTTCCGTTTGGTAACCCTATGCGTTACTGTTGGTTGCACTGAATACCGAATGGTATCCCTTTGTGCGTTCCAAGAGACTCCCAGAGTTTTTATCGCTGTCGGATCGCCCAAAATCTTAGGGTGTATTGCATCTTTGCTTAGACCGACAAGCAATTCTGGGGCATTTGATGCCCATTGTCTGATGTTGAGACCACCCCGTTCGAGCAATGTTGTGACTTGTCGTCGTAATATCCTTGCCTCCCTTATCGAATCAGTACCGGTTAGTAGATCGTCAACATACAAGTCCCTTTTGATTCGTGCTGCTGCTTCGGGAAAGTCGTGCTCTTGATCGCTTGCTAATTGGTGCAAGCATCGTATGGCTAAATACGGTGCTGGTGCGAGTCCGAATGTGATGGTTGTTAGCTCGTATGTTGCGATTTCACCGTTGGAATTTCGCCACACTACTCGCTGATAAGCGCGATCCTCAGGTCGAACCAGAAATTGCCGATACATCTTTTCGATGTCTCCGCTGAGAACATACGCGTGCATCCTGAATCGCAACAGAAGGGAGAAAAGATCGTCTTGCAACGTAGGGCCAATTCTGAGAGTCTCATTTAATGAAAGGTTTGTGGTTGTTTTAGCGGATCCGTCAAAGACCACGCGAGTCTTGGTTGTGGTGCTTGTTGGTTTGACAACAGCGTGATGCGGTAAGTAAAATCCCGGCGTAACAATTGTCTTTACCGGTTGCATATGTCCGAGCTCAAGATATTCGTTTATCACTCTAGTGTATTCCTCCTTCAAGGTCGGGTCGCGGCTGAATTTGCTTTCGAGTGCTGCGAAACGGTTCAATGCGCGTGAGTAGGATTCTCCTAGTAGGTCCTTTTTATCGTTAAATGGCAGCGCCACAATGTATCGACCGGATTTGTCGCGTTTTACGTTTGCGACGAAGTGTTCTTCGCATGCTTGATCGTCAACTGAGCGAAAACGTTTGACCGTTCCTTCCTCTATCTCCCAGAATTTTTGCAAATCAAATTGTACGTTCGTTACGAAGGTTTTATGGTTGTGATTTGGGGTGGTGAGAAGATCGCCGCCTAAGATCCACCCGAATTGGGTCTTCTGTAATATTAAATCGACTTCGCGTTCTCTGGATAGATTAATCTGACCGATGCTAAGACAAGATAGTGCTGTTCCCGTTCCGAGTAGCATGTCAATTTTTCCTGGACGATGGAAATCTGGATCCGCGAGGCGAAGATTTGTCGGTATGTGCAGGTTGCTTCGGTCTATCTGACAATCCGGCAATAATCCGGCGATTCGTGGAATCGTGTGAAACCTCAACGAGCGTTTGAAATTTGTTAATCTCGACTTTACGGTTGCTATTACGAGCTCTTTCGTAGTGGTGTTAATTTGGTCTAGCGCTTCAATTACTGCGGTTTGTTCGGTTTTCGGTAGTTGCAAACGTTTGGCGAGTTCTTCGGTAATGAGGTTCGCGTTTGAGCAGGTATCGAGCAGTGTGCGGCATAAAATCGGTTTTTGATCGCGGTCCAATACATAGATTTTTGCTGTTGTCAGCAGACCGTTTGTCGGTCTGTCAGTTAGGAAGGTATGATTGTGTATTGTTTGATCGTCTGTAGTAGCTGGCTCTAGTCATGCTTCGGTTTTTGAAGTGGTTGGGTTCGTGTGTTTATGGAGCTTGGTATTGTGTCGTTGACCGCAAATGCGGCATCGGCCCTTCGTACAAGTCTCGGATTTGTGATGAGTTCCGAAACAATTATAGCATAATTTGGCCGCAGTGACTGCTGCCCATCTTTCTTCTACCGACGTGTTCGCGAGTTTGGGGCAGTAATAGGATGGATGCGACATAGACCTGCATAATTTACATGTTGGTGTCTTGGCGTTTGTTACGAACGTTCGTTTTTTCGTTTGGGGTGGTGACGAAGTTCTGCTGTATGTAGCCGTTGATCCCCACGCTCGTTTCGGGGCTCGTGGTCGAAGGTTTATCTCTGATCTCTGGGTCTCTGGTCTCACGTGTTTTGTGGGTTTCGCGTGTATCCCGGCGGTGTGGAACTGGCCTTGATGTGACGCGTTGCCAATATACTTGAAAATGTCTGCGGCATTTGGCATGTCTGTGTCTGTCAATGTTAATTCCCAAGCTTCGCGCGTGTGTTCATCCATGCGATCGATCGCGATACTCGCAACAAAATCATTCGCAATATCTTCCATGGATCGACCGAGCGATTGCAATGACCGGAGATGCGATTGTAAATGATTTTTCAGATCCTTCAACGCGTTTGACGACCGTTCCGGCATCGCGGGTGTGTTGAGCAGCAAGGATGTATGACGCAAAATGAGAGCGCGTTTGTTGTCGTATGTTTCTACTAATTGGTTCCACGCGGCCTTATAATTCTCTTCGCTAACAGTGAATGACTCTATTACGTCCTTTGCCTGTCCGGTGACTGATAGTCGCAAGTAATTAAACCTTTGAATGTCGGTGATCCCGGGGTGTCCTTGAATTATACTAAGGAACGAGTCTTTGAACGTCAACCATTTTTCGAGACGACCATCAAAACTTGGGAGACTTATCTTTGGAAGTTGAATTCCTGTGATACTGGTAGATGTGGATGGCGCGGGTGAGTCGGTCGCGATTCTCGCCGTCTGTGTTTGTGTCGACTGCCAACTTTCGAGCAGTTGGTCCGCGTTTGCTATTGCATCGAAATACAACGTGGAGGTGGCTTGGCGTTCGGCCTCGTGTTCGTCAAAATCTTCGAGATGACTCAATTCGATTTGGGCCGCGTCATAATTGTTAAATTGTTCGTTTATTCGTTCTAGACGTCGTCGAATTTTTGCTCGTTCAATCGCGGAGTCTTGGTATTCCGTCAGACATTTAGTAAACGCTACAAGGTCTCGTTTAAACGCGCTTTGTTGGTGGTTGAGGGTTTGGATACGTTTGTTTGTTTTGCTCGCGTTAGACATCTTTCCGATATGACGATAAATGCGCTTATGAAATGAGGGATCCTGATCGGTAGATTTCAGACAACTTGCCTACCTTGAGCTGATATTGCTGGCTGCTGCTCACGCTGGCTTAATCGGTGATGACTGATTTGGCTGCTGTCACCGGCTGATCGGCGATGGTGGTTGTCTGCGTCTAAGGCTGGTTGACTCCTCCAATCTGGCAATGATGATCACTCTGGATAATCTATCCTTTCACTGCACTGTCACTAGGTCACTGAATCCGGCTCGAAGGACCAAAATGTTCTCCGCTACGCGCGCGATTGTGAATGTCCGGATTGCTACCCGTGTGAACGCACGTAAATTTGTTCGATGGGAGACTTGCCCGCCAAGTTAATCTTGGGCAAGTGATTCAAGGTGGTACGTGGAAGTAGGAGGATTCGCGTTTCGTCCCGGACCTGTTGGTGGACTCATCAGTAAGGCAACCCAACAGGTCTTGCCTTAGACGCGCGCGGATTCTTGTTGTCAATCCGTACTGACTCGTCCTG
Source organism: Lasioglossum villosulum (assembly GCA_963971365.1). Classification (NCBI taxonomy): domain Eukaryota; kingdom Metazoa; phylum Arthropoda; class Insecta; order Hymenoptera; family Halictidae; genus Lasioglossum; species Lasioglossum villosulum. The sequence goes on along the minus strand of OZ020502.1, from coordinate 15,815,738 downwards.
CCTACAGCTCGAGAAGTTGATAGTTCTATGTACTCGTCTTGCAATGAATTGCAAGAAGTTAGAACGTTGGCCACTCGTCTCGGCTGTAGCACAGGAAGTCGTGAACCTTACTGCGATTGTATATTTGATACAATCGGTACGGCACTGAAACAAGCACTGAACTGAGCTTAAACGAACGTTTCGATACTGAATCTTCGACTCCTTGAGACGAACTGTCTTAGACTCGTTCCGAGTGCTTGTTCGGCCAGAGGAATTGGGCGTCTCTTTTGAAGAAAGAGGGCGGCCCTAGGAGTCAAGAGGAATGAATCATTGGATACTCGTCTTGGCGGAAAGCACAAGAAGTCGGAAAGCTGTGTGATTGGGTTTGCTGAGTCGGTGTCACCAATCAAGACGTTTGCAATTGTTTGAGGGTTCCGACTCAGCTACAAGGGAGAGTTAAGCCGTGCGCGGAGCGGACCGGTACCTGGTTTGAAGGTCATCGTAACTTGGGACCGTACTTTTACCGCGACGGGGCACTCTTAAACTCGCCTTTCCCGCTGGTCGATGGGAGGCCATAAAAAACGGACGCGATGTTCAAGAATATTTTCGCCTTGTGCAAACTAAATAGCCTGTAGGGGCTACATCTGGCATAGAAAGTGACGGCCACGTGTTTTTACCTTCGAAGGGATTCATTTATTCTAAATGCGCCTAAACGTGTCTGCTCTGCGTTTTCGCGGAAATCCATCGTAGTGAGCCTATCGTAAAAATGAGGGTTCGTTGGAAATCTTAGCAGTTCTTGCGCGACAAAATCCCCTTATTTTCCTGGGACCCGAGGTTATGACTAAAGGATGTGAAAACTAATTTCCGTGCCGTCTTTCCCATTCGCGCAGGTATACGGTCCTCGCTTCTAATACTGATCGTGCGACGGAACAGCGTCTTTCCCGGTGGCAACGACTCCGGCAACTCCTCGATCACGTCTGGAATCGGTGGTCAACGGAGTATCTCCACCGATTTCACACGTCCGGGAAATGGCGTGAGCAGCGCGAAAATCTTCCTATAGGAACAATGGTCCTGGTGAAGGACGAACGGCTTCCCCCGTCGAAATGGGCTCTTGGCCGCATTACCGAAGCGCACCCCGGCGCCGACGGCCTGACACGCGTCGTGACCGTGCGAACTCAAGGCGGCATCCTTAAGCGGCCGATAGTCAAGCTATGTCCACTCCCGGTTGACACAGCGAGCGCCGAAAACCCCGTCCATCCGTAAAAGTGATGGTTTGACCCATTACTGTTGCCGAATGCGGATTCGGCAAGGCGGGCGGGAAATGTATCGGCAACGAGCCGATAACCACCGTTCGCCTCACCGAGCGTCTTCAAAACAAAGCGCTCACCGCGGAGCACCTATATGTGCGTGACGTCACACGCGACCGAGCTAACGGTAGCAAGCACGGCGATCAGCTGTTTTGTAAACGCCGTCTCGGTTATAACCGCGTTAGCGTTTTAAAGGACAGTACCGTTTGAATATCGCGTCGTTTCTGTTCCACGATACTTTGCGTCGACTTTGCGTATTGCGTTTCTATTTGTCCGACACTTTTCGTAATTGCGTGCGTGCGTTGATTATTATTGTAACTAGTGAATGATTAAACGTGTGGTGCATTGTGAACCCTTTGCTTTGCTCGACCCTGGTCATCTTCCGACTTCACGATTCCTTGCGCGAACAAAATGAAATATACTTTTCTTTAGTTATTGGTAATACGTTGACACTGCCTTCAAACGCGTTAGCTATTTCTTCGATAATGAAATGTGAATCGTACCCGGATAAATTGTGGAAAACTATGGGTATACAAAACGAATTTTTGTAATTTAAATTGCAATCTTGATGTGCGGGGCCTCTATATCGTCCTGTCAGATGGCAATGATCGCGCACCCGTATATCGTTTTCCTCAAATGCTTTTTCACAAATGTGGCAATGTGCTGCGTTGATAAATGCTTCGCACTGTTCATTCGTTAACTGCTTCATAGGAATATTACTGAATAAGGCGCATTTAACGAAATATGCCAAATTTTCTAATTCTCCGACGAACCATGAGACACACTTTGCATCGCGACGACACCGATATACCGATAGAGATGCATCATATGAACAATGTACGTAGTATGCAATGCTAAATACTTTGTGATGCTGGTATGCGTGTGGCTGAAATTTCTCATCTTCCTCCTCCCCGCAATCTTCCATCTTCTCCAGAGTGCATTCGAGGTCGGCGTACACCACAAATGGAAGCGGTTCTTTCCACATATAGTTGTCGAAAGAGAGCCATTTGTCGTCCTCGCTAGGTAACACGATGGCACAGCGATTCAGTTCTGCACAGTCTCTTTCATGGGCCTGCAATCTTTCGTTGGAATAAAAGTAATGTAAACACCTGAAAGAAAAAACATAATTTTATTTACATGTGTTATGATGAACCATAATACCTTTGTAAATGTTGTACGTACCGATCACAGATGAATTTCATGTGAGTGTTTTTGGTCAATGGTGCGCTAACAAGTCGTGAAAGGTTCTTAATCCACATATAATGCCCCACACTACTGTCGACCTGGTCTTGTATGTACAGCAAGTTGACGTGTCGATTCCTTTTCTGATTAGTGAGACGAAGTGGAAAAAATGTGTATGATTTTGCCCTTTTTTTCTTCTCGAAGATGTTTTCAAAACCATACACATTGATCGAAATATCGTTCAGTTTTTCAAATTGGGTAATTTGATTCAATGGCATGGGGAACTCGATGTCTTCGAATTTTAATATGGTTGTGTATTGCGGGTACGAACTTTGGCGATTATAGTTAGCTGACGCTGGATACAGAGCTGCAATCACCGACCATGCAAAGCATGCATTGTCTTTGGAGTGAACATTGATTGTAGCTTTCTTCAACGCTATTTCTCTCGGTACGCTGATTTGACACCCTGCACGCAGCGGGTTATATTTGTTGATACCGACTGTAAGATTGAGTATTCGCGACAACGCCCATCCGCTATCTCGTTCCTGAAATTCTTCCAACGATGTTAGGATCGGCCCCACGATGTACAGCTCGTACAACTCTTCGAGATCGGTTGTGTAAAAGATTTCACAGTTCTTTGTGCTCACACTTTTGCGCGAGCGTTGATCACCTGTCACAAATTCACCGTTGAACACAGCGTTCACTTTTACAGATCTATGTTTTTCCAAAGCGTTCCGTACTTTTTCAAGCACAATTTCCTTCGCGTCTTGGAGGAAGCTGAGAGGTTCAATATGATTGGAATTGATGACGGCGCCTGTTAATATGCGACTCTTGAATGCTGTGTCTATTTCACGCCATAAGAGTTCTGTGCTTCTATGTCCAGCACCTTCACGTATGAAACGTCTTCGCAAGGAGTATTTTAAGCTCTCAAGAGCTGCGATACGTGCGATCAATGATTGTTGAGTACTATTCGATAATCGGGGACGTTTTGCTCGATTATATTCTTCAAGCAACTCGAGACATTTGTTGCATCTTTCCTCCCAGACAAGGTATTCTTCCAGCAATCTTAAACGATCAGATTGGTCCCACAAATGGCGTTCAATATTCTGAATTTCTTCCATGATGACACCGGTTTTTTTCCTCACAATCAGTGACTAAACAAGACTAATTTGGAGCGTGTACATATATAGCCTCTTCACAAAAAACTATAGACTCAGCAAACAGAACCAAATGGTGTCGAGAAAACGCAGTCCAGGAACCGTTGCTAATTTTTTCAGTATCGTATTCGCTCGTGATATTGAAAACGATACATTTGTGTCTCGAAACATTAACACGGTATTGCATTTTCACATGCTCGGTATAATATTTCATCGGAATCGAAAGCAATACAGATGAAACTAGTGATGTGAATTTCATAAAAATATCAAGGCTGACCAAATAACGGCTTAAACGAATTAGTTCTGACGCTGCAGATTTTGCGTGCACGTGTTTTTGCATGGCAGATTCCTGTTCGTTTCTAAGGGGTAAAATATTTCATAAAAAAAATGTCAAGGTTGACCAAATAGCGTCTTGACTGAAAACATGCTGTCGCTGCAGATTTTGTGTGCACATGCTTATGGATGCGCGTGTCAAAAGCTGTGAGAGTTATGGAATTGGTGGGGATTCCTGCGAAGGTGGTAAGGGAAGGTTCTTACCACCACCTTACAGTTAGAGAAGGCTATGAAACGCCATTGTCGATTAGATCGTCAAGGTATCAACGCGTGTCGTTTGCAACCGTCTACATCTTGTGACGTCAGGGAAGTGGTGGGGGGGGGGGGGATTTCTTACCGTCACCTTACAGGTGAAGAGGTTATGAAACGCCATTGCCGATTAGATCGTCAAGGTATCAACACGTGTCGTTCGCAACTATCTACTGGCTTGTGACTTCACTTCCTGTGAACCACATAGTTGATACCTTGAGTAATGTAACTTCTGTGACGTCACTTCCTCATGACCCCCCCCCCCATACTATGTGAAATGTCACTTCTTCATGACCCCCTCCCATGGGGGGGGATTACCCGGGGGGGATTATCCTGGGTGGGTTAATGACCCTAGGGGTGGGGTGGTAATGACCCCGGAGGGTGGGGGGGTAGGTGACCTCCCACTCCAGGGGTGGGGCAATGCCTCCCTCCAGGGGGGTGGTGACTTCCCCCTTCAGGGGTGGGGCAATGCCCCCTCCAGGGGGGGTGACCTCCCCCTTCAGGGGGTGGGGCAATGCCCCCTCCAGGGGGTGGGGTGGGAGAGGGGGTTACCCCCTCTCTCCAGGGGGGAACCACCCTGATCCAGAAAAGACGCAGTAGTACGTTGCTCACTTCAAGTGAAGTCTTGGATTGATGTTAATCCCTGTAGTATCCTACATCTTTGCAATAGGCAAAACTATTGCTAGTGGCTGCACGCCATTTAGCCGTAGTTGATGTCTCCGCAAATAGCGTTAGATTTTTGCGGAGACACCAACCACGTTGACCGGCGGGAACCTCGAGGAGGTAGGTCGTGCAACTTGGATGGTGAGAGGCTAAGGGCCTAGAGGCCTGTATTGCGCATCACCATCCCGCGTAACCATGACTCTCATAATGTCCGTGTAGCTCAATCGGCGCCACTTGGTGAAATGTGGCTCCCGATTTCTCCACACCTCCACGAGGTGGGAGCTGGGCAACGTCCAATTGGAAACAGTTGGACGGCTGAGCTGGAGGAAGGCGCCGATTAAGCCACCCGGTCCTTAAGAGAGTCATAGTTACTCCCGCCGTTTACCCGCGCTTTTTTGAATTTCTTCACGTTGACTGTGACGTGGCAAAATAACCACGTCACGATAACAAAGTAGTAAAGAAAACCCGAAAGAATATCGCGAGGACCGGACCACCCTCTAGCAGGATAATTAGGAAATCGCAAACAGAAAGCGCTCTCTCTGGGACGTTACATAAACTAAGTTCCGATACTCTAGATTTGTGAACGTCGTGCCAATTGGCGCGACGGAAAGATTTCAGGAACGTAGCGTGGGCTCAGGGAGCCCCAACGTAACGAATCGCCGGAAAAAGGAAAATTCCAAGCTGCGACTCGCAAGCCCACTCGGAACGCCGGACCAACACAACATCCTCTGCAGAGGAATTTAAAGGAACCTCGAGCCCAGGCTGAACAACCTGGAGACGCCGACGAGGGACTAAGGGACCACGAGAAGAACTTAGAAGAATCGTCCCGTCGACGTCTCGTCCCGCAACAGAATCGGTCCCTGCAGGAGCGGCTCGAGCGGTTCTGGAATGTCACGAGACATTCCCGGTGGAAGCGCGTCCGCCGTTAAGGAAAATCGAGAAATCGGCAAGGTCCGGGGCCCTTCTTGTCGAGTGCCGGCCCTCAGCGCGTACGACACCGCGAGCGACAGTGATTGGTGGGCGAAAAACCGAAGCGAGTAGGGGACGCCTTACTTCCGCATCCTCGAGCCACCGAAAATTCGCGTCACTGCTGCGTAGGCCTTCCAACTAATTAGTCGCTTTGCTGCCGATATTTTGTAATCGCGTGTGCGTCGCAATAGTCATACAAATAAGCTGCCGTACATCTCCGCTTATTTTTGCTGCCGTTGGTAAGTGCCCATCAGATTCCGTTTAACGATGTAATATTGATTCGCGATCTTTTAAAGTGGCTCGAGCAGCGTTCGTGATTTTGTGTCGGTTTTTACGTGGGTCGTCCTTTTGACGACCACGTGTTTCGTGTGCCGAGAATCGGCTGCCCGTTTCGTGTTCCTTTGGCGAGTTCCCAGTGAGAGCGATTGGCTAGAGTTTGCGTGGGTAAAATATGTCGCGAATTGTTCAATAGTGAAATAGCCGCGCGCAGTCACCTTGTTAATTTCGTCATTTCCATCTCGACCCCGCGCCGGCCTAACATCTCGGGTCGCTGCCGACGCGGGTAATATTATTTAATCCGAGAAACGCGTGTAACATCGGGGATCTGTACGCTTCGTTCCTCGCGGATAAATACGCACGTGTTACCGGCGTCGTACAGATTCCAACGCGGCCATCTTGTATCCGCGAACCGCGTACGTATCGGCTTGTTGTCGAACATGCCGATCCTTTCCGATTGCCGTATCAATAGTAAATTCTGTTCTCAATTTTCATTCGTTAGATTCCGTTGCCATATTTGACTCCTCCTAAAATCTTGGCTTGCCGTAAATAAATCTTTTGTTCACACCAAGTGTTATATGAATCATTTGCGAGGTCCGTTCTCGCCGTGGAGAACGTCCTGTCCGATCCCGCGTGTAATCCTGGCCCTTAACCAGCTATTCCGGTCCTCGCGAACGTGAATTCGAATTCTCTTTAGCGCGGATAACTTTGTGGGCATCTTAGATTGCCTGGCGCCCGAAATATTAACGTCCTTGTCGAGAGTTCGAATTCGCGTTGTTTATCGCGGGTGGACTGCGTCCATCACGGCTAGACGCAGCCCGGTTACAAACCTATAAAACCCGTAGCCGCTTGTTTTTCCGCCTCTCGGTACCTGGTATCGGGACCCGGGAAAATAAGCCGCGTGATATGACATTCAGAGCACTGGGCAGAAATCACATTGCGTCAACACCCGTGAGGGCCATCGCAATGCTTTGTTTTAATTAGACAGTCGGATTCCCCTTGTCCGTGCCAGTTCTGAGCTGAGCGTTGAATGGCGGCCGAAGAGGACGTTTCGGCGCTATGCCGAAAGCCTCGCAGCAAGGAAGATCCGCGGGAGGCCAAGGCACGGGACCGAGCTCGGATTCCCATCATCATTAATGATGTGTTCACCTCGCCCAGGCCCGGCACGTTAGCCAGACCCGCTTCCCGACCAAGCCCGACACGCCCCGCTCCTCAGAGCCAATCCTTATTCCGAAGTTACGGATCCAATTTGCCGACTTCCCTTACCTACATTAATCTATCGACTAGAGGCTCTTCACCTTGGAGACCTGCTGCGGATATGGGTACGAACCGGCGCGACACCTCCACGTGGCCCTCTCCTGGATTTTCAAGGTCCGAGGGGAAGATACGGACACCGCCGCAACTGCGGTGCTCTTCGCGTTCCAAACCCTATCTCCCTGCTAGAGGTTTCCAGGGAACTCGAACGCTTATACAGAAAAGAAAACTCTCCCCGTATCTCCCGACGGCGTCTCCAGGTCATTTTGGGTTACCCCGACGAACACTCTCACGAGGGCCCGGATTGGTATACGGTTCCGCTGCCGGGTTCCGGAATAGAAACCGGATTCCCTTTCGCCCGATGGGTGTGTGTATATTTGTGTAAAAAAAAAATAAATTTTTTTTTCGGTCTCTCTCGCTCTCTTAGGACACCTCATCTACATAGGATTTCTCTTAGGGCTTAGGATCGACTGACTCGTGTGCAACGGCTGTTCACACGAAACCCTTCTCCACGTCAGTCCTCCAGGGCCTCGCTGGAGTATTTGCTACTACCACCAAGATCTGCACCGACGGTGGCTCCAGGCAGGCTCACGCCCAGACCCTTCTGCGCACACCGCCGCGACCCTCCTACTCGTCAGAGCTTCATGGAAGACGCGCCTTTAAAAAAAGCTAACGTCAACCTCACTTGCCGCTGACGGCGGAGTATAGGCGCGACGCTTCAGCGCCATCCATTTTCAGGGCTAGTTGCTTCGGCAGGTGAGTTGTTACACACTCCTTAGCGGATTCCGACTTCCATGGCCACCGTCCTGCTGTCTTAAGCAACCAACGCCTTTCATGGTATCCCATAAGCGTCGACTTAGGCGCCTTAACTCTGCGTTTGGTTCATCCCACAGCGCCAGTTCTGCTTACCAAAATTGGCCCACTTGGCACTCTGATCCATATATATATATAATAATAAATTATTATATAATCTCGTGACTTCATTGATCCAAGCAAGTCAGAGATCTCACCCATTTAAAGTTTGAGAATAGGTTGAGGTCGTTTCGGCCCCAAGGCCTCTAATCATTCGCTTTACCAGATGAGACTCGCACACGTTCATCAAAATCGTGAACGAGCGAGTGCCAGCTATCCTGAGGGAAACTTCGGAGGGAACCAGCTACTAGATGGTTCGATTAGTCTTTCGCCCCTATACCCAGTTCCGACGATCGATTTGCACGTCAGAATCGCTACGGACCTCCATCAGGGTTTCTCCTGACTTCGTCCTGACCAGGCATAGTTCACCATCTTTCGGGTCCCAACGTGTACGCTCTGGGTGCGCCTCTTCTCGCAATGAGAACGAGACGCCCCGGGAGTGCGAGGCCGCATCGTGACGCGGCCCATCCTCCCTTGGTCGACGGCTAAGGTACGACCTTCACTTTCATTGCGCCTTTAGGTTTTGCATGTCCCAATGACTCGCGCACATGTTAGACTCCTTGGTCCGTGTTTCAAGACGGGTCCTGAGAGTACCCAAAGCAGTAGCGTCGCTGACCGGTAATTCAAAGCTTGGCCAGTCCGAGGACACCGCCTGCTAACAGCTGATTAGGCCCGGAGCCGGCACTAGGTCCGTACCATCCGGGTGACAATCGAGCTTGCGGCGGGCCTGACGCACATACATTCGAAAATGGATTGGTTGCGGCCCGATACCGTCAGAGTACCGTCACGCAGCCGGCCGGGTGATCGAGCGTCTGCCGTGTACGCGCGCGAACGCGACACGACAGGCAACGGCCTCGAACCGTAGACCGACACGCAACGGGTCGCGACGTTCTACTAAGGGAGAAGTGCACGCCTACGCGACCGGAACATTTGCCGAAGATGGTGTACCCTCGCAATACGAAACACCACCGAAGTGGTCCCGATTGCGGGCTATCTGCGCACCAACGGAAGCCAGCCTCGTCGACGATGAATCTCCCCATTCGATCTTTTGGGTTTCTCAGGTTTACCCCTGAACGGTTTCACGTACTCTTGAACTCTCTCTTCAAAGTTCTTTTCAACTTTCCCTCACGGTACTTGTTCGCTATCGGTCTCGTGGTCATATTTAGCCTTAGATGGAGTTTACCACCCACTTAGGGCTGCACTCTCAAGCAACCCGACTCTAAGGAGAGGTCCTCCCGAAACGCGTACCAGTCGCTACGGGCCTGGCACCCTCTATGGGTAAATGGCCCCATTCAAGATGGACTTGGACGCGGTTCGACGTCTCGGGATGAATTGACCCTCCTGAACACTACATTTCCCAACGGCAGAACCGCGGGATTCAGTGCTGGGCTAATTCCTGTTCGCTCGCCGCTACTAAGGAAATCCTTGTTAGTTTCTTTTCCTCCGCTTAGTAATATGCTTAAATTCAGCGGGTAATCTCGCCTACTCTGAGGTCGTCGTACGTGTTATAAAAAAATTTTGTGTAAAACCGAAGAGGATACAAAAAAAGCAGTACTCGCGAAAACGTACAGAGCACAAAAAAAAATTAAAAAAAAAGAAAACGAAACAACACTACACGACAGAAGAGAAGACGCGTGTGTATATATAATATATAAGAAAACCAATATGCCTTATGCGCCACACCAAAGTGTCAGTTCTGTATTTCTTATGATCTTTTCTTCGTTATTTAGCTCGTCGATCGGAAACTCTCGCAAGACGATCTCTTTATATGTCGGTTAACTTTAACGTCCGTCGAAAAGAACTTCCGGGGACTGGACGACCGACAAAAGATCGCGCGGTTCCGCACGAATCGACGAAACGAAGAAAAAAGAAATATGAAAAGACATGGGGCGACCGACAAAGGGGTTAATTCTTTTTTAATTAATATACCACCTTCTCTCCGCGGTGCTGTTCCGTGCGTGACACCAGAAGAGTGTCTTTCGTCGTGTGACAATCAAATGTTCGAATAAAGCCTCGCCAATAGAGGAGTATATATATTATAAAAATTATAATACATATAACCCGGTGGGGTGTTACTTTAATTTCTTCTCTTCTCTAACGCTTTTAATATAATGTACATATCACACACGGGGGTACAGAAACGTTGGCGCAGCAAACAAAAATGCGATATATATTCATCGATCAAACATAAAGCAAAAACACCAAAGAGACACGAGAGAACTTGAGAGATAGAGAAGAGAGACTCGCACGGGTCGCAAACGACTCAAACGAACGTGGCGATGGAATGGCAATCTGCGCACAGATTAGCGAGGACACGAGACGACATCTCGTGTTCATCCCGCACATTGCTGCGAGCGTTGCTCCGCTGTCCATCGAACATCAAAGCGTTCGTAGAATGAGCGACCTCTTTTGTGTTTGTCTCCTCTCTTTTTTTTCTCTCTCCCTCCTAGACTCTAAAGGTTGTTTGTTTTTCTTATGCGTCGAAATATCGCTGCTGTTCTGTGTTGCTGCTGACGCAACGACGACCCTCCGCCCGTATGCAATTATAAACGTAGAGAGAGAGTTCAATATTATAAAGTAACTCATCCACGCACAAGCATATTCTCTCCCTGGGGCTTAGGTATTGCACACGACACACTCTCTTTCTCTGTGTGTCAACACAATATTCTTTTTTCTCTTTCATATTTGATTTTGTGTGTCCATCTCTGTAGTCTCTTGAGACTCTTTTATAATAATTTTGTATCTCTTTCGGATACGCATCATTTCAGGCGACGTCGGGAGCGCGTTGAATGCACATCGGTGAAAACGCTTCTCTCGCAAGGCGAATCGTTTCCGCGGAGAAGGTGAGAGATTTGGAGAGATCCTCGTGCGTGTGTCGAAGCGGTGCCTACGGGCGGTCGTATATGAAAATACGACTCACGACACCGTAAAAACACTCACGCAAGTCCGAACACACCGTAAGAAATACAACACCAATCCCTACTTCGCTCCTCTTGAGAAACTAATGACTAAACTGTACGCTTATAAACTGTACGTTGTTAGTCTAAGACGCAATGCGAAATTGGCAATTTTCACAGAGAACCGCGTCAAACGCCGACGAAACGCCCATCGTTCGCTCGTACGTATACATCTTTGCAACCCGAACTCAGAAACGCTCTTTGCGCCCTCCAAAAGTATTTTTTGGAGAGGTAAGCGACGGCGGGGACTTACAAGAGCAACGCAAGCAGTATATGGTTACGTAAACGACCCTCAGCCAGGCGTGGTCCAGGAATTGTATCCGTGGACCGCAATGTGCTTTCGAAATGTCGATGTTCATGTGTCCTGCAGTTCACACGTTGACGCGCAATTAGCTGCGTTCTTCATCGACCCACGAGCCAAGTGATCCACCGTTCAGGGTAATCGTATATATATTTTTGATTTTATAAATCAATATATGTTATGTCTCTTGTTCTTCGGTTCGTAAACGAACGCATATCGGTACCTGGAAAACTCCAACCAGCGCGCGAAGGAGATTCCAGGCGTCATCTGGTCGACGACACTGTCGTCGTCCGTAGAAACGGCAAAAAAAAGCCGTCAGGAATACGCGCATGACAATGCGCGTAACCTGACGGCCCGGGCGAACAGTACATTCAAAAACCCCTAACGTGGAAAACGCGGAGATGAATTATTATTTTTGTTATTCTGTGAAACGACGGGGATATTATATATATATATATATATATATATATATATATATATATATATATATATATATATATATATATATATATATATATATATATATATATATATCAAAACCCGATACTGGATCCAGAAAACATATAATTTCTTCCTCTCCTCCTTCTTTTACTGGAAATGCACGCGAGAATAAAGGAGGGACTTCACGGCCGGCTCTGGCAACGGTCATTCGTCCCACGCTCTCGGTGGTGCGCACTATTGGGCCACACGCACCGGAGTAGGGTGTCAGACTCACGATTGCTTTAAAAGCGAGCATCACGAGCCGGTCCTCTCCATCTCGAGAAAACACATTTCTGTAAAAACTTTGTTGTGTGCTCGAGGAAACGATGAATTCCGATACGAGCGGACTCACGAGCCAGCTCTGGCCTTATATATGGCGACGACGATCTTCCCGGTTGTACTCGTCCCAAGCTCGTCTGCGCGCACTATTGGGCCACACAGAGAGTAGGGTGTCGTCGTTGGAAAGTCGCGCGAGCGCGCATATATATTGGTATAGGCTTTAATAACAAGCGTCACGGCCGGTCCTCTCGGAAACACCGTCTACCTTCGGCACGATAACAACCGTTCATATATATAAAAATTTGTGTATTCGATACTAGTGGACTCACGCAGCCGGCTCTTATTTGCTGGGCAGCGGTCATTCGTCCCAAGCTCTCGATGGTGCGCACTATTGGGCCACACGCACCGGAGTAGGGTGTCAGACTCACGACTGCTTTCAGCGAGCATCACGAGTTGCACGGTCCTCTCTCGAATGTATAAATTATATATATATCCATCCGATCTATCGTATCGTACCGTCGTCAACGAACACACCGCGTGCGGCGCAACGTTCCCGTGCTCTTGGTTATACGCGAACTCGAGATAAATAGAGAGCGGGACTTCACAGCCGGCTCTGGCAACGGTCGTTCGTCCCAAGCTCTCGTGGTGCGCACTATTGGGCCACACGCACGGAGTAGGGTGTCAGACTCACGATTGCTTTAAAAGCGAGCTTCACGAGCCGGTCCTCACGTCTCGTCTATCTACTCGATGTTCGCGAACGATTACACGACAACGCCGCAACCGCGCGTTTTTCCACAGGTTACCCTGAGAGATTCTCCCCCTCCTATCGTGGAGGAGAATACCGTTTACAACGAACGACTCCGGACCATACCTACGCGCATACACGAAGAGAGGAGGCGAAGACCGAGGAAGCGTTTGATATGTGATTCGAATCAACACGCTTACATCCCTGTTCATGCGCGACCATCAACTACCGCGTATAGTAGAATATGTCCTCGTTGTATAAGTCGAGAGCCTACACGACGCAGAGAACACCAAAGGCGTTATTACATACGGTTAACACACAACGTTCTTTGACACGAGGTAATTTTTTCATAGAGAACGACCGCCACGGTGGCGGGTGAGAGAAAACATCGTGCGTGGATATCGTAACGACGGGTATTTCTATATTCGTGTGTCGATCTGCAGCATTCAGCGTCCGACGAGAGATCGTACGTACCTGAGCGTTCGAGTTTACAAATGCGAACGTCGGTAATGTTGACGATTCCCGAAGACCCGAAGTACAGGCTCTTCAGCACTCACTCCCCAATACAAGTAAACGATACACCACACGAGCGATGCTATTTCTCTACACCTTCACGCAAGCACCGTTTATGTTTGGTCCGTCGTTCTCAATCCCATTGTCGAAAGAGACACCGTGTGCCGTATATATGTACGCCGTGTTAATGGCACATTATGGTGTTTTGTCTCTGGCGGGCTCTCTGCGCTTTTTATTTTTCCAACGGACGGGAGCATCGCACTTCGCGTCGAGTAACCGAGTACTCCGTGTAAGACGCAAAAAGTTCGACCTCCTCGCGTAAGCCGTTGGGTGAGGAGTAGCGCTCGCTATTGACGCTATTATAATATATTATCGCTACTCCTCTTATATTTTCATCGCATAGATACGATGACACAGGAGAGTGAAACTCTTTTTATTCCCTATATTCAGCTTATTAGAGTAACTCTCCCGTCGTTCTTTTCTGTTCGACAAAGATCTTTTTCTATGTCTGTTATATTATTTCTTTCTTGCTCTTCTCTTTATAATATTTCTTTCTCAGCTGGCGTTCCCTTTTATATCAGAGCTTTTTCCATTCAGTGTATACATGTATACATTCCCTTTTTCTTTATTCTTTGGATCTTATGGACGATTTGTTATTTTAATGATCCTTCCGCAGGTTCACCTACGGAAACCTTGTTACGACTTTTACTTCCTCTAAATGATCAAGTTTGGTCATCTTCCCGGCAACATCGGCAATGCCGAAACATTGCCGCGTACTAGTCCGAAGACCTCACTAAATCATTCAATCGGTAGTAGCGACGGGCGGTGTGTACAAAGGGCAGGGACGTAATCAACGCGAGCTTATGACTCGCGCTTACTGGGAATTCCTCGTTCATGGGGAATAATTGCAAGCCCCAATCCCTAGCACGATTGGGGGGGGGATTTTTAGTTTTCCTGGTATTGGCAGTTCCAGGTATTGCGTATGTTTATAATAATATATCCTGTCGACGGCGCGATATCGGCAGCTTATCATGTTTATAATAATACATCCTGCCGACGGCGGGATATCATTCTCACATCATTTTTTTAAATAAACATCCTTTGACCCAGATCTCTGTTCTCACTGACCGCGGCGGGGGAGGGGGGATTTTTAGTTTTCCTGGTATTGCATCGAAGACCAATTTCCTGGTATTGCGTCCAGTCCCCTGGTATGTTTATAATTTCGATGGCGGGCGTCGTGATATCAGATCACATCATTTTTAAATAAGCATCCTTTGGCTCTCTCCTTATCGTTTCTCTCCTCGCCTCGTTCGTAACAGCAACACGGCGGAGTCGCGATATCTGACGACATCTGTTTTGTCTTTTCATTATCGTTTCTTTGGTGGGAGGGGAGGAGGGTGGAAGGTATCAATGAATAAATAGGGCGCGGTGGACCGCGAACGCGGTCATACGGGTCGTGAACGTTTACCGCGTTAAAGTTATTCGAATTCACCGTGTGTTAACAACCGTGCGATATCAAGATGATTGAAACGTGCAAAAACATGTTGAAGTGTTTGACGCGCATGTCGATGCTGGTGAAAACCATGGACGAGTATCGCGAATGGCATCGGTCGTACATCGAGTCTCTGCAGTGTTGCGTCAATTACCTATCCCGTGCAAAGGATCAATTGTCGGTGGGCGAGAAGTTTAGTTTAACATCGACTATGTGCCGTATGAAGACTTTGAACGTTTCGTTGAATCATCGTGTTTCCTCGTCGCGCGTAGGTAGAGGTTTATACGATCGCAGGAGTGCGAGAGCTTCGACGCTTCGTTGGGAAGATATCGAGTCGGCGTTTAAAACCCGCATATCGAGTGGCATCGTTATCAACGTCGAACACATCGACCCCAAACAATTTCTGCAGCACGCGAAACGAATAGTTACGGGACGCGTTACGGAATTTTTAAACGCGCATTCGTCGTTGAAAGCTAACGTAACGTTGGAGGCGGAATTCATGCAGCACGCCAACGAGGTTTCCGTGAAAAGTTTCGGCACGCGAAACGTTGCGTTGTTTCGTACGAGCAATCTACGACAGTGGTACCAGAAAGACGTTGTGCCTACGATTTTGACATCGATGGAGGAGTTTCAAGAGCGAGACAGCGGTGGGCGCTGTCGAAGATACTACACTTGATCGTGAACTTTAGCAAATATCAACCGTTGCAAGCCGGATGCAGCGTTGCAATCGACGTGCCTCGAGCGATACAGTTGAAAAGAGCGGTCGTGAACGTGAAGAGCAACGACGACGCATGTTTTTTTTGGGCGATCGTGGCGGGGCTCTATCCGGTCGAGAGAAATCCATCACATTTGTCATCGTATCCAGATTATAAAGAGGTGCTTCCGAAAACCGAAGGTTTTCAACTGCCTATGTCGTTCAAAGACATCCCGAAATTTGAACGAGAAAACGACGTTTCCGTGAACGTGTTCGAATGGAAGCGCAAGAAATGCGTAACGCTTCATTTGACCGAGAAGAAACGGGAGGGAAGACACGCCAACCTGCTGTTTCTACAGAATGCTGCAAAGACGCATGGCCATTTCGCGTGCATACGAAATTTGTCAAGATTGGTTTCGTCGCAGCTTAGCAAGCAGAAAAATCAGAAGTATATTTGCGATCGGTAAGTTACATTTATTTTTTTAAATTGTTTGAAGGAAAAGACATGATTTTTCCCTTCCCACAGATGCTTGCAATATTTTCCCACGCCGGAGAGATTAGACGTTCATACGGTCGACTGCGAACGGATGAACGATTGCGCTTTGATGCTTCCAATATCGGAAGAAGACAAGTGGTTGCGGTTCAAAAATTATACAAACAAGGAGCAGGCGCCGTTCGTAATCTATGCCGACTTGGAGTGCCTGCTGCTGCCCGAGGGACGGTAAGGGCAAGACCGCGCGGCACGCGTACAGTATCAACATCACCACGCGTTTAGCATAGGATACTATATGCATTGCCGATACGACGAATCGTTGTGCGAGTATCAGGTTTACCGCGATAAAGAGGGTTGCGCCGCGTGGTTCGCGAACAGGTTGTACGAACTCAGTCGTAAATTACAGCCGATATTCGACAAAACGGTACCGATGAATCCGCTAACCGAATCGGAAAAGTTAAATTTTCGTACGGCCACGCATTGCCACGTCTGCGAGAAACCGTTCGACACTTCCGACGCGACGAGGGTCCACGATCATTGTCATCTCACGGGCGCGTATCGCGGTCCGGCTCATAACGGATGCAATTTAAGCTATCAATCTTCGTACGTGATACCGGTGGTTTTCCATAATCTATCAGGCTACGACGCGCATTTCATCATCAAGGAATTAGCAAACTCGTTCGAGGGGCGGATAGACGTGTTGCCATTGACGAAAGAGAAGTATATCTCTTTCACGAAAAACGTAAATATCGAGGGTGATGAGTTAAAGCATGCAAAGTTTTTGAAATTCCGTTTCATCGATTCGTTCAAGTTCTTGAACTCGAGTCTGGACAAACTGTCGTCATACTTGGACGAAAGTAAATTACGCAACGTACGAGGTGAATTTGCGCATCTTTCCCGCGACGATTTCAAACTGTTGACCAGAAAAGGCGTCTTTCCGTACGACTATCTAACGTCGTACGACAAATTAAACGACACGCGTTTGCCGCCGCGCGAGGCATTTTACAATCGGTTGTACGGTAGCGAGATATCCGACGTCGATTACATTCACGCGAATACGGTTTGGTCGCGTTTCGCTGTACAAACGCTTGGACAGTACAGCGATTTGTACTTAAAATTGGATGTTCTGTTGTTGGCGGATGTTTTTGAAAATTTTCGCGACGACTGTCTCGAGAATTACAAGCTCGATCCGGCGCATTATTACACGCTCCCCGGTTTCGCGTGGGACGTGATGTTGAAAATGACAAAGATCGAATTGGAGTTGTTGACAGACGTTGACATGCTTTTGTTCGTGGAACGGGGAATACGCGGCGGATTGAGCCAGTGTTCTCACAGATATGCGCACGCCAACAACAAATATATGTCCACGCACGACTCGACCAAACCGTCCACCTACTTAATGTATTTCGACGTGAATAATCTGTACGGTTGGGCAATGTCGCAACCTCTGCCGCACAGAGACTTTCGATGGGTGGACGCGGACAATTTCGACGTCGAATCCGTTCCGGCCGATAGTCCCGTAGGATACATTTTGGAGGTGGATTTAGAGTATCCGCGCGAAATTCACGATGCTCACGCGGATCTTCCGTTTTGTCCAAGTCACGACACGGCGACCGACTCGAGTACGCAGAAAAAGTTGATGGCAACGCTTCGCGATAAGGAACGATACGTTGTACATTACCGATACCTCCAACAAAGTTTGAAGCATAATTTGAAATTGCGGAAAATACATAGAATATTAGAGTTTCGGCAGTCGCGATGGTTGCACGGTTACATCGATTTGAACACGAAATTACGCGCCAACGCCACCAATGATTTTTCGAAGAATTTATTCAAATTAATGAACAATGCCGTGTTTGGAAAAACTATGGAGAACGTTCGAAATCATACGATCGTGAAATTACTTTCTCGATGGAGCGGTAGACACGGCGTCGAACGATTGATAGCTAGACCGAATTTTCACAGCTGTGCGGTGTTTTCCGAGGACTTTGTCGCGGTTCAGCTGAAAAATATGCTCGTTAAATTTTTCAAACCAATCTACGTAGGCATGTCAATATTAGATATTTCGAAATTTCATTTGTACAACTTTCATTACGAGTACATGCAGCCAAAATTCCAGCAAAATTGTAAGATTTTGTACACTGACACGGACAGTCTGATATACCAGATCGCTTGCGATGACGCGTACGAGACGCTGTTGAAACGCGATATCCATCGATACGATACAAGTAACTATGCCGCGAACAACGTTTACGGTGTCCCCATCGCGAACAATAAACAGCTGGGATTGATGAAGGATGAGAACGGCGGTAAAATTATGACTGAGTTCGTGGGGCTTCGTTCGAAAATGTACGCGATTCGCGTGCACGGTGACCGGGATACTAAAAAGATCAAAGGTATCAGGACAAACGTTACCACTCGGGATATAAGTTTCGAAGACTATGTCGAATGTCTTCGTAATCACACGGAAAAGAGCGTTACCGGTAATCGCATAGTGTCCGTACGGCATCAGGTATACTCGATGTCTGAAAAGAAATTAGCGTTGAGTCCGCATGACGACAAGCGGCATATTTGCAATAATTTGATGGATACTCTTCCTTGGGGACATTACAACATCGATTAAGAAGTCATTTTTTATCCCTCGTAAAAGAAAAGGAAGTGGTAGGGAGATTATTGCAAGTCTGGAACTGTCGGGGAGGGGATGCGTCCATTTTGATGATCTTATCTGTAAATAGAAGTGGTAGGGAGACATGCTATAAAACGACGTATTCCGAGCGTCAAGCTTCAGATCAACCGCTAAAATCGTCGCAAGATGCAGTACAACCGCTATCCGTCCGAGCGTTCAAACGTCGAGGAGCCGTGCAAAAAGAGAAGGCTAAATAATATGTAAGTAGAGAGAGAGAGAGAGAGAGAGAGAGAGATGAAAAAATTGTGAAGAAAAGAAATTTAGAAAAACGTCTAATTTTTGTAATCTGTTACAGGGTTTCCCAACAGCAATCCACATCATCGATGATGCAATCGCCGAGGAGTTTGCGCAGCGCACGGGTCTTGAGCCGAAGATATTCCATAGCCGGGAATTACTTCAAATATCTCGAGATTGGTGTGCGCGTTGGCGATGACATTTGCGTGGAATTGGCTATAGGAGATAACCGCGGTAACGAGATCGCATTTTTCCTGGATGCATGGACAGAGCTGTTACGCACGAAGGAGTATATTTCCGATTTACTGTCATCGTCTACGCAGAAACAGTGCCGAAAAATGGGCGATGGTTTAACGTTACAAATAGTTAATCGTAACGATATGACTCTAGTCAAATTGTCGAATCAGTTCGTGGCTCTGTACATCACGGAAAAAACTATGTATAACTTGTATAATCTAGAATTCTGCGTGTACAACATGTATTCGTGGCTGATCGACAATGTTCCCGCGGTGACTACTAAATTCATGAATTTCGTCGGTACGGTAAAGGATAGCGACGCGAAGAATATCGTGAAAGCGATCGTCGAGAGCGAATCTTTCGATCAAAGTTCGTTGATCGATTGCGAACTGGCGGCTTCGTGCGCCGACATCATCGCGGCGTTCGCGCAAAATAGATAGGTTAAAAAATTAATGTGTGTGTGTGTGTGTGTGAAAATTATTTGGGAATGTATTTTGTAACGGTACATTATTTTAAAATAAAATTATTTGAGAATATCTCTTTTTGTATGTTTATAATGTAAATACATTATTTTTAAAAATAAAATTATTTGAGAATATCTCTTTTGTCCGTTTATTATATCCTTCGGCAAAACTAAACTCCCCACCCTGACTCAGTAACATGTGGATTCTTCAGACTCGGTTTTAATAATCAATCCGGGTTTGATTAATCTCGTCTCATTCAAGAACAGCATCACACTTATCTTCTCGTCCAAGTCCTGGTATGCAGCTTGGTCTGGTTACGGTTTAAGAATTACGCAAACAAAGACCAGGCACCGTTCGTAATCTATGCCGACTTGGAGTGTCTGCTGCTGCTGCTGCTGCTGCCTGAGGGACGGGAAGGACAAGGCCGTGCGGCACGCGTACAGTATCAATATCACCCAGGCGTAATTCTTAAACCGTAACCAAACAAAGCTGCATACCAGGACTTGGACGAGAAGATAAGTGTGATGCTGTTCTTGAATGAGACGAGATTCTTCAGACTCGGTTTGATTATTCGAACGGGGTCCAAGTATCCGCATGTTACTGAGTCATGGTGGGGAGTTTAGTTCTGCTGAAGTAGGTGGTTGAGGCTGTATATATACAAATCGTTGACGGATCGTGTACTAGCGAGAAAGGATAGGGACAACGTCGCTATAAGCCCATCTTGTGGCGAGGGTGGAAAGTTAGCCGACACACATTACTAGACTGTAAGAAGTTTATTTAAATTTTATTGCAAATTACATTTTTCACAATTCCTATAGAATAAAAGAATACAATTAAAAGTAGAGAAAAAATTAATTAACATAACTCTTACATATAAAGATAGTAGAAAAATACGATTAAAGTATATTCGTTTCAGGTATCCATGAATTATGCGACGCGTCCATCCCCAACCATTTTACGTACACGTTATTTCCTTTCCTGCGTAATATTTTTTCAACTAAGTATATGTCAGGATATTTTGTCGCGCGTATCTCGTGTTCGTAAAATCCTCCGGCGATGGGTTTGTCCTTCGCGTCGGCCAAGATGTATGTGACAGGATTCGTTCGTTTCACCGCGATAATCTTGAATATTTCGGTTGACCAGTTCGGCGTGTATCCTTTGTCAAATAGGGTTTTGAACTTGCTAACGCGCACGCGATCATTGAGCTTAAATTTGGCGCGGCCAGCGATCTTCACTTTGCGGTACACGGTGGACAGAAGGTGGCCGGCATTTTTACGGTTCACGTCAACGGGTCGCATACGAATGGTACGATGTTTTCGATTATTGTAGTTCTCGGTCAACGTGGGGAGCTCATCGATCCAATGATATTTTCCGCTCAACGAGAAAAATTTCCACATGCTGTTCTACAGCGTGCGATTGAAACGTTCCACTACGGACGCTTTCATAGGGCTAAACGTGGAATAGAGGTTGATGTTGCGACTCTTCAGATAGTCTTGAAACGTTTCATTGTAGAATTCTTTTCCCATGTCGGTCTGCAAGTTGTTCGGGGCTCTACCGTCCTTCTCCAACGCCGACGCGAAAGCATTGCACACGTCGCGCGCATTTTTACTCTTCAAAGGGACCGCCCATGCGTATTTGCTAAATACATCGATTATCGTGAGAATATATCGATACCCACGATTTTTTCGCGCGTATTTTTGAACGTCGACTATATCGGCTTGCCAAAGATCGTCGAAACCTCGCACGACCACGCGTCTACGCGGGTAAAAACGTCTCGCCTGAGCGTGCAGCTCTTCCACAACGTTCTTTTTACTCATCGTCGAGTAATTGTCGTAATCTTATCCGATTATTCGCTTTTTAATCGCGTCTCCAATAATTGATGACTGATTCGACCGTTGAAAGCGACGTCTCTTGCTGTCTCTACTCGACGCGACGTATCTGCGCGTATACTTTCTCGAGTTTCCCATATATACTTTTCGTGGCGACACACAGTACAGGTACAGGTACAGGTACAGCTACAGCTACAGCTACAGCTACAGCTACAGCTACAACTACAGCTACAGGTACAGCTGTTGTACGGTACGGCTGTTGTATGGTATGCGGTATGGCTGTTGTACATCTATCCATGGATCTCTCTCTCTCTCTCAATATCGGTCGACGCGTTTCTTTTACACGATTAAATTCTTATTACTTCATATACCTCCTCCTTCAACGCCTCGTCGATGCGTGAATCGGTCGATTTCGTATTTTCGTTTGCATCGTATCGAACATCTTGTATCGTAGCCAGTATTTCGGACTTTATCGTTTCCTTAGCGGTTTCCAGTTCTTTGATCAATTTTTTCACGATCTCGGATTCGAGCTTCGCGTTAAGCGTGTCCACGTATAGTTTGGTTGCAGCGTGATCGTTTGCCTGGGGATTCGCCACGCGTACGATCCTCATACCTTTCGCATCGTACAATGTGGCATCGTCGCTCAAACATATGGCGTTATCGCGCACATAACTTTTAAAAACGCCGGGATAGAAAATCGGAGAAACATTCGATTCGTGTTTGTTCGCTTCTCGGAGCACCATACCAAATTTGTTGATAGACATTTTTTCGCTCGAGTTAGTCTTCTTCTTCTTCTTCTTCTTCTTCTTCTTCTTCAGTTATCAACAACTCGTATCGTTTGCACAATCGTTTTACCTGCTCTTCGATGCACAGTATTCGTTGAAATATCTCATCCAGTTTTGTCCTTAGACTTTGAAATTTCAAGTTCCAGCTTTCGTCGTTGTCGTCGTCGTCGTCGTCTCCTCCCGAGGATATCGTTTGATTCGTTTCGCAACAATTAAGACGAATACGCATTTTCATGAACCGTAACAATTTCATCGATCGACATTTCATTCGTCACTGACTCGACGAACGCGCGCGCGCTTTAATTTATAATTATACCGGCTTCGCGAAGTTCCTCGATTATCGACATTATTTCATTGTCATGGTTGGAATGGCCGGCGTACTTCGAAGCGGTTAACAATTTCAGACGATCGACGAGTTCGTTCGGATCGTCCCAATGCACGTAATCGATTGGATGGTCGATCACGCGCATAAAAGTTGGAAGATTAATCCCTCGTCCACCTCGCGACGAAAACAACGGCCCTATAATTTTCTTATACTTGTAACCTCTGTTTCCCTTTAGCTGATTCCCGCGTCGATGCGCATTCGTAAGAGTGAGAATTTTTTTGTACGCGTTCTTATCGTCCTCGGTGTACAGCCGCTCATCAGGTAGTTTATTGAATATCAATTCGTAAAGACCGCGAGTCCCCGCGTACCGTACCCCGTCAACGATGACGTCATCGTTGCTGCCCACGTCGAACGTGGAATTTCCCAGCATCAGCTTATCGTCTTGGGGATATACTCCGTACACGTTGTCAAATTTTATCGATGGTCCGGTGAAAAAATTTGTTAAATACTCGCGCGCCAACGGTCCTAAATTCTCGGATAGATGTTGATTTTCCTCTCGATGAGTTTCAGGATTTTCAAAAATATCGCGCATCGAAATTTCCAAAGATGCCGGGCTCGATGACTCGAAGATATCCTGTCGCGGTACCGCCGTCGCAGGCTCGTTGATCTCAACCATCCTTTTCTTCGTAGAGGATGGTGGTGTTCCTCCAATATCCGGGTATCTTCTTTTTCTTCGTGGGGTAGGGGACGACGGTGGCGTTTCCTCGATATCCGCGTTGTCGTTCGAGTCAACAGTAGCCGTATTTTGAACTATCTGTTTCAACGGTTCGACGATCGGTCGTAAATTCACTTGCAAATTCTCCTCGGTCGCCATTTTCCCAACTTTCAACGCCAAATACTTATTCCGTATGGTATCGCTGGTCTTCGCTATTTCGTTCGCGATCGAAGCTCGCAGCTTCTCCTTCTTTTCCTTTTGGGACGACATCTGTGATTGGAAGCGCAAGAGAGAGAGATTTGCAACCGCGATACAGCACCGACAACCCTCACCGAACAACTGTACCCGTTACAGTACGACAAACTCATTAAATCCACGTCTGTAACGACCGTGATTCGCAGGGCTGTCTTTATCGATTACGAGAAATCCATACTTCTTTCGCCAACAATTCGCGCATAACGCGCTAAACGTCTCGAACGACATATCGGTATTTACATGATCCTGATGAATGTGTCGCAAGTTCATGGTATCCTGTTTGAACAGAATCAACATATTGGCATTGTCGCGAATTAAATGTTTAGGTATTCTCGCGTACGACTGACCCAGGTAGAAGCAATCGACGTGCGAATGTCTACCCATCGCGAAATACTCTCTCATGATATCCTGCTCGTCGCACGCCACGTCGTCGAAGATGAATATCGAATCGGGTCGTGCATCTGCGGGGGGAATTACGTCGGCGTTGTCCGCGAACGCGAAGTAGCCTACATCCTCCCCCACGGATGAGAACAGTTTGTTCAAGTATTGATATTTTGGCTGATTCAACGATTTCGAGTACACGTAAACGTTTGCGAATCGTAGTCCGTTCACGCTTTCCAACATGCTAATCATAACGTTCGTTTTACCGCATCCTGACGGGCCGCTTATGACGCATCGTACGGTGCGTGGTAACAGTGATCCATGTTTTCGCATCGTCTCGTCGCAATCGTCGAACGCGCGACACATTGGAACGCGAATATCCAAAGATTGTCTTACGAAACGCATGATCTGATTGATTCGATGAGCAGGGTGGGTGGGCAGTATTTATACGAGAGCTCGAACGCTGTCGATATCAGTCATCCCCCACCCCTCCGAGAGAGAAAATAGAATCCGCGTTTTCTTCAAAAAGAGAGAGAGAGCGGAAAAAAGAATAGCTTATGCGCGCGAATCATCGTTCGCGACAACGTTTCGGCCCGCATACGGGTAAGGGGTTATTAAACAGAGCTATAAACGCGTTACCGTTCGAATTGCATATACCCGGCTATCAATTCTGCGGCCCCGGTACGAAACTGTCCAAGCGATTAGCTCGTGGGGATCGGGGAATCAATCCGTTGGATGCGGCCTGTCGCGAGCACGATATAGCGTATTCGCGGTGCAAGGATCTTGGAAATCGTCACGCGGCCGATCGCGTTTTGGCGGATCGAGCGCTGCATCGACTAACGTCCGGAGACGCGGCGTTGGGAGAGAAGGTGTCCGCGGCTGCAGTGTTGGCAGCCATGAACGCTAAAACGAAATTGGGCATGGGTTTGATAAAGAAAAAAGGTGAAAAGAGAAAAAAGAAAACGGCAAAACGAATTCTCCCGATCGCCAAACGCGGTGGTTTTCTGCCGTTGTTGTTGCCTGCTTTGTCGGCCATAGGAGCATTGACGGGTGGTGCCGCGGGAGTAGTCAAAGTTATAAACGATGCAAAAGCTGCGAAGAAACAATTGCAAGAAGCGGAGCGACACAATCGAGTCATGGAGGGTCGCGGGTTACGTCTCGCACCGTATAAGCATGGGAAAGGTTTGAAAGGGGGGGAGATGAAGAAGAAAAAAAAACAACGAAGAAAGACAGCACGACGACAGATGTCGAATTGATTGGCATCTGTAAAGGATTACCATACTTTCGCGGAGTTTTTATCCGTGACGATTTGCCACTGCGCGCGTGGGTAAACGAGCGAGGTATAGTCAATCTAGATGATAGTCGTGGGCCGGGGACGCACTGGGTCGCCTATATAAAACACGGCTCGCGTGTCAAATATTTTGACAGTTTTGGAAATCTTCGACCGCCGATCGAGTTGATTCGCTATTTCGGTGCGAACGCGACCATCTTGTATAACCACGAGCGTTTTCAAAACTACGACGAAAGCGTGTGTGGACAATTGTGTGCGAAGTTTCTCCGAGAAACCACGTTATAAATTCTCTCTCTGTACTCTGTACGATGCATTCGAAAAATTCATTTACGTTCACGTTGTCGGGAAGAAGCAGCGTACTGTCGTCCAAGCACTTTCCACCCATAGATCTGAGCAATGGCGAATACGAGCTGGGGTTGCTCGATTTGCAAACTTATTACACGATACCGAACATCAGCGCCAACATCGGAAACAATCGATTCTATTTCGGCGAAAAAGACGAGGAGATCGTCATACCCGACGGTTCGTACGAATTGGAGGCGATAAACGCGTACCTGAGACGCGAAATATGCGCGCGATATCCTCCAAAAAATGTTGACGAGTCGTCCATCACCTCCGATATCGAATATCCTCTGATCTTACGAGCGAACAACAACACCATGAAAAGTGAAATTATAAGCAAGTATCGAATAAACTTTGCAAAGCCTTGCAACGTGGGATCGATCCTCGGATTTTCCATGAATCGCGTTTTACCGCCGAACGCGTGGCATACGTCGAACGCACCTGTGAACATCATCAGCGTGAATATCGTACGAGTGGAATGCAACGTAACCACCGGATCGTACGACAACGGTAAACTCGTTCACACGATACACGAATTCGCGCCTCAGGTACCACCAGGGTATAAATTGTCGGATACGCCTGCGCAAGTCATTTACCTTCCGATCGTTGCACGAGCAATTGACGATTTAACGATCCGCATAGTTGATCAATCCGGACGTTTGATCGATTTTCGAGGTGAAGAAATCACGGTGCGACTGCATGCGCGTCGAAGCAATGCTAATTCATAACAATACGGCATTCTATACGTTGAACAATAACAACAACAACAACAACAACAACAACAACAGCAACAGCAAAAGCAACAGCAACAGCACCACATTGATTCGCAAGAAAGTAACCGCTGAGAAAAACGTAAAGTCATCGATTCGTAAGAAATTAACCGCTGAAAACGTCAAGTATCTACGATCTTTGGGATTTATTGTTAAAAAGTGAAAGGAAAACAAATCATGTCCGACGATATTTTGAACATCTCCGAAGCGCCGATCTTCGACAATCGCATAACGAAGATTGAACTGCACACGTACAATCCGTATGCCAACACGACGTTCGAAAACAGCGATGAGATAAGGATACCCATTCAACAACAAGACCTGTACACGCTCCCGTGTAAAAGCTTCCTATACGTTGAGGGAAAACTTAGTTTACCGGGGCAACTTCAATTAGCCGCTGGAGCAGTAGGAGAATCACGCATCGATACGGCAACTCTCGAGAGCAACGCCGTTGCGTTTATGTTCGAGGAAATACGCTACGAATTGAACGGAGTGGAAATCGATCGGTCCAGAAATCCCGGTGCGACGACAACTCTCAAGAATTACGCGAGTCTGTCCAGAACGAGAAGCGATGCATTGTCCAACGCCGGCTGGCTGTATAGCGATGATCGGCGGAGACTGACTGCAACGAACACGGCTGCGATACATTTCAACTTTTGCGTGCCTATGAGCGTTTTATTAGGCTTCTGCGAAGACTACAAACGCGTTGTGATAAATGCTCGACACGAATTAATTTTGATTCGCTCGCGTACCGACGTGAACGCGTTGTACAGTCCTTCCGAGAACGCGAAACCTATTCTGGATCTGTACAAAATTCAATGGCGAATGCCACACGTTGCATTGGACGAAATACACAAGCTGTCCATGTTACATATTTTAGACAACGATAAACCGATCGGCATGAGTTTTCGATCGTGGGATCTGTACGAATATCCTCTAATACAGACGACTACGAAGCATACATGGGCGATAAAAACGTCTCAGCAAATGGAAAAACCGCGATACGTGATATTCGCTTTGCAAACCAATCGAAAGAATAACTTGACGAAAACGGCTACGCGATTCGATCACTGCGCATTGTCAAATATTCGGCTTTACTTGAACTCGGAAACCTATCCGTACGATGATTTAAATATCGATTTCGAGAAAGGTAAATATGCGTTGCTCTACGACATGTATGCAAAATTCCAAGAATCGTACTATGGAAACGGCGAAGCGCTACTCAACGTCACGGATTTCCTGCGATACGGCCCGCTCATCGTTCTCGATTGTTCTCGACAAAACGAAGCGCTAAAAAATGCTACGGTCGACGTGCGAATCGAATTCGAATGTCGAACCGACGTCCCGCCATCGACAACAGCCTACTGCTTAATGATACACGACCGCATCGTGGAGTACAGTCCATTGACGAATATTGTTCGAAAAATTACTTAAGCTGCTTATACCGATAAAAATACATTGTTCAAAAAAAAAAATACTTAAACCGCTTATACCGATAAAAATATATATACTTTATCATTTCTCTACTTTAATCGCATTCTTATTCTATAGGAATTGTAAGAAAGGAATTGTAAGGAAGGAATTTACAAAATAAAATAAAATACAAAAGAAATATTTTCAAATAATTTTTATTTTTAAAATACCATCTGGAAGTTAGAAAATTATAGGAAGTTATAGGAATTGTACAAAAGGAATTTATAATAAAATAGAAAAGAAATATTCTAAAATAATTTTATTTTTTAAATTACCTGCTAGAAATAATTTTTACACACATACATACATATATATACACACAGTTAAAACAATTACAGTAATAATATTATCCCCCCCTCTCGCAATAAAATGAGGGTGGGGGTATAAGTATAAATTGTTCGCCGCAAACGTTAACAATCGCAGTCGCTGTATCAATCGCGATCTTATCATCCGACCGGTCACGCATTCCCCCTTTTCTTTAACGGTAAGTATAAAAAAAAAAATTTAAAGAAAGACTATTAGAATTACTCACATCATTGACGCGGACGGATTCATTGTGGGAAAAAAATTTATATGCAAAGAATTAGCCATAATCGATCGCGACGGCTCGTTCGAACTTTCCGAATTTCGCTTGGGAAAAAACTTTAATTGTTTATCCGACGCTGACAGAAAGTCTGCCTGGTATGTCAGCAATTTCGTGCACGGGATTCCATTTAAAGATTTCGGCTATGAAAAATACCAACAGCGCGACGTATTCGAAGTTATACAAAATTTTGTGCGCGATTACGCGAATCCAGTCGTAGCCTACAAAGGTGGATGTTTCGAGAGAGACATCCTTCGAAAAATGCGAATAAATTCGATAAATTTGGAAGATTTCAACTGTCCGAAATACGACGTACTGGTTCACGATCCCGTGTATGAAATTGCCGAACCGTGTCGACTTCACTGTTGGCAACCCACGAGAAACGACAAAACTAAACCGTATCATTGTTGTCTGCGCGAAGTGCAAACATTTCTAGCATGGATCAACGATTATAAAAACACGGATCAGTTATAAAAACGCGTCTTTGAATTTTCCCCGTCAAAATCATAAACGCGACACCTCCTTTTACGTTTTTTTATTTTCACACACAGAATATTAAAATGATCACGAAATCCGAGGGAACCGTCGCAACAGCCGATCACGCAACACCACCCGATTACCGTCTCGAACGCGACAGATTTCAAAGTTTTCGCGATTGGCGTTACTCACACGTCGTTCAGCCGGAGAAACTCGCCGCTGCTGGATTCTTCTATCTGGATGACGAGGACTGCGTCGAATGCTTCGAGTGCCGTGTACGTCTATGTCGATGGGTAAATGATGATGACCCCATGGAGGAACATCGCTCCTGGTCAAGATCCTGCGGATACGTCCGCGGGCTGGACTGCGGTAACGTGCCGATTGGAGTCGATCCGGATACGATTCCGCCAAACCCTCGCGGTGTGGATACCTGTGGAATCGCGAAAGAATCGTCGCCCGAACGTGATAATGAAATTTAAAAAGATCAATGTATTCGATGAAATGAAAGACTAGTGTAGTGAATATAAGATTTTTATTTAAAAAAAAATGATTAATTATAAAAAATTAAAAATCTAGTGATTATATATAGTCTTCATTGTTGGGCCTGTAAACAAACAAAAAAAATGTTATTAAGTATTATTATATTTATATTAATGAATATATAAAATTATCAATTTATACTCACGGTATCAACGAACAGCGTCTTAATCGCTGCCGCATACTCCTCATCCCATTCCTCTACGGCTATGTGGTACCTCCTCATGGCGTACCGCCACCCTCGAACGAACGCCGCCCTCTCCTCGTCCGAGTTGAATGTCTGTTGAAAAATAAAATATTTGTAAAAATATTTATCAATAACAATAAATAATATAATACATTGCATGTAATACTTCTTTTGTACTTACCAATTTCTCCATCGCCTCCGCCAACGGCATGTTCTCGTCCACCACGAACTGTTTCGGTACTGTTGCGTCGACGAACATTTTCGAAATTGAATGCAGCGTCGACAGCACCCTGTCCTTATATGCATGTATCCCCTCCTCGGAAAAATGGGGGTGAAATCTCTCCCTCAAGACGCTCCTTGAAATCTCCGTTCACGAATGTATACGTATTAATCGACGCTAATCGTGGGATCCATGTAGCGTCAACGTATTTTAAACAAATCCTCGACCGATGTCGAGGCGATACTTAAGATTGGAAGGATTTATGGCATAACCTGGTCGCCCTGAATAGGGACGCTTGAGAGTGAACAGAACCGTCCCCGGACGATGAGCACTTTGGATCGTGCCAATCGTGAGAACTGGTCGAAAATCCGATGTGTCTCGAGACTTGAACAACTCGACACCGGAAAAGTTCTCAAAAATGAGAGTAAACAGAACCGTCCCCGGACGATTGCGGGTGGGCACTTTGGACCGCGCTAACCGTGAGAAACCGATGTGTCTCAAGACTTGGACAACTCTCGATACCAGAAAAATATAATTACGCTTCGCAACCAACGATGCGACGTTCGCCCGTTTCAATTATGTCCAATATCGCGGATGGCGAATCGATCGCAGGCCATTGCGCGACAACTTGGCTAAATCTTTTCGTGTAAGCGAAACATACGCGACTCGTTGCGTCGTTTCGCATTAAACGTTCCACCATCGATTTCTGCTCGATGGAAAAATGATCGCTCAAGTATGAATTTATAACGTGAGGCCAAGCTATATTTATCAACGTTGGAGCGGCCATTGAATTCGAATAACTTTAACGCGGTAAACGTTCACGACCCGTATGACCGCGTTCGCGGTCCACCGCTCCCTATTTATTCATTGATACCTTCCACCCTCCTCCCCTCCCACCAAAGAAACGATAATGAAAAGACAAAACAGATGTCGTCAGATATCGCGACTCCGCCGTGTTGCTGTTACGAACGAGGCGAGGAGAGAAACGATAAGGAGAGAGCCAAAGGATGCTTATTTAAAAATGATGTGATCTGATATCACGACGCCCGCCATCGAAATTATAAACATACCAGGGGACTGGACGCAATACCAGGAAATTGGTCTTCGATGCAATACCAGGAAAACTAAAAATCCCCCCTCCCCCGCCGCGGACAGTGAGAACAGAGATCTGGGTCAAAGGATGTTTATTTAAAAAAATGATGTGAGAATGATATCCCGCCGTCGGCAGGATGTATTATTATAAACATGATAAGCTGCCGATATCGCGCCGTCGACAGGATATATTATTATAAACATACGCAATACCTGGAACTGCCAATACCAGGAAAACTAAAAATCCCCCCCTTTCCCCCCGCAAAACACGGTCGCGTTATAAGGTAATCCCCCTCACCCCACCCCCCGCAAAATATGGTTGTGTTCTAAGCTAATCCCCCTCACCCCGCAAAAATATGCTCGCGCTATAAGGTAAAATGCCGGTAAGGTAGGAATCTGCCCACAATGATAACTAGTATTTAGAACCCGCGTATATATCCTACTGACGAATGTTCGTGTAGAAGTTCTTTTCTGTTCGAAAATGAAGATTCGCATGCAAAAACGATGCATCTGCATCGAAACGTACGCAATTGACGCAGAAGCACCTAATTCGCATGCAGGATCGCGTTACAATCTATTTCATGCAAGCGTCGACGAGGTTTCGTGTACAAGCTATTTTCTGTTCCAGAATGTTCTTCACGTGCAAAATCGCTGCATCCGCATCGAAACGTATGGAATTGTCGCCGAAACATCGAACTCGCATGCAGGAACGCGTAACAATCGAGTTCATGCAAGCGACGACGAATGTTCGTGTAGAAGTTCTTTTCTGTTCGAAAATAAAGATTCGCATGCAAAAACGATGCATCTGCATCGAAACGTACGCAATTGACGCAGAATCATCTAATTCGCATGCAGGGTAGCGTTACAAACGATTTCATGCAAGCGTCGACGAGGTTTCGTGTACAAGTTATTTTCTGTTCCAGAATGTTCTTCACGTGCAAAATCGCTGCATCCGCATCGAAACGTATGGAATTGACGCAGAAACATCAAACTCGCATGCAGGAACGCGTAACAATCGAGTTCATGCAAGCGACGACGAATGTTCGTGTAGAAGTTCTTTTCTGTTCGAAAATGAAGATTCGCATGCAAAAACGATGCATCTGCATCGAAACGTACGCAATTGACGCAGAATCATCTAATTCGCATGCAGGATCGCGTTACAATCTATTTCATGCAAGCGTCGACGAGGTTTCGTGTACAAGTTATTTTCTGTTCCAGAATGTTCTTCACGTGCAAAATCGCTGCATCCGCATCGAAACGTATGGAATTGACTCGAAAACATCGAATTCGCATGCAGGAACGCGTAACAATCGAATTCATGCAAGTGACGACGAATGTTCGTGTAGAAGTTATTTTCTGTTCGAAAATAAAGATTTGCATGCAAAAACGATGCATCTGCATCGAAGCGTACGCAATTGACGCAGAAGCACCTAATTCGCATGCAGGATCGCGTTACAATCTATTTCATGCAAGCGTCGACGAGGTTTCGTGTACAAGTTATTTTCTGTTCCAGAATGTTCTTCACGTGCAAAATCGCTGCATCCGCGTCGAAACGTATGGAATTGACGCAGAAACATCAAACTCGCATGCAGGAACGCGTAACAATCGAGTTCATGCAAGCGACGACGAATGTTCGTGTAGAAGTTCTTTTCTGTTCGAAAATGAAGATTCGCATGCAAAAACGATGCATCTGCATCGAAACGTACGCAGTTGACGCAGAAGCACCTAATTCGCATGCAGGATCGCGTTACAATCTATTTCATGCAAGCGTCGACGAGGTTTCGTGTACAAGTTATTTTCTGTTCCAGAATGTTCTTCACGTGCAAAATCGCTGCATCCGCATCGAAACGTATGGAATTGTCGCCGAAACATCGAACTCGCATGCAGGAACGCGTAACAATCGAGTTCATGCAAGCGACGACGAATGTTCGTGTAGTAGTTCTTTTCTGTTCGAAAATAAAGATTCGCATGCAAAAACGATGCATCTGCATCGAAACGTACGCAATTGACGCAGAATCATCTAATTCGCATGCAGGATCGCGTTACAATCTATTTCATGCAAGCGTCGACGAGGTTTCGTGTACAAGTTATTTTCTGTTCCAGAATGTTCTTCACGTGCAAAATCGCTGCATCCGCATCGAAACGTATGGAATTGTCGCCGAAACATCGAACTCGCATGCAGGAACGCGTAACAATCGAGTTCATGCAAGCGACGACGAATGTTCGTGTAGAAGTTCTTTTCTGTTCGAAAATAAAGATTCGCATGCAAAAACGATGCATCTGCATCGAAACGTACGCAATTGACGCAGAATCATCTAATTCGCATGCAGGGTAGCGTTACAAACGATTTCATGCAAGCGTCGACGAGGTTTCGTGTACAAGTTATTTTCTGTTCCAGAATGTTCTTCACGTGCAAAATCGCTGCATCCGCATCGAAACGTATGGAATTGACTCGAAAACATCGAATTCGCATGCAGGAACGCGTAACAATCGAATTCATGCAAGTGACGACGAATGTTCGTGTAGAAGTTATTTTCTGTTCCAGAATGTTCTTCAGGTGCAAAATCGCTGCATCCGCATCGAAATGTATGGAGTTGACGCAGAATCACCTAATTCGCATGCAGGATCGCGTAACAATCGAGTTCATGCAAACGACAACGAATGTTCGTGTACAAGTTCTTTTTTGTTCCAGAATGTTCTTCACGTACAAAATAGCTGCATCCGCATTGAAACATATGGAAACGAAGCAGAATCCTCGAATTTGTATGCAGGAAAGCGTTACAATCGATTCCATGCAAGCGACGACGAATGTTCGTGTAGAAGTTCTTTTCTGTTCGAAAATAAAGAATCGCATGCAAAAACGATGCATCTGCATCGAAACGTACGCAATTGACGCAGAATCATCTAATTCGCATGCAGGATCGCGTTACAATCTATTTCATGCAAGCGTCGACGAGGTTTCGTGTACAAGTTATTTTCTGTTCCAGAATGTTCTTCACGTGCAAAATCGCTGCATCCGCATCGAAACGTATGGAATTGTCGCCGAAACATCGAACTCGCATGCAGGAACGCGTAACAATCGAGTTCATGCAAGCGACGACGAATGTTCGTGTAGTAGTTCTTTTCTGTTCGAAAATAAAGATTCGCATGCAAAAACGATGCATCTGCATCGAAACGTACGCAATTGACGCAGAATCATCTAATTCGCATGCAGGATCGCGTTACAATCTATTTCATGCAAGCGTCGACGAGGTTTCGTGTACAAGTTATTTTCTGTTCCAGAATGTTCTTCACGTGCAAAATCGCTGCATCCGCATCGAAACGTATGGAATTGACTCGAGAACATCGAATTCGCATAGTGGAACGCGTAACAATCAAGATCAAGCAAGCGACGACGAATGTTCGTGTAGTAGTTCTATTCTGTTCGAAAATGAAGATTCGCATGCAAAAACGATGCATCTGCATCGAAACGTACGCAATTGACGCAGAAGCACCTAATTCGCATGCAGGATCGCGTTACAATCTATTTCATGCAAGCGCCGACGAGGTTTCGTGTACAAGTTATTTTCTGTTCCAGAATGTTCTTCACGTGCAAAATCGCTGCATCCGCATCGAAACGTATGGAATTGACGCAGAAACATCAAACTCGCATGCAGGAACGCGTAACAATCGAGTTCATGCAAGCGATGACGAATGTTCGTGTAGAAGTTCTTTTCTGTTCGAAAATGAAGATTCGCATGCAAAAACGATGCATCTGCATCGAAACGTACGCAATTGACGCAGAAGCACCTAATTCGCATGCAGGATCGCGTTACAATCTATTTCATGCAAGCGTCGACGAGGTTTCGTGTACAAGTTATTTTCTGTTCCAGAATGTTCTTCACGTGCAAAATCGCTGCATCCGCATCGGAACGTATGGAATTGACGCAGAAACATCAAACTCGCATGCAGGAACGCGTAACAATCGAGTTCATGCAAGCGACGACGAATGTTCTTGTAGAAGTTCTTTTCTGTTCGAAAATGAAGATTCGCATGCAAAAACGATGCATCTGCATCGAAACGTACGCAATTGACGCAGAAGCACCAAGTTCGCATGCAGGATCGCGTTACAATCTATTTCATGCAAGCGTCGACGAGGTTTCGTGTACAAGTTATTTTCTGTTCCAGAATGTTCTTCACGTGCAAAATCGCTGCATCCGCATCGAAACGTATGGAATTGTCGCCGAAACATCGAACTCGCATGCAGGAACGCGTAACAATCGAGTTCATGCAAGCGACGACGAGTGTTCGTGTAGAAGTTCTTTTCTGTTCGAAAATAAAGATTCGCATGCAAAAACGATGCATCTGCATCGAAACGTACGCAATTGACGCAGAATCATCTAATTCGCATGCAGGGTAGCGTTACAAACGATTTCATGCAAGCGTCGACGAGGTTTCGTGTACAAGTTATTTTCTGTTCCAGAATGTTCTTCACGTGCAAAATCGCTGCATCCGCATCGAAACGTATGGAATTGTCGCCGAAACATCGAACTCGCATGCAGGAACGCGTAACAATCGAGTTCATGCAAGCGACGACGAATGTTCGTGTAGAAGTTCTTTTCTGTTCGAAAATAAAGATTCGCATGCAAAAACGATGCATCTGCATCGAAACGTACGCAATTGACGCAGAATCATCTAATTCGCATGCAGGGTAGCGTTACAAACGATTTCATGCAAGCGTCGACGAGGTTTCGTGTACAAGTTATTTTCTGTTCCAGAATGTTCTTCACGTGCAAAATCGCTGCATCCGCATCGAAACGTATGGAATTGACTCGAAAACATCGAATTCGCATGCAGGAACGCGTAACAATCGAATTCATGCAAGTGACGACGAATGTTCGTGTAGAAGTTATTTTCTGTTCCAGAATGTTCTTCAGGTGCAAAATCGCTGCATCCGCATCGAAATGTATGGAGTTGACGCAGAATCACCTAATTCGCATGCAGGATCGCGTAACAATCGAGTTCATGCAAACGACAACGAATGTTCGTGTACAAGTTCTTTTTTGTTCCAGAATGTTCTTCACGTACAAAATAGCTGCATCCGCATTGAAACATATGGAAACGAAGCAGAATCCTCGAATTTGTATGCAGGAAAGCGTTACAATCGATTCCATGCAAGCGACGACGAATGTTCGTGTAGAAGTTCTTTTCTGTTCGAAAATAAAGAATCGCATGCAAAAACGATGCATCTGCATCGAAACGTACGCAATTGACGCAGAATCATCTAATTCGCATGCAGGATCGCGTTACAATCTATTTCATGCAAGCGTCGACGAGGTTTCGTGTACAAGTTATTTTCTGTTCCAGAATGTTCTTCACGTGCAAAATCGCTGCATCCGCATCGAAACGTATGGAATTGTCGCCGAAACATCGAACTCGCATGCAGGAACGCGTAACAATCGAGTTCATGCAAGCGACGACGAATGTTCGTGTAGTAGTTCTTTTCTGTTCGAAAATAAAGATTCGCATGCAAAAACGATGCATCTGCATCGAAACGTACGCAATTGACGCAGAATCATCTAATTCGCATGCAGGATCGCGTTACAATCTATTTCATGCAAGCGTCGACGAGGTTTCGTGTACAAGTTATTTTCTGTTCCAGAATGTTCTTCACGTGCAAAATCGCTGCATCCGCATCGAAACGTATGGAATTGACTCGAAAACATCGAATTCGCATAGTGGAACGCGTAACAATCAAGTTCAAGCAAGCGACGACGAATGTTCGTGTAGTAGTTCTATTCTGTTCGAAAATGAAGATTCGCATGCAAAAACGATGCATCTGCATCGAAACGTACGCAATTGACGCAGAAGCACCTAATTCGCATGCAGGATCGCGTTACAATCTATTTCATGCAAGCGCCGACGAGGTTTCGTGTACAAGTTATTTTCTGTTCCAGAATGTTCTTCACGTGCAAAATCGCTGCATCCGCATCGAAACGTATGGAATTGACGCAGAAACATCAAACTCGCATGCAGGAACGCGTAACAATCGAGTTCATGCAAGCGACGACGAATGTTCTTGTAGAAGTTCTTTTCTGTTCGAAAATGAAGATTCGCATGCAAAAACGATGCATCTGCATCGAAACGTACGCAATTGACGCAGAAGCACCTAATTCGCATGCAGGATCGCGTTACAATCTATTTCATGCAAGCGTCGACGAGGTTTCGTGTACAAGTTATTTTCTGTTCCAGAATGTTCTTCACGTGCAAAATCGCTGCATCCGCATCGGAACGTATGGAATTGACGCAGAAACATCAAACTCGCATGCAGGAACGCGTAACAATCGAGTTCATGCAAGCGACGACGAATGTTCTTGTAGAAGTTCTTTTCTGTTCGAAATGAAGATTCGCATGCAAAAACGATGCATCTGCATCGAAACGTACGCAATTGACGCAGAAGCACCAAGTTCGCATGCAGGATCGCGTTACAATCTATTTCATGCAAGCGTCGACGAGGTTTCGTGTACAAGTTATTTTCTGTTCCAGAATGTTCTTCACGTGCAAAATCGCTGCATCCGCATCGAAACGTATGGAATTGTCGCCGAAACATCGAACTCGCATGCAGGAACGCGTAACAATCGAGTTCATGCAAGCGACGACGAGTGTTCGTGTAGAAGTTCTTTTCTGTTCGAAAATAAAGATTCGCATGCAAAAACGATGCATCTGCATCGAAACGTACGCAATTGACGCAGAATCATCTAATTCGCATGCAGGGTAGCGTTACAAACGATTTCATGCAAGCGTCGACGAGGTTTCGTGTACAAGTTATTTTCTGTTCCAGAATGTTCTTCACATGCAAAATCACTGCATCCGCATCGAAACGTATGGAATTGACTCGAAAACATCGAATTCGCATAGTGGAACGCGTAACAATCAAGTTCAAGCAAGCGACGACGAATGTTCGTGTAGAAGTTCTTTTCTGTTGGAGAATGCAGATTCGCGTGGAAAACGATGCATCTGCATTGAAACGTATGGAATTGACGCAGAATCACCTAATTCGCATGCAGGATCGCGTTACAATCGATTTCATGCAAGCGACGACGAATGTTCGTGTAGTAGTTCTTTTCTGTTCGAAAATGAAGATTCGCATGCAAAAACGATGCATCTGCATCGAAACGTACGCAATTGACGCAGAAGCACCTAATTCGCATGCAGGATCGCGTTACAATCTATTTCATGCAAGCGTCGACGAGGTTTCGTGTACAAGTTATTTTCTGTTCCAGAATGTTCTTCACGTGCAAAATCGCTGCATCCGCATCGGAACGTATGGAATTGACGCAGAAACATCAAACTCGCATGCAGGAACGCGTAACAATCGAGTTCATGCAAGCGACGACGAATGTTCGTGTAGAAGTTCTTTTCTGTTCGAAAATGAAGATTCGCATGCAAAAACGATGCATCTGCATCGAAACGTACGCAATTGACGCAGAAGCACCAAATTCGCATGCAGGATCGCGTTACAATCTATTTCATGCAAGCGTCGACGAGGTTTCGTGTACAAGTTATTTTCTGTTCCAGAATGTTCTTCACGTGCAAAATCGCTGCATACGCATCGAAACGTATGGAATTGACTCGAAAACATCGAATTCGCATAGTGGAACGCGTAACAATCAAGTTCAAGCAAGCGACGACGAATGTTCGTGTAGAAGTTCTTTTCTGTTGGAGAATGAAGATTCGCGTGGAAAACGATGCATCTGCATTGAAACGTATGGAATTGACGCAGAATCACCTAATTCGCATGCAGGATCGCGTTACAATCGATTTCATGCAAGCGACGACGAATGTTCGTGTAGTAGTTCTTTTCTGTTCGAAAATGAAGATTCGCATGCAAAAACGATGCATCTGCATCGAAACGTACGCAATTGACGCAGAAGCACCTAATTCGCATGCAGGAACGAGTAACAATCGAATTCATGCAAGCGTCGACGAAGTTTCGTGTACAAGTTATTCTCTGTTCCAGAATGTTCTTCACGTGCAAAATCGCTGCATCTGCATCGAAACGTATGGAATTGACTCGAAAACATCGAATTCGCATAGTGGAACGCGTAAAAATCAAGTTCATGTAAGCGACGACGAATGTTCGTGTAGTAGTTCTTTTCTGTTCGAAAATGAAGATTAGCATGCAAAAACGATGCATCTGCATCGAAACGTACGCAATTGACGCAGAAGCACCTAATTCGCATGCAGGATCGCGTTACAATCTATTTCATGCAAGCGTCGACGAGGTTTCGTGTACAAGTTATTTTCTGTTCCAGAATGTTCTTCACGTGCAAAATCGCTGCATCCGCATCGGAACGTATGGAATTGACGCAGAAACATCAATCTCGCATGCAGGAACGCGTAACAATCGAGTTCATGCAAGCGACGACGAATGTTCGTGTAGAAGTTCTTTTCTGTTGGAGAATGAAGATTCGCGTGGAAAACGATGCATCTGCATTGAAACGTATGGAATTGACGCAGAATCACCTAATTCGCATGCAGGATCGCGTTACAATCGATTTCATGCAAGCGACGACGAATGTTCGTGTAGTAGTTCTTTTCTGTTCGAAAATGAAGATTCGCATGCAAAAACGATGCATCTGCATCGAAACGTACGCAATTGACGCAGAAGCACCTAATTCGCATGCAGGATCGCGTTGCAATCGATTTCATGCAAGCGTCGTCGAAGTTTCGTGTACAAGTTATTTTCAGTTCCAGAATGTTCTTCAAGTGCAAAATCGCTGCATCTGCATCGAAACATATGGAAACGAAGCAGAATCAACGAATTTGCATGCAGGAACGCGTAACAATCGAATTCATGCAAGCGACGACGAATGTTCGTGTAGTAGTTCTTTTCTGTTCGAAAATGAAGATTCGCATGCAAAAACGATGCATCCGCATCGAAACGTATGGAATAGACGCAGAAACATCGAATTCGAGTGCAGGAACGAGTAACAATCAAATTCATGCAAGCGTCGACGAAGTTTCGTGTACAAGTTATTTTCTGTTCCAGAATGTTCTTCACGTGCAAAATCGCTGCATCTGCATCGAAACGTATGGAATTGACTCGAAAACATCGAATTCGCATAGTGGAACGCGTAAAAATCAAGTTCATGTAAGCGACGACGAATGTTCGTGTAGTAGTTCTTTTCTGTTCGAAAATGAAGATTCGCATGCAAAAACGATGCATCTGCATCGAAACGTACGCAATTGACGCAGAAGCACCTAATTCGCATGCAGGATCGCGTTACAATCTATTTCATGCAAGCGTCGACGAGGTTTCGTGTACAAGTTATTTTCTGTTCCAGAATGTTCTTCACGTGCAAAATCGCTGCATCCGCATCGAAACGTATGGAATTGACTCGAAAACATCGAATTCGCATAGTGGCACGCGTAACAATCAAGTTCATGCAAGCGACGACGAATGTTCGTGTAGTAGTTCATTTCTGTTCGAAAATGAAGATACGCATGCAAACACGGTGCATCTGCATTGCAAAGTACGGAATTGACGCAGAATCACCTAATTCGCCTGTAGGAACGCGTTACAATCGATTTCATGCAAACGACAACGATGTTTCGTGTACACGTTATTTTCTGTTCGAGAATGTTCTTCACGTGCAAAATCGCTGCATCCACTTCGAAGCGTATGGAATTGACCAAAAACATCGAATTCGCATGCAGGACCGCGTTACAATCGATTTCATGCAAGCGACGACGAATGTTCGTGTAGTAGTTCTATTCTGTTCGAAAATGAAGATTCGCATGCAAAAACGATGCATCTGCATCGAAACGTACGCAATTGACGCAGAAGCACCTAATTCGCATGCAGGATCGCGTTACAATCTATTTCATGCAAGCGTCGACGAGGTTTCGTGTACAAGTTATTTTCTGTTCCAGAATGTTCTTCACGTGCAAAATCGCTGCATCCGCATCGAAACGTATGGAATTGACGCAGAAACATCAAACTCGCATGCAGGAACGCGTAACAATCGAGTTCATGCAAGCGACGACGAATGTTCGTGTAGAAGTTCTTTTCTGTTCGAAAATGAAGATTCGCATGCAGAAACGATGCATCTGCATCGAAACGTACGCAATTGACGCAGAAGCACCAAGTTCGCATGCAGGAACGCGTAACAATCGAGTTCATGCAAGCGACGACGAATGTTCGTGTAGAAGTTCTTTTCTGTTCGAAAATGAAGATTGGCATGCAAAAACGATGCATCTGCATCGAAACGTACGCGATTGACGCAGAAGCACCTAATTCGCATGCAGGATCGCGTTACAATCTATTTCATGCAAGCGTCGACGAGGTTTCGTGTACAAGTTATTTTCTGTTCCAGAATGTTCTTCACGTGCAAAATCGCTGCATCCGCATCGAAACGTATGGAATTGACTCGAAAACATCGAATTCGCATAGTGGAACGCGTAAAAATCAAGTTCACGCAAGCGACGACGAATGTTCGTGTAGTAGTTCTTTTCTGTTCGAAAATGAAGATTCGCATGCAAAAACGATGCATCTGCATCGAAACGTACGCAATTGACGCAGAACCATCTAATTCGCATGCAGGGTAGCGTTACAAACGATTTCATGCAAGCGTCGACGAGGTTTCGTGTACAAGTTATTTTCTGTTCCAGAATGTTCTTCACGTGCAAAATCGCTGCATCCGCATCGAAACGTATGGAATTGACTCGAAAACATCGAATTCGCATGCAGGAACGCGTAACAATCGAATTCATGCAAGTGACGACGAATGTTCGTGTAGAAGTTATTTTCTGTTCCAGAATGTTCTTCAGGTGCAAAATCGCTGCATCCGCATCGAAATGTATGGAGTTGACGCAGAATCACCTAATTCGCATGCAGGATCGCGTAACAATCGAGTTCATGCAAACGACAACGAATGTTCGTGTACAAGTTCTTTTTTGTTCCAGAATGTTCTTCACGTACAAAATAGCTGCATCCGCATTGAAACATATGGAATCGAAGCAGAATCATCGAATTTGTATGCAGGAAAGCGTTACAATCGATTCCATGCAAGCGACGACGAATGTTCGTGTAGAAGTTCTTTTCTGTTCGAAAATAAAGATTCGCATGCAAAAACGATGCATCTGCATCGAAACGTACGAAATTGACGCAGAATCATCTAATTCGCATGCAGGGTTGCGTTACAAACGATTTTATGCAAGCGACGACGAATGTTCGTGTAGAAGTTCTTTTCTGTTCGAAAATGAAGATTCGCATGCAAAAACGATGCATCTGCATCGAAACGTACGCAATTGACGCAGAAGCACCTAATTCGCATGCAGGATCGCGTTACAATCTATTTCATGCAAGCGTCGACGAGGTTTCGTGTACAAGTTATTTTCTGTTCCAGAATGTTCTTCACGTGCAAAATCGCTGCATCCGCATCGGAACGTATGGAATTGACGCAGAAACATCAAACTCGCATGCAGGAACGCGTAACAATCGAGTTCATGCAAGCGACGACGAATGTTCGTGTAGAAGTTCTTTTCTGTTCGAAAATGAAGATTCGCATGCAAAAACGATGCATCTGCATCGAAACGTACGCAATTGACGCAGAACCATCTAATTCGCATGCAGGGTAGCGTTACAAACGATTTCATGCAAGCGTCGACGAGGTTTCGTGTACAAGTTATTTTCTGTTCCAGAATGTTCTTCACGTGCAAAATCGCTGCATCCGCATCGAAACGTATGGAATTGACTCGAAAACATCGAATTCGCATAGTGGAACGCGTAACAATCAAGTTCAAGCAAGCGACGACGAATGTTCGTGTAGAAGTTCTTTTCTGTTGGAGAATGAAGATTCGCGTGGAAAACGATGCATCTGCATTGAAACGTATGGAATTGACGCAGAATCACCTAATTCGCATGCAGGATCGCGTTACAATCGATTTCATGCAAGCGACGACGAATGTTCGTGTAGTAGTTCTTTTCTGTTCGAAAATGAAGATTCGCATGCAAAAACGATGCATCTGCATCGAAACGTACGCAATTGACGCAGAAGCACCTAATTCGCATGCAGGATCGCGTTGCAATCGATTTCATGCAAGCGTCGACGAATATTCGTGTACAAGTTATTTTCTGTTCCAGAATGTTCTTCACGTGCAAAATCGCTGCATCTGCATCGAAACATATGGAAACGAAGCAGAATCATCGAATTTGCATGCAGGAACGCGTAACAATCGAATTCATGCAAGCGACGACGAATGTTCGTGTAGTAGTTCTTTTCTGTTCGAAAATGAAGATTCGCATGCAAAAACGATGCATCTGCATCGAAACGTACGCAATTGACGCAGAACCATCTAATTCGCATGCAGGGTAGCGTTACAATCTATTTCATGCAAGCGTCGACGAGGTTTCGTGTACAAGTTATTTTCTGTTCCAGAATGTTCTTCACGTGCAAAATCGCTGCATCCGCATCGAAACGTATGGAATTGACTCGAAAACATCGAATTCGCATAGTGGAACGCGTAACAATCAAGTTCATGCAAGCGACGACGAATGTTCGTGTAGTAGTTCATTTCTGTTCGAAAATGAAGATACGCATGCAAACACGGAGCATCTGCATTGCAAAGTACGGAATTGACGCAGAATCACCTAATTCGCATGCAGGATCGCGTTACAATCTATTTCATGCAAACGACGACGAATGTTCGTGTAGTAGTTCTATTCTGTTCGAAAATGAAGATTCGCATGCAAAAACGATGCATCTGCATCGAAACGTACGCAATTGACGCAGAACCATCTAATTCGCATGCAGGGTAGCGTTATAAACGATTTCATGCAAGCGTCGACGAGGTTTCGTGTACAAGTTATTTTCTGTTCCAGAATGTTCTTCACGTGCAAAATCGCTGCATCCGCATCGAAACGTATGGAATTGACTCGAAAACATCGAATTCGCATAGTGGAACGCGTAACAATCAAGTTCAAGCAAGCGACGACGAATGTTCGTGTAGAAGTTCTTTTCTGTTGGAGAATGAAGATTCGCGTGGAAAACGATGCATCTGCATTGAAACGTATGGAATTGACGCAGAATCACCTAATTCGCATGCAGGA
Source organism: Lasioglossum villosulum (assembly GCA_963971365.1). Lineage (NCBI taxonomy): Eukaryota > Metazoa > Arthropoda > Insecta > Hymenoptera > Halictidae > Lasioglossum > Lasioglossum villosulum. The sequence goes on along the minus strand of OZ020502.1, from coordinate 15,771,527 downwards.
TCGCGTTACAATCGATTTCATGCAAGCGACGACGAATGTTCGTGTAGTAGTTCTTTTCTGTTCGAAAATGAAGATTCGCATGCAAAAACGATGCATCTGCATCGAAACGTACGCAATTGACGCAGAACCATCTAATTCGCATGCAGGGTAGCGTTACAAACGATTTCATGCAAGCGTCGACGAGGTTTCGTGTACAAGTTATTTTCTGTTCCAGAATGTTCTTCACGTGCAAAATCGCTGCATCCGCATCGGAACGTATGGAATTGACGCAGAAACATCAAACTCGCATGTAGGAACGCGTAACAATCGAGTTCATGCAAGCGACGACGAATGTTCGTGTAGAAGTTCTTTTCTGTTCGAAAATGAAGATTCGCATGCAAAAACGATGCATCTGCATCGAAACGTACGCAATTGACGCAGAAGCACCTAATTCGCATGCAGGATCGCGTTACAATCTATTTCATGCAAGCGTCGACGAGGTTTCGTGTACAAGTTATTTTCTGTTCCAGAATGTTCTTCACGTGCAAAATCGCTGCATCCGCATCGGAACGTATGGAATTGACGCAGAAACATCAAACTCGCATGCAGGAACGCGTAACAATCGAGTTCATGCAAGCGACGACGAATGTTCGTGTAGAAGTTCTTTTCTGTTCGAAAATGAAGATTCGCATGCAAAAACGATGCATCTGCATCGAAACGTACGCAATTGACGCAGAAGCACCTAATTCGCATGCAGGATCGCGTTACAATCTATTTCATGCAAGCGTCGACGAGGTTTCGTGTACAAGCTATTTTCTGTTCCAGAATGTTCTTCACGTGCAAAATCGCTGCATCCGCATCGGAACGTATGGAATTGACGCAGAAACATCAAACTCGCATGTAGGAACGCGTAACAATCGAGTTCATGCAAGCGACGACGAATGTTCGTGTAGAAGTTCTTTTCTGTTCGAAAATGAAGATTCGCATGCAAAAACGATGCATCTGCATCGAAACGTACGCAATTGACGCAGAAGCACCTAATTCGCATGCAGGATCGCGTTACAATCTATTTCATGCAAGCGTCGACGAGGTTTCGTGTACAAGTTATTTTCTGTTCCAGAATGTTCTTCACGTGCAAAATCGCTGCATCCGCATCGGAACGTATGGAATTGACGCAGAAACATCAAACTCGCATGCAGGAACGCGTAACAATCGAGTTCATGCAAGCGACGACGAATGTTCGTGTAGAAGTTCTTTTCTGTTCGAAAATGAAGATTCGCATGCAAAAACGATGCATCTGCATCGAAACGTACGCAATTGACGCAGAAGCACCTAATTCGCATGCAGGATCGCGTTACAATCTATTTCATGCAAGCGTCGACGAGGTTTCGTGTACAAGTTATTTTCTGTTCCAGAATGTTCTTCACGTGCAAAATCGCTGCATCCGCATCGAAACGTATGGAATTGACTCGAAAACATCGAATTCGCATGCAGGAACGCGTAACAATCGAATTCATGCAAGTGACGACGAATGTTCGTGTAGAAGTTATTTTCTGTTCCAGAATGTTCTTCAGGTGCAAAATCGCTGCATCCGCATCGAAATGTATGGAGTTGACGCAGAATCACCTAATTCGCATGCAGGATCGCGTAACAATCGAGTTCATGCAAACGACAACGAATGTTCGTGTACAAGTTCTTTTTTGTTCCAGAATGTTCTTCACGTACAAAATAGCTGCATCCGCATTGAAACATATGGAAACGAAGCAGAATCATCGAATTTGTATGCAGGAAAGCGTTACAATCGATTCCATGCAAGCGACGACGAATGTTCGTGTAGAAGTTCTTTTCTGTTCGAAAATAAAGATTCGCATGCAAAAACGATGCATCTGCATCGAAACGTACGAAATTGACGCAGAATAATCTAATTCGCATGCAGGGTTGCGTTACAAACGATTTTATGCAAGCGACGACGAATGTTCGTGTAGAAGTTCTTTTCTGTTCGAAAATGAAGATTCGCATGCAAAAACGATGCATCTGCATCGAAACGTACGCAATTGACGCAGAAGCACCTAATTCGCATGCAGGATCGCGTTACAATCTATTTCATGCAAGCGTCGACGAGGTTTCGTGTACAAGTTATTTTCTGTTCCAGAATGTTCTTCACGTGCAAAATCGCTGCATCCGCATCGGAACGTATGGAATTGACGCAGAAACATCAAACTCGCATGCAGGAACGCGTAACAATCGAGTTCATGCAAGCGACGACGAATGTTCGTGTAGAAGTTCTTTTCTGTTCGAAAATGAAGATTCGCATGCAAAAACGATGCATCTGCATCGAAACGTACGCAATTGACGCAGAACCATCTAATTCGCATGCAGGGTAGCGTTACAAACGATTTCATGCAAGCGTCGACGAGGTTTCGTGTACAAGTTATTTTCTGTTCCAGAATGTTCTTCACGTGCAAAATCGCTGCATCCGCATCGAAACGTATGGAATTGACTCGAAAACATCGAATTCGCATAGTGGAACGCGTAACAATCAAGTTCAAGCAAGCGACGACGAATGTTCGTGTAGAAGTTCTTTTCTGTTGGAGAATGAAGATTCGCGTGGAAAACGATGCATCTGCATTGAAACGTATGGAATTGACGCAGAATCACCTAATTCGCATGCAGGATCGCGTTACAATCGATTTCATGCAAGCGACGACGAATGTTCGTGTAGTAGTTCTTTTCTGTTCGAAAATGAAGATTCGCATGCAAAAACGATGCATCTGCATCGAAACGTACGCAATTGACGCAGAAGCACCTAATTCGCATGCAGGATCGCGTTGCAATCGATTTCATGCAAGCGTCGACGAATATTCGTGTACAAGTTATTTTCTGTTCCAGAATGTTCTTCACGTGCAAAATCGCTGCATCTGCATCGAAACATATGGAAACGAAGCAGAATCATCGAATTTGCATGCAGGAACGCGTAACAATCGAATTCATGCAAGCGACGACGAATGTTCGTGTAGTAGTTCTTTTCTGTTCGAAAATGAAGATTCGCATGCAAAAACGATGCATCTGCATCGAAACGTACGCAATTGACGCAGAACCATCTAATTCGCATGCAGGGTAGCGTTACAATCTATTTCATGCAAGCGTCGACGAGGTTTCGTGTACAAGTTATTTTCTGTTCCAGAATGTTCTTCACGTGCAAAATCGCTGCATCCGCATCGAAACGTATGGAATTGACTCGAAAACATCGAATTCGCATAGTGGAACGCGTAACAATCAAGTTCATGCAAGCGACGACGAATGTTCGTGTAGTAGTTCATTTCTGTTCGAAAATGAAGATACGCATGCAAACACGGAGCATCTGCATTGCAAAGTACGGAATTGACGCAGAATCACCTAATTCGCATGCAGGATCGCGTTACAATCTATTTCATGCAAACGACGACGAATGTTCGTGTAGTAGTTCTATTCTGTTCGAAAATGAAGATTCGCATGCAAAAACGATGCATCTGCATCGAAACGTACGCAATTGACGCAGAACCATCTAATTCGCATGCAGGGTAGCGTTACAAACGATTTCATGCAAGCGTCGACGAGGTTTCGTGTACAAGTTATTTTCTGTTCCAGAATGTTCTTCACGTGCAAAATCGCTGCATCCGCATCGAAACGTATGGAATTGACTCGAAAACATCGAATTCGCATAGTGGAACGCGTAACAATCAAGTTCAAGCAAGCGACGACGAATGTTCGTGTAGAAGTTCTTTTCTGTTGGAGAATGAAGATTCGCGTGGAAAACGATGCATCTGCATTGAAACGTATGGAATTGACGCAGAATCACCTAATTCGCATGCAGGATCGCGTTACAATCGATTTCATGCAAGCGACGACGAATGTTCGTGTAGTAGTTCTTTTCTGTTCGAAAATGAAGATTCGCATGCAAAAACGATGCATCTGCATCGAAACGTACGCAATTGACGCAGAAGCACCTAATTCGCATGCAGGATCGCGTTGCAATCGATTTCATGCAAGCGTCGACGAATATTCGTGTACAAGTTATTTTCTGTTCCAGAATGTTCTTCACGTGCAAAATCGCTGCATCTGCATCGAAACATATGGAAACGAAGCAGAATCATCGAATTTGCATGCAGGAACGCGTTACAATCGAATTCATGCAAGCGACGACGAATGTTCGTGTAGTAGTTCTTTTCTGTTCGAAAATGAAGATTCGCATGCAAAAACGATGCATCTGCATCGAAACGTACGCAATTGACGCAGAACCATCTAATTCGCATGCAGGGTAGCGTTACAAACGATTTCATGCAAGCGTCGACGAGGTTTCGTGTACAAGTTATTTTCTGTTCCAGAATGTTCTTCACGTGCAAAATCGCTGCATCCGCATCGGAACGTATGGAATTGACGCAGAAACATCAAACTCGCATGTAGGAACGCGTAACAATCGAGTTCATGCAAGCGACGACGAATGTTCGTGTAGAAGTTCTTTTCTGTTCGAAAATGAAGATTCGCATGCAAAAACGATGCATCTGCATCGAAACGTACGCAATTGACGCAGAAGCACCTAATTCGCATGCAGGATCGCGTTACAATCTATTTCATGCAAGCGTCGACGAGGTTTCGTGTACAAGTTATTTTCTGTTCCAGAATGTTCTTCACGTGCAAAATCGCTGCATCCGCATCGGAACGTATGGAATTGACGCAGAAACATCAAACTCGCATGCAGGAACGCGTAACAATCGAGTTCATGCAAGCGACGACGAATGTTCGTGTAGAAGTTCTTTTCTGTTCGAAAATGAAGATTCGCATGCAAAAACGATGCATCTGCAACGAAACGTACGCAATTGACGCAGAAGCACCAAGTTCGCATGCAGGATCGCGTTACAATCTATTTCATGCAAGCGTCGACGAGGTTTCGTGTACAAGTTATTTTCTGTTCCAGAATGTTCTTCACGTGCAAAATCGCTGCATCCGCATCGAAACGTATGGAATTGTCGCCGAAACATCGAACTCGCATGCAGGAACGCGTAACAATCGAGTTCATGCAAGCGACGACGAATGTTCGTGTAGAAGTTATTTTCTGTTCCAGAATGTTCTTCAGGTGCAAAATCGCTGCATCTGCATCGAAACGTACGCAATTGACGCAGAACCATCTAATTCGCATGCAGGGTAGCGTTACAAACGATTTCATGCAAGCGTCGACGAGGTTTCGTGTACAAGTTATTTTCTGTTCCAGAATGTTCTTCACGTGTAAAATCGCTGCATCCGCATCGAAACGTATGGAATTGACTCGAAAACATCGAATTCGCATAGTGGAACGCGTAACAATCAAGTTCAAGCAAGCGACGACGAATGTTCGTGTAGAAGTTCTTTTCTGTTGGAGAATGAAGATTCGCGTGGAAAACGATGCATCTGCATTGAAACGTATGGAATTGACGCAGAATCACCTAATTCGCATGCAGGATCGCGTTACAATCGATTTCATGCAAGCGAAGACGAATGTTCGTGTAGTAGTTCTTTTCTGTTCGAAAATGAAGATTCGCATGCAAAAACGATGCATCTGCATCGAAACGTACGCAATTGACGCAGAAGCACCTAATTCGCATGCAGGATCGCGTTGCAATCGATTTCATGCAAGCGTCGACGAATATTCGTGTACAAGTTATTTTCTGTTCCAGAATGTTCTTCACGTGCAAAATCGCTGCATCTGCATCGAAACATATGGAAACGAAGCAGAATCATCGAATTTGCATGCAGGAACGCGTAACAATCGAATTCATGCAAGCGACGACGAATGTTCGTGTAGTAGTTCTTTTCTGTTCGAAAATGATGATTCGCATGCAAAAGCGATGCATCTGCATCGAAACGTACGCAATTGACGCAGAACCATCTAATTCGCATGCAGGGTAGCGTTACAAACGATTTCATGCAAGCGTCGACGAGGTTTCGTGTACAAGTTATTTTCTGTTCCAGAATGTTCTTCACGTGCAAAATCGCTGCATCCGCATCGAAACGTATGGAATTGACTCGAAAACATCGAATTCGCATAGTGGAACGCGTAACAATCAAGTTCAAGCAAGCGACGACGAATGTTCGTGTAGAAGTTCTTTTCTGTTGGAGAATGAAGATTCGCGTGGAAAACGATGCATCTGCATCGAAACGTACGCAATTGACGCAGAAGCACCTAATTCGCATGCAGGATCGCGTTGCAATCGATTTCATGCAAGCGTCGACGAATATTCGTGTAGAAGTTCTTTTCTGTTGGAGAATGAAGATTCGCGTGGAAAACGATGCATCTGCATTGAAACGTATGGAATTGACGCAGAATCACCTAATTCGCATGCAGGATCGCGTTACAATCGATTTCATGCAAGCGACGACGAATGTTCGTGTAGTAGTTCTTTTCTGTTCGAAAATGAAGATTCGCATGCAAAAACGATGCATCTGCATCGAAACGTACGCAATTGACGCAGAAGCACCTACTTCGCATGCAGGATCGCGTTGCAATCGATTTCATGCAAGCGTCGACGAATATTCGTGTACAAGTTATTTTCTGTTCCAGAATGTTCTTCACGTGCAAAATCGCTGCATCTGCATCGAAACATATGGAAACGAAGCAGAATCATCGAATTTGCATGCAGGAACGCGTAACAATCGAATTCATGCAAGCGACGACGAATGTTCGTGTAGTAGTTCTTTTCTGTTCGAAAATGAAGATTCGCATGCAAAAACGATGCATCTGCATCGAAACGTACGCAATTGACACAGAACCATCTAATTCGCATGCAGGGTAGCGTTACAATCTATTTCATGCAAGCGTCGACGAGGTTTCGTGTACAAGTTATTTTCTGTTCCAGAATGTTCTTCACGTGCAAAATCGCTGCATCCGCATCGAAACGTATGGAATTGACTCGAAAACATCGAATTCGCATAGTGGAACGCGTAACAATCAAGTTCATGCAAGCGACGACGAATGTTCGTGTAGTAGTTCATTTCTGTTCGAAAATGAAGATACGCATGCAAAACGATGCATCTGCATCGAAACGTACGCAATTGACGCAGAAGCACCTAACTCGCATGCAGGATCGCGTTACAATCTATTTCATGCAAGCGTCGACGAGGTTTCGTGTACAAGTTATTTTCTGTTCCAGAATGTTCTTCACGTGCAAAATCGCTGCATCCGCATCGAAACGTATGGAATTGACGCAGAAACATCAAACTCGTATGCAGGAACGCGTAACAATCGAGTTCATGCAAGCGACGACGAATGTTCGTGTAGAAGTTCTTTTCTGTTCGAAAAGGAAGATTCGCATGCAAAAACGATGCATCTGCATCGAAACGTACGCAATTGACGCAGAAGCACCTAATTCGCATGCAGGATCGCGTTACAATCTATTTCATGCAAGCGTCGACGAGGTTTCGTGTCCAAGTTATTTTCTGTTCCAGAATGTTCTTCACGTGCAAAATCGCTGCATCCGCATCGAAACGTATGGAATTGACTCGAAAACATCGAATTCGCATAGTGGAACGCGTAAAAATCAAGTTCACGCAAGCGACGACGAATGTTCGTGTAGTAGTTCTTTTCTGTTCGAAAATGAAGATTCGCATGCAAAAACGATGCATCTGCATCGAAACGTACGCAATTGACGCAGAACCATCTAATTCGCATGCAGGGTAGCGTTACAAACGATTTCATGCAAGCGTCGACGAGGTTTCGTGTACAAGTTATTTTCTGTTCCAGAATGTTCTTCACGTGCAAAATCGCTGCATCCGCATCGAAACGTATGGAATTGACTCGAAAACATCGAATTCGCATAGTGGAACGCGTAACAATCAAGTTCAAGCAAGCGACGACGAATGTTCGTGTAGAAGTTCTTTTCTGTTGGAGAATGAAGATTCGCGTGGAAAACGATGCATCTGCATTGAAACGTATGGAATTGACGCAGAATCACCTAATTCGCATGCAGGATCGCGTTACAATCGATTTCATGCAAGCGACGACGAATGTTCGTGTAGTAGTTCTTTTCTGTTCGAAAATGAAGATTCGCATGCAAAAACGATGCATCTGCATCGAAACGTACGCAATTGACGCAGAAGCACCTAATTCGCATGCAGGATCGCGTTGCAATCGATTTCATGCAAGCGTCGACGAATATTCGTGTACAAGTTATTTTCTGTTCCAGAATGTTCTTCACGTGCAAAATCGCTGCATCTGCATCGAAACATATGGAAACGAAGCAGAATCATCGAATTTGCATGCAGGAACGCGTAACAATCGAATTCATGCAAGCGACGACGAATGTTCGTGTAGTAGTTCTTTTCTGTTCGAAAATGAAGATTCGCATGCAAAAACGATGCATCTGCATCGAAACGTACGCAATTGACGCAGAACCATCTAATTCGTATGCAGGGTAGCGTTACAAACGATTTCATGCAAGCGTCGACGAGGTTTCGTGTACAAGTTATTTTCTGTTCCAGAATGTTCTTCACGTGCAAAATCGCTGCATCCGCATCGAAACGTATGGAATTGACTCGAAAACATCGAATTCGCATAGTGGAACGCGTAACAATCAAGTTCAAGCAAGCGACGACGAATGTTCGTGTAGAAGTTCTTTTCTGTTGGAGAATGAAGATTCGCGTGGAAAACGATGCATCTGCATTGAAACGTATGGAATTGACGCAGAATCACCTAATTCGCATGCAGGATCGCGTTACAATCGATTTCATGCAAGCGACGACGAATGTTCGTGTAGTAGTTCTTTTCAGTTCGAAAATGAAGATTCGCATGCAAAAACGATGCATCTGCATCGAAACGTACGCAATTGACGCAGAAGCACCTAATTCGCATGCAGGATCGCGTTGCAATCGATTTCATGCAAGCGTCGACGAATATTCGTGTACAAGTTATTTTCTGTTCCAGAATGTTCTTCACGTGCAAAATCGCTGCATCTGCATCGAAACATATGGAAACGAAGCAGAATCATCGAATTTGCATGCAGGAACGCGTAACAATCGAGTTCATGCAAGCGACGACGAATGTTCGTGTAGAAGTTCTTTTCTGTTCGATAATAAAGATTCGCATGCAAAAACGATGCATCTGCATCGAAACGTACGCAATTGACGCAGAATCATCTAATTCGCATGCAGGGTAGCGTTACAAACGATTTCATGCAAGCGTCGACGAGGTTTCGTGTACAAGTTATTTTCTGTTCCAGAATGTTCTTCACGTGCAAAATCACTGCATCCGCATCGAAACGTATGGAATTGACTCGAAAACATCGAATTCGCATAGTGGAACGCGTAACAATCAAGTTCAAGCAAGCGACGACGAATGTTCGTGTAGAAGTTCTTTTCTGTTGGAGAATGCAGATTCGCGTGGAAAACGATGCATCTGCATTGAAACGTATGGAATTGACGCAGAATCACCTAATTCGCATGCAGGATCGCGTTACAATCGATTTCATGCAAGCGACGACGAATGTTCGTGTAGTAGTTCTTTTCTGTTCGAAAATGAAGATTCGCATGCAAAAACGATGCATCTGCATCGAAACGTACGCAATTGACGCAGAACCATCTAATTCGCATGCAGGGTAGCGTTACAATCTATTTCATGCAAGCGTCGACGAGGTTTCGTGTACAAGTTATTTTCTGTTCCAGAATGTTCTTCACGTGCAAAATCGCTGCATCCGCATCGAAACGTATGGAATTGACTCGAAAACATCGAATTCGCATAGTGGAACGCGTAACAATCAAGTTCATGCAAGCGACGACGAATGTTCGTGTAGTAGTTCATTTCTGTTCGAAAATGAAGATACGCATGCAAACACGGAGCATCTGCATTGCAAAGTACGGAATTGACGCAGAATCACCTAATTCGCATGCAGGATCGCGTTACAACCTATTTCATGCAAACGACGACGAATGTTCGTGTAGTAGTTCTATTCTGTTCGAAAATGAAGATTCGCATGCAAAAACGATGCATCTGCATCGAAACGTACGCAATTGACGCAGAACCATCTAATTCGCATGCAGGGTAGCGTTACAAACGATTTCATGCAAGCGTCGACGAGGTTTCGTGTACAAGTTATTTTCTGTTCCAGAATGTTCTTCACGTGCAAAATCGCTGCATCCGCATCGAAACGTATGGAATTGACTCGAAAACATCGAATTCGCATAGTGGAACGCGTAACAATCAAGTTCAAGCAAGCGACGACGAATGTTCGTGTAGAAGTTCTTTTCTGTTGGAGAATGAAGATTCGCGTGGAAAACGATGCATCTGCATTGAAACGTATGGAATTGACGCAGAATCACCTAATTCGCATGCAGGATCGCGTTACAATCGATTTCATGCAAGCGACGACGAATGTTCGTGTAGTAGTTCTTTTCTGTTCGAAAATGAAGATTCGCATGCAAAAACGATGCATCTGCATCGAAACGTACGCAATTGACGCAGAAGCACCTAATTCGCATGCAGGATCGCGTTGCAATCGATTTCATGCAAGCGTCGACGAATATTCGTGTACAAGTTATTTTCTGTTCCAGAATGTTCTTCACGTGCAAAATCGCTGCATCTGCATCGAAACATATGGAAACGAAGCAGAATCATCGAATTTGCATGCAGGAACGCGTTACAATCGAATTCATGCAAGCGACGACGAATGTTCGTGTAGTAGTTCTTTTCTGTTCGAAAATGAAGATTCGCATGCAAAAACGATGCATCTGCATCGAAACGTACGCAATTGACGCAGAACCATCTAATTCGCATGCAGGGTAGCGTTACAAACGATTTCATGCAAGCGTCGACGAGGTTTCGTGTACAAGTTATTTTCTGTTCCAGAATGTTCTTCACGTGCAAAATCGCTGCATCCGCATCGGAACGTATGGAATTGACGCAGAAACATCAAACTCGCATGTAGGAACGCGTAACAATCGAGTTCATGCAAGCGACGACGAATGTTCGTGTAGAAGTTCTTTTCTGTTCGAAAATGAAGATTCGCATGCAAAAACGATGCATCTGCATCGAAACGTACGCAATTGACGCAGAAGCACCTAATTCGCATGCAGGATCGCGTTACAATCTATTTCATGCAAGCGTCGACGAGGTTTCGTGTACAAGTTATTTTCTGTTCCAGAATGTTCTTCACGTGCAAAATCGCTGCATCCGCATCGGAACGTATGGAATTGACGCAGAAACATCAAACTCGCATGCAGGAACGCGTAACAATCGAGTTCATGCAAGCGACGACGAATGTTCGTGTAGAAGTTCTTTTCTGTTCGAAAATGAAGATTCGCATGCAAAAACGATGCATCTGCATCGAAACGTACGCAATTGACGCAGAAGCACCTAATTCGCATGCAGGATCGCGTTACAATCTATTTCATGCAAGCGTCGACGAGGTTTCGTGTACAAGTTATTTTCTGTTCCAGAATGTTCTTCACGTGCAAAATCGCTGCATCCGCATCGAAACGTATGGAATTGACTCGAAAACATCGAATTCGCATGCAGGAACGCGTAACAATCGAATTCATGCAAGTGACGACGAATGTTCGTGTAGAAGTTATTTTCTGTTCCAGAATGTTCTTCAGGTGCAAAATCGCTGCATCCGCATCGAAATGTATGGAGTTGACGCAGAATCACCTAATTCGCATGCAGGATCGCGTAACAATCGAGTTCATGCAAACGACAACGAATGTTCGTGTACAAGTTCTTTTTTGTTCCAGAATGTTCTTCACGTACAAAATAGCTGCATCCGCATTGAAACATATGGAAACGAAGCAGAATCATCGAATTTGTATGCAGGAAAGCGTTACAATCGATTCCATGCAAGCGACGACGAATGTTCGTGTAGAAGTTCTTTTCTGTTCGAAAATAAAGATTCGCATGCAAAAACGATGCATCTGCATCGAAACGTACGAAATTGACGCAGAATAATCTAATTCGCATGCAGGGTTGCGTTACAAACGATTTTATGCAAGCGACGACGAATGTTCGTGTAGAAGTTCTTTTCTGTTCGAAAATGAAGATTCGCATGCAAAAACGATGCATCTGCATCGAAACGTACGCAATTGACGCAGAAGCACCTAATTCGCATGCAGGATCGCGTTACAATCTATTTCATGCAAGCGTCGACGAGGTTTCGTGTACAAGTTATTTTCTGTTCCAGAATGTTCTTCACGTGCAAAATCGCTGCATCCGCATCGGAACGTATGGAATTGACGCAGAAACATCAAACTCGCATGCAGGAACGCGTAACAATCGAGTTCATGCAAGCGACGACGAATGTTCGTGTAGAAGTTCTTTTCTGTTCGAAAATGAAGATTCGCATGCAAAAACGATGCATCTGCATCGAAACGTACGCAATTGACGCAGAACCATCTAATTCGCATGCAGGGTAGCGTTACAAACGATTTCATGCAAGCGTCGACGAGGTTTCGTGTACAAGTTATTTTCTGTTCCAGAATGTTCTTCACGTGCAAAATCGCTGCATCCGCATCGAAACGTATGGAATTGACTCGAAAACATCGAATTCGCATAGTGGAACGCGTAACAATCAAGTTCAAGCAAGCGACGACGAATGTTCGTGTAGAAGTTCTTTTCTGTTGGAGAATGAAGATTCGCGTGGAAAACGATGCATCTGCATTGAAACGTATGGAATTGACGCAGAATCACCTAATTCGCATGCAGGATCGCGTTACAATCGATTTCATGCAAGCGACGACGAATGTTCGTGTAGTAGTTCTTTTCTGTTCGAAAATGAAGATTCGCATGCAAAAACGATGCATCTGCATCGAAACGTACGCAATTGACGCAGAAGCACCTAATTCGCATGCAGGATCGCGTTGCAATCGATTTCATGCAAGCGTCGACGAATATTCGTGTACAAGTTATTTTCTGTTCCAGAATGTTCTTCACGTGCAAAATCGCTGCATCTGCATCGAAACATATGGAAACGAAGCAGAATCATCGAATTTGCATGCAGGAACGCGTAACAATCGAATTCATGCAAGCGACGACGAATGTTCGTGTAGTAGTTCTTTTCTGTTCGAAAATGAAGATTCGCATGCAAAAACGATGCATCTGCATCGAAACGTACGCAATTGACGCAGAACCATCTAATTCGCATGCAGGGTAGCGTTACAATCTATTTCATGCAAGCGTCGACGAGGTTTCGTGTACAAGTTATTTTCTGTTCCAGAATGTTCTTCACGTGCAAAATCGCTGCATCCGCATCGAAACGTATGGAATTGACTCGAAAACATCGAATTCGCATAGTGGAACGCGTAACAATCAAGTTCATGCAAGCGACGACGAATGTTCGTGTAGTAGTTCATTTCTGTTCGAAAATGAAGATACGCATGCAAACACGGAGCATCTGCATTGCAAAGTACGGAATTGACGCAGAATCACCTAATTCGCATGCAGGATCGCGTTACAATCTATTTCATGCAAACGACGACGAATGTTCGTGTAGTAGTTCTATTCTGTTCGAAAATGAAGATTCGCATGCAAAAACGATGCATCTGCATCGAAACGTACGCAATTGACGCAGAACCATCTAATTCGCATGCAGGGTAGCGTTACAAACGATTTCATGCAAGCGTCGACGAGGTTTCGTGTACAAGTTATTTTCTGTTCCAGAATGTTCTTCACGTGCAAAATCGCTGCATCCGCATCGAAACGTATGGAATTGACTCGAAAACATCGAATTCGCATAGTGGAACGCGTAACAATCAAGTTCAAGCAAGCGACGACGAATGTTCGTGTAGAAGTTCTTTTCTGTTGGAGAATGAAGATTCGCGTGGAAAACGATGCATCTGCATTGAAACGTATGGAATTGACGCAGAATCACCTAATTCGCATGCAGGATCGCGTTACAATCGATTTCATGCAAGCGACGACGAATGTTCGTGTAGTAGTTCTTTTCTGTTCGAAAATGAAGATTCGCATGCAAAAACGATGCATCTGCATCGAAACGTACGCAATTGACGCAGAAGCACCTAATTCGCATGCAGGATCGCGTTGCAATCGATTTCATGCAAGCGTCGACGAATATTCGTGTACAAGTTATTTTCTGTTCCAGAATGTTCTTCACGTGCAAAATCGCTGCATCTGCATCGAAACATATGGAAACGAAGCAGAATCATCGAATTTGCATGCAGGAACGCGTTACAATCGAATTCATGCAAGCGACGACGAATGTTCGTGTAGTAGTTCTTTTCTGTTCGAAAATGAAGATTCGCATGCAAAAACGATGCATCTGCATCGAAACGTACGCAATTGACGCAGAACCATCTAATTCGCATGCAGGGTAGCGTTACAAACGATTTCATGCAAGCGTCGACGAGGTTTCGTGTACAAGTTATTTTCTGTTCCAGAATGTTCTTCACGTGCAAAATCGCTGCATCCGCATCGGAACGTATGGAATTGACGCAGAAACATCAAACTCGCATGTAGGAACGCGTAACAATCGAGTTCATGCAAGCGACGACGAATGTTCGTGTAGAAGTTCTTTTCTGTTCGAAAATGAAGATTCGCATGCAAAAACGATGCATCTGCATCGAAACGTACGCAATTGACGCAGAAGCACCTAATTCGCATGCAGGATCGCGTTACAATCTATTTCATGCAAGCGTCGACGAGGTTTCGTGTACAAGTTATTTTCTGTTCCAGAATGTTCTTCACGTGCAAAATCGCTGCATCCGCATCGGAACGTATGGAATTGACGCAGAAACATCAAACTCGCATGCAGGAACGCGTAACAATCGAGTTCATGCAAGCGACGACGAATGTTCGTGTAGAAGTTCTTTTCTGTTCGAAAATGAAGATTCGCATGCAAAAACGATGCATCTGCATCGAAACGTACGCAATTGACGCAGAAGCACCAAGTTCGCATGCAGGATCGCGTTACAATCTATTTCATGCAAGCGTCGACGAGGTTTCGTGTACAAGTTATTTTCTGTTCCAGAATGTTCTTCACGTGCAAAATCGCTGCATCCGCATCGAAACGTATGGAATTGTCGCCGAAACATCGAACTCGCATGCAGGAACGCGTAACAATCGAGTTCATGCAAGCGACGACGAATGTTCGTGTAGAAGTTCTTTTCTGTTCGAAAATAAAGATTCGCATGCAAAAACGATGCATCTGCATCGAAACGTACGCAATTGACGCAGAATCATCTAATTCCCATGCAGGGTAGCGTTACAAACGATTTCATGCAAGCGTCGACGAGGTTTCGTGTACAAGTTATTTTCAGTTCCAGAATGTTCTTCACGTGCAAAATCACTGCATCCGCATCGAAACGTATGGAATTTACTCGAAAACATCGAATTCGCATAGTGGAACGCGTAACAATCAAGTTCAAGCAAGCGACGACGAATGTTCGTGTAGAAGTTCTTTTCTGTTGGAGAATGAAGATTCGCGTGGAAAACGATGCATCTGCATTGAAACGTATGGAATTGACGCAGAATCACCTAATTCGCATGCAGGATCGCGTTACAATCGATTTCATGCAAGCGACGACGAATGTTCGTGTAGTAGTTCTTTTCTGTTCGAAAATGAAGATTAGCATGCAAAAACGATGCATCTGCATCGAAACGTACGCAATTGACGCAGAAGCACCTAATTCGCATGCAGGATCGCGTTGCAATCGATTTCATGCAAGCGTCGACGAATATTCGTGTACAAGTTATTTTCTGTTCCAGAATGTTCTTCACGTGCAAAATCGCTGCATCTGCATCGAAACATATGGAAACGAAGCAGAATCATCGAATTTGCATGCAGGAACGCGTAACAATCGAATTCATGCAAGCGACGACGAATGTTCGTGTAGTAGTTCTTTTCTGTTCGAAAATGAAGATTCGCATGCAAAAACGATGCATCTGCATCGAAACGTACGCGATTGACGCAGAAGCACCTAATTCGCATGCAGGATCGCGTTACAATCTATTTCATGCAAGCGCCGACGAGGTTTCGTGTACAAGTTATTTTCTGTTCCAGAATGTTCTTCACGTGCAAAATCGCTGCATCCGCATCGAAACGTATGGAATTGACGCAGAAACATCAAACTCGCATGCAGGAACGCGTAACAATCGAGTTCATGCAAGCGACGACGAATGTTCGTGTAGAAGTTCTTTTCTGTTCGAAAATGAAGATTCGCATGCAAAAACGATGCATCTGCATCGAAACGTACGCAATTGACGCAGAAGCACCTAATTCGCATGCAGGATCGCGTTACAATCGATTTCATGCAAGCGACGACGAATGTTCGTGTAGTAGTTCTTTTCTGTTCGAAAATGAAGATTCGCATGCAAAAACGATGCATCTGCATCGAAACGTACGCAATTGACGCAGAAGCACCTAATTCGCATGCAGGATCGCGTTACAATCTATTTCATGCAAGCGTCGACGAGGTTTCGTGTACAAGTTATTTTCTGTTCCAGAATGTTCTTCACGTGCAAAATCGCTGCATCCGCATCGAAACGTATGGAATTGACGCAGAAACATCAAACTCGTATGCAGGAACGCGTAACAATCGAGTTCATGCAAGCGACGACGAATGTTCGTGTAGAAGTTCTTTTCTGTTCGAAAATGAAGATTCGCATGCAAAAACGATGCATCTGCATCGAAACGTACGCAATTGACGCAGAAGCACCTAATTCGCATGCAGGATCGCGTTGCAATCGATTTCATGCAAGCGTCGACGAATATTCGTGTACAAGTTATTTTCTGTTCCAGAATGTTCTTCACGTGCAAAATCGCTGCATCTGCATCGAAACATATGGAAACGAAGCAGAATCATCGAATTTGCATGCAGGAACGCGTAACAATCGAATTCATACAAGCGACGACGAATGTTCGTGTAGTAGTTCTTTTCTGTTCGAAAATGAAGATTCGCATGCAAAAACGATGCATCTGCATCGAAACGTACGCAATTGACGCAGAACCATCTAATTCGCATGCAGGGTAGCGTTACAAACGATTTCATGCAAGCGTCGACGAGGTTTCGTGTACAAGTTATTTTCTGTTCCAGAATGTTCTTCACGTGCAAAATCGCTGCATCCGCATCGAAACGTATGGAATTGACTCGAAAACATCGAATTCGCATAGTGGAACGCGTAACAATCAAGTTCAAGCAAGCGACGACGAATGTTCGTGTAGAAGTTCTTTTCTGTTGGAGAATGAAGATTCGCGTGGAAAACGATGCATCTGCATTGAAACGTATGGAATTGACGCAGAATCACCTAATTCGCATGCAGGATCGCGTTACAATCGATTTCATGCAAGCGACGACGAATGTTCGTGTAGTAGTTCTTTTCTGTTCGAAAATGAAGATTCGCATGCAAAAACGATGCATCTGCATCGAAACGTACGCAATTGACGCAGAAGCACCTAATTCGCATGCAGGATCGCGTTGCAATCGATTTCATGCAAGCGTCGACGAATATTCGTGTACAAGTTATTTTCTGTTCCAGAATGTTCTTCACGTGCAAAATCGCTGCATCTGCATCGAAACATATGGAAACGAAGCAGAATCATCGAATTTGCATGCAGGAACGCGTAACAATCGAGTTCATGCAAGCGACGACGAATGTTCGTGTAGAAGTTCTTTTCTGTTCGATAATAAAGATTCGCATGCAAAAACGATGCATCTGCATCGAAACGTACGCAATTGACGCAGAATCATCTAATTCGCATGCAGGGTAGCGTTACAAACGATTTCATGCAAGCGTCGACGAGGTTTCGTGTACAAGTTATTTTCTGTTCCAGAATGTTCTTCACGTGCAAAATCACTGCATCCGCATCGAAACGTATGGAATTGACTCGAAAACATCGAATTCGCATAGTGGAACGCGTAACAATCAAGTTCAAGCAAGCGACGACGAATGTTCGTGTAGAAGTTCTTTTCTGTTGGAGAATGCAGATTCGCGTGGAAAACGATGCATCTGCATTGAAACGTATGGAATTGACGCAGAATCACCTAATTCGCATGCAGGATCGCGTTACAATCGATTTCATGCAAGCGACGACGAATGTTCGTGTAGTAGTTCTTTTCTGTTCGAAAATGAAGATTCGCATGCAAAAACGATGCATCTGCATCGAAACGTACGCAATTGACGCAGAAGCACCTAATTCGCATGCAGGATCGCGTTACAATCTATTTCATGCAAGCGTCGACGAGGTTTCGTGTACAAGTTATTTTCTGTTCCAGAATTTTCTTCACGTGCAAAATCGCTGCATCCTCATCGGAACGTATGGAATTGACGCAGAAACATCAAACTCGCATGCAGGAACGCGTAACAATCGAGTTCATGCAAGCGACGACGAATGTTCGTGTAGAAGTTCTTTTCTGTTCGAAAATGAAGATTCGCATGCAAAAACGATGCATCTGCATCGAAACGTACGCAATTGACGCAGAAGCACCAAATTCGCATGCAGGATCGCGTTACAATCTATTTCATGCAAGCGTCGACGAGGTTTCGTGTACAAGTTATTTTCTGTTCCAGAATGTTCTTCACGTGCAAAATCGCTGCATCCGCATCGAAACGTATGGAATTGTCGCTGAAACATCGAACTCGCATGCAGGAACGCGTAACAATCGAGTTCATGCAAGCGACGACGAATGTTCGTGTAGAAGTTCTTTTCTGTTGGAGAATGAAGATTCACGTGCAAAATCGCTGCATCCGCATCGAAACGTATGGAATTGACTCGAAAACATCGAATTCGCATAATGGAACGCGTAACAATCAAGTTCAAGCAAGCGACGACGAATGTTCGTGTAGAAGTTCTTTTCTGTTCGAGAATGAAGATTCGCATGCAAAAACGATGCATCTGCATCGAAACGTACGCAATTGACGCAGAACCATCTAATTCGCATGCAGGGTAGCGTTACAAACGATTTCATGCAAGCGTCGACGAGGTTTCGTGTACAAGTTATTTTCTGTTCCAGAATGTTCTTCACGTGCAAAATCGCTGCATCTGCATCGAAACGTATGGAATTGACTCGAAAACATCGAATTCGCATAGTGGAACGCGTAAAAATCAAGTTCATGCAAGCGACGACGAATGTTCGTGTAGTAGTTCTTTTCTGTTCGAAAATGAAGATTCGCATGCAAAAACGATGCATCTGCATCGAAACGTACGCAATTGACGCAGAAGCACCTAATTCGCATGCAGGATCGCGTTACAATCTATTTCATGCAAGCGTCGACGAGGTTTCGTGTACAAGTTATTTTCTGTTCCAGAATGTTCTTCACGTGCAAAATCGCTGCATCCGCATCGAAACGTATGGAATTGACTCGAAAACATCGAATTCGCATAGTGGAACGCGTAACAATCAAGTTCATGCAAGCGACGACGAATGTTCGTGTAGTAGTTCATTTCTGTTCGAAAATGAAGATACGCATGCAAACACGGTGCATCTGCATTGCAAAGTACGGAATTGACGCAGAATCACCTAATTCGCCTGTAGGAACGCGTTACAATCGATTTCATGCAAACGACAACGATTTTTCGTGTACACGTTATTTTCTGTTCGAGAATGTTCTTCACGTGCAAAATCGCTGCATCCACTTCGAAGCGTATGGAATTGACCAAAAACATCGAATTCACATGCAGGACCGCGTTACAATCGATTTCATGCAAGCGACGACGAATGTTCGTGTAGTAGTTCTATTCTGTTCGAAAATGAAGATTCGCATGCAAAAACGATGCATCTGCATCGAAACGTACGCGATTGACGCAGAAGCACCTAATTCGCATGCAGGATCGCGTTACAATCTATTTCATGCAAGCGTCGACGAGGTTTCGTGTACAAGTTATTTTCTGTTCCAGAATGTTCTTCACGTGCAAAATCGCTGCATCCGCATCGAAACGTATGGAATTGACGCAGAAACATCAAACTCGCATGCAGGAACGCGTAACAATCGAGTTCATGCAAGCGACGACGAATGTTCGTGTAGAAGTTCTTTTCTGTTCGAAAATGAAGATTCGCATGCAAAAACGATGCATCTGCATCGAAACGTACGCAATTGACGCAGAAGCACCTAATTCGCATGCAGGATCGCGTTACAATCGATTTCATGCAAGCGACGACGAATGTTCGTGTAGTAGTTCTTTTCTGTTCGAAAATGAAGATTCGCATGCAAAAACGATGCATCTGCATCGAAACGTACGCAATTGACGCAGAAGCACCTAATTCGCATGCAGGATCGCGTTACAATCTATTTCATGCAAGCGTCGACGAGGTTTCGTGTACAAGTTATTTTCTGTTCCAGAATGTTCTTCACGTGCAAAATCGCTGCATCCGCATCGAAACGTATGGAATTGACTCGAAAACATCGAATTCGCATAATGGAACGCGTAACAATCAAGTTCAAGCAAGCGACGACGAATGTTCGTGTAGAAGTTCTTTTCTGTTCGAGAATGAAGATTCGCATGCAAAAACGATGCATCTGCATCGAAACGTACGCAATTGACGCAGAAGCACCTAATTCGCATGCAGGATCGCGTTACAATCTATTTCATGCAAGCGTCGACGAGGTTTCGTGTACAAGTTATTTTCTGTTCCAGAATGTTCTTCACGTGCAAAATCGCTGCATCTGCATCGAAACGTATGGAATTGACTCGAAAACATCGAATTCGCATAGTGGAACGCGTAAAAATCAAGTTCACGCAAGCGACGACGAATGTTCGTGTAGTAGTTCTTTTCTGTTCGAAAATGAAGATTCGCATGCAAAAACGATGCATCTGCATCGAAACGTACGCAATTGACGCAGAACCATCTAATTCGCATGCAGGGTAGCGTTACAAACGATTTCATGCAAGCGTCGACGAGGTTTCGTGTACAAGTTATTTTCTGTTCCAGAATGTTCTTCACGTGCAAAATCGCTGCATCCGCATCGAAACGTATGGAATTGACTCGAAAACATCGAATTCGCATAGTGGAACGCGTAACAATCAAGTTCAAGCAAGCGACGACGAATGTTCGTGTAGAAGTTCTTTTCTGTTGGAGAATGAAGATTCGCGTGGAAAACGATGCATCTGCATTGAAACGTATGGAATTGACGCAGAATCACCTAATTCGCATGCAGGATCGCGTTACAATCGATTTCATGCAAGCGACGACGAATGTTCGTGTAGTAGTTCTTTTCTGTTCGAAAATGAAGATTCGCATGCAAAAACGATGCATCTGCATCGAAACGTACGCAATTGACGCAGAAGCACCTAATTCGCATGCAGGATCGCGTTGCAATCGATTTCATGCAAGCGTCGACGAATATTCGTGTACAAGTTATTTTCTGTTCCAGAATGTTCTTCACGTGCAAAATCGCTGCATCTGCATCGAAACATATGGAAACGAAGCAGAATCATCGAATTTGCATGCAGGAACGCGTAACAATCGAATTCATGCAAGCGACGACGAATGTTCGTGTAGTAGTTCTTTTCTGTTCGAAAATGAAGATTCGCATGCAAAAACGATGCATCTGCATCGAAACGTACGCAATTGACGCAGAACCATCTAATTCGCATGCAGGATCGCGTTACAATCTATTTCATGCAAGCGTCGACGAGGTTTCGTGTACAAGTTATTTTCTGTTCCAGAATGTTCTTCACGTGCAAAATCGCTGCATCCGCATCGAAACGTATGGAATTGACTCGAAAACATCGAATTCGCATAGTGGAACGCGTAAAAATCAAGTTCACGCAAGCGACGACGAATGTTCGTGTAGTAGTTCTTTTCTGTTCGAAAATGAAGATTCGCATGCAAAAACGATGCATCTGCATCGAAACGTACGCAATTGACGCAGAACCATCTAATTCGCATGCAGGGTAGCGTTACAATCTATTTCATGCAAGCGTCGACGAGGTTTCGTGTACAAGTTATTTTCTGTTCCAGAATGTTCTTCACGTGCAAAATCGCTGCATCTGCATCGAAACGTATGGAATTGACTCGAAAACATCGAATTCGCATAGTGGAACGCGTAAAAATCAAGTTCACGCAAGCGACGACGAATGTTCGTGTAGTAGTTCTTTTCTGTTCGAAAATGAAGATTCGCATGCAAAAACGATGCATCTGCATCGAAACGTACGCAATTGACGCAGAAGCACCTAATTCGCATGCAGGATCGCGTTACAATCTATTTCATGCAAGCGTCGACGAGGTTTCGTGTACAAGTTATTTTCTGTTCCAGAATGTTCTTCACGTGCAAAATCGCTGCATCCGCATCGAAACGTATGGAATTGACTCGAAAACATCGAATTCGCATAGTGGAACGCGTAAAAATCAAGTTCACGCAAGCGACGACGAATGTTCGTGTAGTAGTTCTTTTCTGTTCGAAAATGAAGATTCGCATGCAAAAACGATGCATCTGCATCGAAACGTACGCAATTGACGCAGAACCATCTAATTCGCATGCAGGGTAGCGTTACAATCTATTTCATGCAAGCGTCGACGAGGTTTCGTGTACAAGTTATTTTCTGTTCCAGAATGTTCTTCACGTGCAAAATCGCTGCATCCGCATCGAAACGTATGGAATTGACGCAGAAACATCAAACTCGCATGCAGGAACGCGTAACAATCGAGTTCATGCAAGCGACGACGAATGTTCGTGTAGAAGTTCTTTTCTGTTCGAAAATGAAGATTCGCATGCAAAAACGATGCATCTGCATCGAAACGTACGCAATTGACGCAGAAGCACCTAATTCGCATGCAGGATCGCGTTACAATCGATTTCATGCAAGCGACGACGAATGTTCGTGTAGTAGTTCTTTTCTGTTCGAAAATGAAGATTCGCATGCAAAAACGATGCATCTGCATCGAAACGTACGCAATTGACGCAGAAGCACCTAATTCGCATGCAGGATCGCGTTACAATCTATTTCATGCAAGCGTCGACGAGGTTTCGTGTACAAGTTATTTTCTGTTCCAGAATGTTCTTCACGTGCAAAATCGCTGCATCCGCATCGAAACGTATGGAATTGACTCGAAAACATCGAATTCGCATAATGGAACGCGTAACAATCAAGTTCAAGCAAGCGACGACGAATGTTCGTGTAGAAGTTCTTTTCTGTTCGAGAATGAAGATTCGCATGCAAAAACGATGCATCTGCATCGAAACGTACGCAATTGACGCAGAAGCACCTAATTCGCATGCAGGATCGCGTTACAATCTATTTCATGCAAGCGTCGACGAGGTTTCGTGTACAAGTTATTTTCTGTTCCAGAATGTTCTTCACGTGCAAAATCGCTGCATCTGCATCGAAACGTATGGAATTGACTCGAAAACATCGAATTCGCATAGTGGAACGCGTAAAAATCAAGTTCACGCAAGCGACGACGAGTGTTCGTGTAGTAGTTCTTTTCTGTTCGAAAATGAAGATTCGCATGCAAAAACGATGCATCTGCATCGAAACGTACGCAATTGACGCAGAACCATCTAATTCGCATGCAGGGTAGCGTTACAAACGATTTCATGCAAGCGTCGACGAGGTTTCGTGTACAAGTTATTTTCTGTTCCAGAATGTTCTTCACGTGCAAAATCGCTGCATCCGCATCGAAACGTATGGAATTGACTCGAAAACATCGAATTCGCATAGTGGAACGCGTAACAATCAAGTTCAAGCAAGCGACGACGAATGTTCGTGTAGAAGTTCTTTTCTGTTGGAGAATGAAGATTCGCGTGGAAAACGATGCATCTGCATTGAAACGTATGGAATTGACGCAGAATCACCTAATTCGCATGCAGGATCGCGTTACAATCGATTTCATGCAAGCGACGACGAATGTTCGTGTAGTAGTTCTTTTCTGTTCGAAAATGAAGATTCGCATGCAAAAACGATGCATCTGCATCGAAACGTACGCAATTGACGCAGAAGCACCTAATTCGCATGCAGGATCGCGTTGCAATCGATTTCATGCAAGCGTCGACGAATATTCGTGTACAAGTTATTTTCTGTTCCAGAATGTTCTTCACGTGCAAAATCGCTGCATCTGCATCGAAACATATGGAAACGAAGCAGAATCATCGAATTTGCATGCAGGAACGCGTAACAATCGAATTCATGCAAGCGACGACGAATGTTCGTGTACAAGTTATTTTCTGTTCCAGAATGTTCTTCACGTGCAAAATCGCTGCATCCGCATCGAAACGTATGGAATTGACGCAGAAACATGAAACTCGCATGCAGGAACGCGTAACAATCGAGTTCATGCAAGCGACGACGAATGTTCGTGTACAAGATCTTTCTTGTTCCAGAATGTTCTTCACGTACAAAATAGCTGCATCCGCATTGAAACATATGGAAACGAAGCAGAATCATCGAATTTGTATGCAGGAACCCGTTACAATCGATTTCATGCAAGCGACGACGAATGTTCGTGTAGAAGTTCTTTTCTGTTTGAAAATAAAGATTCGCATGCAAAAACGATGCATCTGCATCGAAACGTACGCAATTGACGCAGAAACATCAAATTCGCATGCAGGAACGAGTAACAATCGAGTTCATGCAAGCGTCGACGAAGTTTCGTGTACAAGTTATTTCTGTTCCAGAATGTTCTTCACGTGCAAAATCGCTGCATCTGCATCGAAACGTATGGAATTGACTCGAAAACATCGAATTCGCATAGTGGAACGCGTAACAATCAAGTTCATGCAAGCGACGACGAATGTTCGTGTAGAAGTTGTTTTCTGTTCCAGAATGTTCTTCACGTGCGAAATCGCTGCATCCGCATCGAAACGTATGGAATAGACGCAGAAACATCAAATTCGCATGCAGGAACGAGTAACAATCGAGTTCATGCAAGCGTCGACGAAGTTTCGTGTAGAAGTTATTTCTGTTCCAGAATGTTCTTCACGTGCAAAATCGCTGCATCTGCATCGAAACGTATGGAATTGACTCGAAAACATCGAATTCGCATGCAGGAACGAGTAACAATCGAGTTCATGCAAGCGACGACGAATGTTCGTGTAGTAGTTCTATTCTGTTCGAAAATGAAGATTCGCATGCAATAACGATGCATCTGCATCGAAACGTACGCAATTGACGCAGAAGCACCTAATTCGCATGCAGGATCGCGTTACAATCTATTTCATGCAAGCGTCGACGAGGTTTCGTGTACAAGTTATTTTCTGTTCCAGAATGTTCTTCACGTGCAAAATCGCTGCATCCGCATCGAAACGTATGGAATTGACGCAGAAACATCAAATTCGCATGCAGGAACGAGTAACAATCGAGTTCATGCAAGCGTCGACGAAGTTTCGTGTACAAGTTATTTCTGTTCCAGAATGTTCTTCACGTGCAAAATCGCTGCATCTGCATCGAAACGTATGGAATTGACTCGAAAACATCGAATTCGCATAGTGGAACGTGTAACAATCAAGTTCATGCAAGCGACGACGAATGTTCGTGTAGTAGTTCTTTTCTGTTCGAAAATGAAGATTCGCATGCAAAAACGATGCATCTGCATCGAAACGTACGCAATTGACGCAGAAGCACCTAATTCGCATGCAGGATCGCGTTACAATCTATTTCATGCAAGCGTCGACGAGGTTTCGTGTACAAGTTATTTTCCGTTCCTGCATGTTCTTCACGTGCAAAATCGGTGCATCCGCATCGAAACGTATGGAATTGACTCGAAAACATCGAATTCGCATAGTGGAACGCGTAACAATCAAGTTCAAGCAAGCGACGACTTATGTTCGTGTAGAAGTTATTTTCTGTTCCAGAATGTTCTTCAGGTGCAAAATCGCTGCATCCGCATCGAAATGTATGGAATTGACGCAGACTCACCTAATTCGCATGCAGGATCGCGTAACAATCGAGTTCATGCAAGCGACGACGAATGTTCGTGTACAAGTTCTTTTTTGTTCCAGAATGTTCTTCACGTACAAAATAGCTGCATCCGCATTGAAACATATGGAAACGAAGCAGAATCATCGAATTTGTATGCAGGAAAGCGTTACAATCAATTCCATGCAAGCGACGACGAATGTTCGTGTAGAAGTTCTTTTCTGTTCGAAAATAAAGATTCGCATGCAAAAACGATGTATCTGCATCGAAACGTACGCACTTGACGCAGAATCATCTAATTCGCATGCAGGGTAGCGTTACAAACGATTTTATGCAAGCGACGACGAATGTTCGTGTAGAAGTCCTTTTCTGTTCGAAAATGAAGATACGCATGCAAAAACGATGCATCTGCATCGAAACGTACGCAATTGACGCAGAATCATCTAATTCGCATGCAGGATCGCGTTGCGATCGATTTCATGCAAGCGTCGACGAGGTTTCGTGTACAAGTTATTTTTTGTTCCAGAATGTTCTTCACGTGCAAAATCGCTGCATCCGCATCGAAACGTATGGAATAGACGCAGAAACATCGAATTCGCATGCTGGAACGAGTAACAATCGAGTTCATGCAAGCGACGACGAATGTTCGTGTAGAAGTCCTTTTCTGTTCGAAAATGAAGATACGCATGCAAAATCGCTGCATCCGCATCGAAATGTATGGAATTGACGCAGAATCGCCTAATTCGCATGCAGGATCGCGTAACAATCGAGTTCATGCAAGCGACGACGAATGTTCGTGTACAAGTTCTTTTTTGTTCCAGAATGTTCTTCACGTACAAAATAGCTGCATCCGCATTGAAACATATGGAAACGAAGCAGAATCATCGAATTTGTATGCAGGAACGCGTTACAATCGATTTCATGCAAGCGACGACGAATGTTCGTGTTGAAGTTCTTTTCTGTTCGAAAAAGAAGATTCGCATGCAAAAACGATGCATATGGATCGAAACGTACGCAATTGACGCAGAATCATCCAATTGGCATGCAGGAACGCGGTACAATCGATTTCATGCAAGCGTCGACGAAGTTTCGTGTACACGTTATATTCTGCTCGAGAATGCTCTTCACGTGCAAAATTGCTGCATCCGCACCGAAATGTATGGAATTACGCTGAATCACCTAATTCGCATGCAGGATCGCGTAACAATCGAGTTCCTGCAAGCGACGACGAATGTTCGTGTACAAGTTCTTTTTTGTTCCAGAATGTTCTTCACGTACAAAATAGCTGCATCCGCATTGAAACATATGGAAACGAAGCAGAATCATCGAATTTGTATGCAGGAACGTTTTACAATCGATTTCATGCAAGCGACGACGAATGTTCGTGTAGAAGTTCTTTTCTGTTCGAACATGAAGATTCGCATGCAAAAACGATGCATCCGCATCGAAGCGTATGGAATTGACCAAAAACATCGAATTCGCATGCAGGACCGCGTTACAATCGATTTCATGCAAGCGACGACGAATGTTCGTGTAGTAGTTCTTTTCTGTTCGAAAATGAAGATTCGCATGCAAAAACGATGCATCTGCATCGAAACCTACGCAATTGACGCAGAATCACCTAATTCGCATGCAGGATCGCGTTACAATCGATTTCATGCAAGCGTCGACGTGGTTTCGTGTACAAGTTATTTTCTGTTCCAGAATGTTCTTCACGTGCAAAATCGCTGCATCCGCATCGAAACGTATGGAATTGACGCAGAAACATGAAACTCGCATGCAGGAACGCGTAACAATCGAGTTCATGCAAGCGACGACGAATGTTCGTGTACAAGATCTTTCTTGTTCCAGAATGTTCTTCACGTACAAAATAGCTGCATCCGCATTGAAACATATGGAAACGAAGCAGAATCATCGAATTTGTATGCAGGAACCCGTTACAATCGATTTCATGCAAGCGACGACGAATGTTCGTGTAGAAGTTCTTTTCTGTTTGAAAATAAAGATTCGCATGCAAAAACGATGCATCTGCATCGAAACGTACGCAATTGACGCAGAAACATCAAATTCGCATGCAGGAACGAGTAACAATCGAGTTCATGCAAGCGTCGACGAAGTTTCGTGTACAAGTTATTTCTGTTCCAGAATGTTCTTCACGTGCAAAATCGCTGCATCTGCATCGAAACGTATGGAATTGACTCGAAAACATCGAATTCGCATAGTGGAACGCGTAACAATCAAGTTCATGCAAGCGACGACGAATGTTCGTGTAGAAGTTGTTTTCTGTTCCAGAATGTTCTTCACGTGCGAAATCGCTGCATCCGCATCGAAACGTATGGAATAGACGCAGAAACATCGAATTCGCATGCAGGAACGAGTAACAATCGAGTTCATGCAAGCGACGACGAATGTTCGTGTAGTAGTTCATTTCTGTTCGAAAATAAAGATACGCATGCAATAACGATGCATCTGCATCGAAACGTACGCAATTGACGCAGAAGCACCTAATTCGCATGCAGGATCGCGTTACAATCTATTTCATGCAAGCGTCGACGAGGTTTCGTGTACAAGTTATTTTTTGTTCCAGAATGTTCTTCACGTGCAAAATCGCTGCATCCGCATCGAAACGTATGGAATAGACGCAGAAACATCGAATTCGCATGCTGGAACGAGTAACAATCGAGTTCATGCAAGCGACGACGAATGTTCGTGTAGTAGTTCATTTCTGTTCGAAAATAAAGATACGCATGCAAACACAGTGCGTCTGCATTGCAAAGTACGGAATTGACGCAGAATCACCTAATTCGCCTGTAGGAACGCGTTACAATCGATTTCATGCAAACGACAACGATGTTTCGTGTACACGTTATTTTCTGTTCGAGAATGTTCTTCACGTGCAAAATCGCTGCATCCACATCGAAGCGTATGGAATTGACCAAAAACATCGAATTCGCATGGAGGACCGCGTTACAATCGATTTCATGCAAGCGACGACGAATGTTCGTGTAGTAGTTCTATTCTGTTCGAAAATGAAGATTCGCATGCAATAACGATGCATCTGCATCGAAACGTACGCAATTGACGCAGAAGCACCTAATTCGCATGCAGGATCGCGTTACAATCTATTTCATGCAAGCGTCGACGAGGTTTCGTGTACAAGTTATTTTCTGTTCCAGAATGTTCTTCACGTGCAAAATCGCTGCATCCGCATCGAAACGTATGGAATTGACGCAGAAACATCAAATTCGCATGCAGGAACGAGTAACAATCGAGTTCATGCAAGCGTCGACGAAGTTTCGTGTACAAGTTATTTCTGTTCCAGAATGTTCTTCACGTGCAAAATCGCTGCATCTGCATCGAAACGTATGGAATTGACTCGAAAACATCGAATTCGCATAGTGGAACGTGTAACAATCAAGTTCATGCAAGCGACGACGAATGTTCGTGTAGTAGTTCTTTTCTGTTCGAAAATGAAGATTCGCATGCAAAAACGATGCATCTGCATCGAAACGTACGCAATTGACGCAGAAGCACCTAATTCGCATGCAGGATCGCGTTACAATCTATTTCATGCAAGCGTCGACGAGGTTTCGTGTACAAGTTATTTTCCGTTCCTGCATGTTCTTCACGTGCAAAATCGGTGCATCCGCATCGAAACGTATGGAATTGACTCGAAAACATCGAATTCGCATAGTGGAACGCGTAACAATCAAGTTCAAGCAAGCGACGACTTATGTTCGTGTAGAAGTTATTTTCTGTTCCAGAATGTTCTTCAGGTGCAAAATCGCTGCATCCGCATCGAAATGTATGGAATTGACGCAGACTCACCTAATTCGCATGCAGGATCGCGTAACAATCGAGTTCATGCAAGCGACGACGAATGTTCGTGTACAAGTTCTTTTTTGTTCCAGAATGTTCTTCACGTACAAAATAGCTGCATCCGCATTGAAACATATGGAAACGAAGCAGAATCATCGAATTTGTATGCAAGAAAGCGTTACAATCAATTCCATGCAAGCGACGACGAATGTTCGTGTAGAAGTCCTTTTCTGTTCGAAAATGAAGATACGCATGCAAAAACGATGCATCTGCATCGAAACGTACGCAATTGACGCAGAATCATCTAATTCGCATGCAGGATCGCGTTGCGATCGATTTCATGCAAGCGTCGACGAGGTTTCGTGTACAAGTTATTTTTTGTTCCAGAATGTTCTTCACGTGCAAAATCGCTGCATCCGCATCGAAACGTATGGAATAGACGCAGAAACATCGAATTCGCATGCTGGAACGAGTAACAATCGAGTTCATGCAAGCGACGACGAATGTTCGTGTAGTAGTTCATTTCTGTTCGAAAATAAAGATACGCATGCAAACACAGTGCGTCTGCATTGCAAAGTACGGAATTGACGCAGAATCACCTAATTCGCCTGTAGGAACGCGTTACAATCGATTTCATGCAAACGACAACGATGTTTCGTGTACACGTTATTTTCTGTTCGAGAATGTTCTTCACGTGCAAAATCGCTGCATCCACATCGAAGCGTATGGAATTGACCAAAAACATCGAATTCGCATGGAGGACCGCGTTACAATCGATTTCATGCAAGCGACGACGAATGTTCGTGTAGTAGTTCTATTCTGTTCGAAAATGAAGATTCGCATGCAATAACGATGCATCTGCATCGAAACGTACGCAATTGACGCAGAAGCACCTAATTCGCATGCAGGATCGCGTTACAATCTATTTCATGCAAGCGTCGACGAGGTTTCGTGTACAAGTTATTTTCTGTTCCAGAATGTTCTTCACGTGCAAAATCGCTGCATCCGCATCGAAACGTATGGAATGGACGCAGAAACATCAAATTCGCATGCAGGAACGAGTAACAATCGAGTTCATGCAAGCGTCGACGAAGTTTCGTGTACAAGTTATTTCTGTTCCAGAATGTTCTTCACGTGCAAAATCGCTGCATCTGCATCGAAACGTATGGAATTGACTCGAAAACATCGAATTCGCATAGTGGAACGTGTAACAATCAAGTTCATGCAAGCGACGACGAATGTTCGTGTAGTAGTTCTTTTCTGTTCGAAAATGAAGATTCGCATGCAAAAACGATGCATCTGCATCGAAACGTACGCAATTGACGCAGAAGCACCTAATTCGCATGCAGGATCGCGTTACAATCTATTTCATGCAAGCGTCGACGAGGTTTCGTGTACAAGTTATTTTCCGTTCCTGCATGTTCTTCACGTGCAAAATCAGTGCATCCGCATCGAAACGTATGGAATTGACTCGAAAACATCGAATTCGCATAGCGGAACGCGTAACAATCAAATTCAAGCAAGCGACGACGAATGTTCGTGTAGAAGTCCTTTTCTGTTCGAAAATGAAGATTCGCATGCAAAAACGATGCATCTGCATCGAAACGTACGCAATTGACGCTGAATCATCTAATTCGCATGCAGGATCGCGTTGCGATCGATTTCATGCAAGCGTCGACGAGGTTTCGTGTACCAGTTATTTTCTGTTCCAGAATGTTCTTCACGTGCAAAATCGCTGCATCCGCATCGAAACGTATGGAATTGACGCAGAAACATGAAACTCGCATGCAGGAACGCGTAACAATCGAGTTCATGCAAGCGACGACGAATGTTCGTGTACAAGATCTTTCTTGTTCCAGAATGTTCTTCACGTACAAAATAGCTGCATCCGCATTGAAACATATGGAAACGAAGCAGAATCATCGAAATTGTATGCAGGAACGCGTTACAATCGATTTCATGCAAGCGACGACGAATGTTCGTGTAGAAGTTCTTTTCTGTTTGAAAATAAAGATTCGCATGCAAAAACGATGCATCTGCATCGAAACGTACGCAATTGACGCAGAAGCACCTAATTCGCATGCAGGATCGCGTTACAATCTATTTCATGCAAGCGTCGACGAGGTTTCGTGTACAAGTTATTTTTTGTTCCAGAATGTTCTTCACGTGCAAAATCGCTGCATCCGCATCGAAACGTATGGAATAGACGCAGAAACATCGAATTCGCATGCTGGAACGAGTAACAATCGAGTTCATGCAAGCGACGACGAATGTTCGTGTAGTAGTTCATTTCTGTTCGAAAATAAAGATACGCATGCAAACACAGTGCGTCTGCATTGCAAAGTACGGAATTGACGCAGAATCACCTAATTCGCCTGTAGGAACGCGTTACAATCGATTTCATGCAAACGACAACGATGTTTCGTGTACACGTTATTTTCTGTTCGAGAATGTTCTTCACGTGCAAAATCGCTGCATCCACATCGAAGCGTATGGAATTGACCAAAAACATCGAATTCGCATGGAGGACCGCGTTACAATCGATTTCATGCAAGCGACGACGAATGTTCGTGTAGTAGTTCTATTCTGTTCGAAAATGAAGATTCGCATGCAATAACGATGCATCTGCATCGAAACGTACGCAATTGACGCAGAAGCACCTAATTCGCATGCAGGATCGCGTTACAATCTATTTCATGCAAGCGTCGACGAGGTTTCGTGTACAAGTTATTTTCTGTTCAAGAAATGTTCTTCACGTGCAAAATCGCTGCATCCGCATCGAAACGTATGGAATTGACGCAGAAACATCAAATTCGCATGCAGGAACGAGTAACAATCGAGTTCATGCAAGCGTCGACGAAGTTTCGTGTACAAGTTATTTCTGTTCCAGAATGTTCTTCACGTGCAAAATCGCTGCATCTGCATCGAAACGTATGGAATTGACTCGAAAACATCGAATTCGCATAGTGGAACGTGTAACAATCATGTTCATGCAAGCGACGACGAATGTTCGTGTAGTAGTTCTTTTCTGTTCGAAAATGAAGATTCGCATGCAAAAACGATGCATCTGCATCGAAACGTACGCAATTGACGCAGAAGCACCTAATTCGCATGCAGGATCGCGTTACAATCTATTTCATGCAAGCGTCGACGAGGTTTCGTGTACAAGTTATTTTCCGTTCCTGCATGTTCTTCACGTGCAAAATCGGTGCATCCGCATCGAAACGTATGGAATTGACTCGAAAACATCGAATTCGCATAGTGGAACGCGTAACAATCAAGTTCAAGCAAGCGACGACTTATGTTCGTGTAGAAGTTATTTTCTGTTCCAGAATGTTCTTCAGGTGCAAAATCGCTGCATCCGCATCGAAATGTATGGAATTGACGCAGACTCACCTAATTCGCATGCAGGATCGCGTAACAATCGAGTTCATGCAAGCGACGACGAATGTTCGTGTACAAGTTCTTTCTTGTTCCAGAATGTTCTTCACGTACAAAATAGCTGCATCCGCATTGAAACATATGGAAACGAAGCAGAATCATCGAATTTGTATGCAGGAACGCGTTACAATCGATTTCATGCAAGCGACGACGAATGTTCGTGTAGAAGTTCTTTTCTGTTTGAAAATAAAGATTCGCATGCAAAAACGATGCATCTGCATCGAAACGTACGCAATTGACGCAGAATCATCTAATTCGCATGCAGGATCGCGTAACAATCGAGTTCATGCAAGCGACGACGAATGTTCGTGTACAAGTTCTTTCTTGTTCCAGAATGTTCTTCACGTACAAAATAGCTGCATCCGCATTGAAACATATGGAAACGAAGCAGAATCTCCGAATTTGTATGCAGGAACGCGTTACAATCGATTTTATGCAAGCGACGACGAATGTTCGTGTAGAAGTCCTTTTCTGTTCGAAAATGAAGATTCGCATGCAAAAACGATGCATCTGCATCGAAACGTACACAATTGACGCAAAATCATCTAATTCGCATGCAGGATCGCGTTGCGATCGATTTCATGCAAGCGTCGACGAGGTTTCGTGTACAAGTTATTTTCTGTTCCAGAATGTTCTTCACGTGCAAAATCGCTGCATCTGCATCGAAACGTACGCAATTGACGCAGAAGCACCTAATTCGCATGCAGGATCGCGTTACAATCTATTTCATGCAAGCGTCGACGAGGTTTCGTGTACAAGTTATTTTCTGTTCCAGAATGTTCTTCACGTGCAAAATCGCTGCATCTGCATTGAAACATATGGAAACGAAGCAGAATCATCGAATTTGCATGCAGGAACGCGTAACAATCGAATTCATGCAAGTGACGTCGAATGTTCGTGTAGAAGTTATTTTCTGTTCGAAAATGAAGATTCGCATGCAAAAATGATGCATCTGCATCGAAACGTACGCAATTGACGCAGAATCATCTAATTGGCATGCAGGAACGCGTTACAATCGATTTCATGCAAGCGTCGACGAAGTTTCGTGTATACGTTATATTGTGTTCGAGAATGCTCTTCACGTGCAAAATTGCTGCATCCGTATCGAAACGTATGGAATTGACTCGAAAACGTCGAATTCGCATGCAGGAACGAGGAACAATCGAGTTCATGCAAGCGACGACGAATGTTCGTGTAGTAGTTCATTTCTGTTCGAAAATGAAGATACGCATGCAAACACGGTGCATCTGCATTGCAAACTACGGAATTGACGCAGAATCACCTAATTCGCCTGTAGGAACGCGTTACAATCGATTTCATGCAAACGACAACGATGTTTCGTGTACACGTTATTTTCTGTTCGAGAATGTTCTTCACGTGCAAAATCGCTGCATCCACATCGAAGCGTATGGAATTGACCAAAAACATCGAATTCGCATGCAGGGCCGCGTTACAATCGATTTCATGCAAGCGACGACGAATGTTCGTGTAGTAGTTCTTTTCTGTTCGAAAATGAAGATTCGCATGCAAAAACAATGCATCTGCATTGAAACGTACGCAATTGACGCAGAATCATCTAATTGGCATGCAGGAACGCGGTACAATCGATTTCATGCAAGCGTCGACGAAGTTTCGTGTACACGTTATATTCTGTTCGAGAATGCTCTTCACGTGCAAAATTGCTGCATCCGCATCGAAACGTATGGAATTGACTCGAAAACGTCGAATTCGCATGGCGGAACGCGTAACAATCGAGATCATGCAAGCGACGACGAATGTTCGTGTAGAAGTTCTGTTCTGATCGAAAATGAAGATTCGCATGCAAAAACGATACATCTGCATCGAAACGTACGCAATGACGCAGAATCACCTAATTCGCCTGTAGGAACGCGTTACAATCGATTTCATGCATGCGACGACGAATGTTCGTGTAGAAGTTCTTTTCTGTTCGAAAATGAAGATTCGCATGCAAAAATGATGCATCTGCATCGAAACGTACGCAATTGACGCAGAATCATCTCATTGGCAGGCAGGAACGCGGTACAATCGATTTCATGCAAGCGTCGACGAAGTTTCGTGTACACGTTATATTCTGTTCGAGAATGCTCTTCACGTGCAAAATTGCTGCATCCGTATCGAAACGTATGGAATTGACTCGAAAACGTCGAATTCGCATGCAGGAACGAGGAACAATCGAGTTCATGCAAGCGACGACGAATGTTCGTGTAGTAGTTCATTTCTGTTCGAAAATGAAGATACGCATGCAAACACGGTGCATCTGCATTGCAAACTACGGAATTGACGCAGAATCACCTAACTCGCCTGTAGGAACGCGTTACAATCGATTTCATGCAAACGACAACGATGTTTCGTGTACACGTTATTTTCTGTTCCAGAATGTTCTTCACGTGCAAAATCGCTGCATCCGCATTGAAACATATGGAAGCGAAGCAGAATCATCGAATTTGCATGCAGGAACGCGTAACAATCGAATTCATGCAAGAGACGACGAATGTTCGTGTAGAAGTTATTTTCTGTTCCAGAATGTTCTTCAGGTGCAAAATCGCTGCATCCGCATCGAAATGTACGCAATTGACGCAGAATCACCTAATTCGCATGCAGGATCGCGATACAATCGATTTCATGCAAGCGTCGACGTGG
Organism: Lasioglossum villosulum; assembly: GCA_963971365.1. Lineage (NCBI taxonomy): Eukaryota > Metazoa > Arthropoda > Insecta > Hymenoptera > Halictidae > Lasioglossum > Lasioglossum villosulum. The sequence goes on along the minus strand of OZ020502.1, from coordinate 15,735,825 downwards.
TTTCGTGTACAAGTTATTTTCTGTTCCAGAATGTTCTTCACGTGCAAAATCGCTGCATCCGCATTGAAACATATGGAAACGAAGCAGAATCATCGAATTTGCAGGCAGGAACGCGTAACAATCGAATTCATGCAAGTGACGACGAATATTCGTGTAGAAGTTCTTTTCTGTTCGAAAATGAAGATTCGCATGCAAAAATGATGCATCTGCATCGAAACGTACGCAATTGACGCAGAATCATCTCATTGGCAGGCAGGAACGCGGTACAATCGATTTCATGCAAGCGTCGACGAAGTTTCGTGTACACGTTATATTCTGTTCGAGAATGCTCTTCACGTGCAAAATTGCTGCATCCGCATCGAAACGTATGGAATTGACTCGAAAACGTCGAATTCGCATGGCGGAACGCGTAACAATCGATTTCATGCTAGCGACGACGAATGTTCGTGTAGAAGTTGTTTTCTGTTCCAGAATGTTCTTCACGTGCAAAATTGCTGCATCCGTATCGAAACGTATGGAATTGACTCGAAAACGTCGAATTCGCATGCAGGAACGAGGAACAATCGAGTTCATGCAAGCGACGACGAATGTTCGTGTAGTAGTTCATTTCTGTTCGAAAATGAAGATACGCATGCAAACACGGTGCATCTGCATTGCAAACTACGGAATTGACGCAGAATCACCTAATTCGCCTGTAGGAACGCGTTACAATCGATTTCATGCAAACGACAACGATGTTTCGTGTACACGTTATTTTCTGTTCCAGAATGTTCTTCAGGTGCAAAATCGCTGCATCCGCATCGAAATGTATGGAGTTGACGCAGAATCACCTAATTCGCATGCAGGGTGGCGTTACAATCGATTTTATGCAAGCGACGACGAATGTTCGTGTAGAAGTCCTTTTCTGTTCGAAAATGTAGATTCGCATGCAAAAACGATGCATCTGCATCGAAACGTACGCAATTGACGCAGAATCATCTAATTCGCATGCAGGATCGCGGTACAATCGATTTCATGCAAGCGTCGACGAAGTTTCGTGTACACGTTATATTCTGTTCGAGAATGCTCTTCACGTGCAAAATTGCTGCATCCGTATCGAAACGTATGGAATTGACTCGAAAACGTCGAATTCGCATGCAGGAACGAGGAACAATCGAGTTCATGCAAGCGACGACGAATGTTCGTGTAGTAGTTCATTTCTGTTCGAAAATGAAGATACGCATGCAAACACGGTGCATCTGCATTGCAAACTACGGAATTGACGCAGAATCACCTAACTCGCCTGTAGGAACGCGTTACAATCGATTTCATGCAAACGACAACGATGTTTCGTGTACACGTTATTTTCTGTTCCAGAATGTTCTTCACGTGCAAAATCGCTGCATCCGCATTGAAACATATGGAAGCGAAGCAGAATCATCGAATTTGCATGCAGGAACGCGTAACAATCGAATTCATGCAAGAGACGACGAATGTTCGTGTAGAAGTTATTTTCTGTTCCAGAATGTTCTTCAGGTGCAAAATCGCTGCATCCGCATCGAAATGTACGCAATTGACGCAGAATCACCTAATTCGCATGCAGGATCGCGATACAATCGATTTCATGCAAGCGTCGACGTGGTTTCGTGTACAAGTTATTTTCTGTTCCAGAATGTTCTTCACGTGCAAAATCGCTGCATCCGCATTGAAACATATGGAAACGAAGCAGAATCATCGAATTTGCAGGCAGGAACGCGTAACAATCGAATTCATGCAAGTGACGACGAATATTCGTGTAGAAGTTCTTTTCTGTTCGAAAATGAAGATTCGCATGCAAAAATGATGCATCTGCATCGAAACGTACGCAATTGACGCAGAATCATCTCATTGGCAGGCAGGAACGCGGTACAATCGATTTCATGCAAGCGTCGACGAAGTTTCGTGTACACGTTATATTCTGTTCGAGAATGCTCTTCACGTGCAAAATTGCTGCATCCGCATCGAAACGTATGGAATTGACTCGAAAACGTCGAATTCGCATGGCGGAACGCGTAACAATCGATTTCATGCTAGCGACGACGAATGTTCGTGTAGAAGTTGTTTTCTGTTCCAGAATGTTCTTCACGTGCAAAATTGCTGCATCCGTATCGAAACGTATGGAATTGACTCGAAAACGTCGAATTCGCATGCAGGAACGAGGAACAATCGAGTTCATGCAAGCGACGACGAATGTTCGTGTAGTAGTTCATTTCTGTTCGAAAATGAAGATACGCATGCAAACACGGTGCATCTGCATTGCAAACTACGGAATTGACGCAGAATCACCTAATTCGCCTGTAGGAACGCGTTACAATCGATTTCATGCAAACGACAACGATGTTTCGTGTACACGTTATTTTCTGTTCCAGAATGTTCTTCAGGTGCAAAATCGCTGCATCCGCATCGAAATGTATGGAGTTGACGCAGAATCACCTAATTCGCATGCAGGGTGGCGTTACAATCGATTTTATGCAAGCGACGACGAATGTTCGTGTAGAAGTCCTTTTCTGTTCGAAAATGAAGATTCGCATGCAAAAACGATGCATCTGCATCGAAACGTACGCAATTGACGCAGAATCATCTAATTCGCATGCAGGATCGCGTTGCGATCGATTTCATGCAAGCGTCGACGAGGTTTCGTGTACAAGTTATTTTCTGTTCCAGAATGTTCTTCACGTGCAAAATCGCTGCATCCGCATCGAAACATATGGAAATGAAGCAGAATCATCGAATTTGCATGCAGGAACGCGTAACAATCTATTTCATGCAAGCGTCGACGAGGTTTCGTGTACAAGTTATTTTCTGTTCCAGAATGTTCTTCACGTGCAAAATCGCTGCATCTGCATTGAAACATATGGAAACGAAGCAGAATCATCGAATTTGCATGCAGGAACGCGTAACAATCGAATTCATGCAAGTGACGTCGAATGTTCGTGTAGAAGTTATTTTCTGTTCGAAAATGAAGATTCGCATGCAAAAATGATGCATCTGCATCGAAACGTACGCAATTGACGCAGAATCATCTAATTGGCATGCAGGAACGCGTTACAATCGATTTCATGCAAGCGTCGACGAAGTTTCGTGTATACGTTATATTGTGTTCGAGAATGCTCTTCACGTGCAAAATTGCTGCATCCGTATCGAAACGTATGGAATTGACTCGAAAACGTCGAATTCGCATGCAGGAACGAGGAACAATCGAGTTCATGCAAGCGACGACGAATGTTCGTGTAGTAGTTCATTTCTGTTCGAAAATGAAGATACGCATGCAAACACGGTGCATCTGCATTGCAAACTACGGAATTGACGCAGAATCACCTAATTCGCCTGTAGGAACGCGTTACAATCGATTTCATGCAAACGACAACGATGTTTCGTGTACACGTTATTTTCTGTTCGAGAATGTTCTTCACGTGCAAAATCGCTGCATCCACATCGAAGCGTATGGAATTGACCAAAAACATCGAATTCGCATGCAGGGCCGCGTTACAATCGATTTCATGCAAGCGACGACGAATGTTCGTGTAGTAGTTCTTTTCTGTTCGAAAATGAAGATTCGCATGCAAAAACAATGCATCTGCATTGAAACGTACGCAATTGACGCAGAATCATCTAATTGGCATGCAGGAACGCGGTACAATCGATTTCATGCAAGCGTCGACGAAGTTTCGTGTACACGTTATATTCTGTTCGAGAATGCTCTTCACGTGCAAAATTGCTGCATCCGCATCGAAACGTATGGAATTGACTCGAAAACGTCGAATTCGCATGGCGGAACGCGTAACAATCGAGATCATGCAAGCGACGACGAATGTTCGTGTAGAAGTTCTGTTCTGATCGAAAATGAAGATTCGCATGCAAAAACGATACATCTGCATCGAAACGTACGCAATGACGCAGAATCACCTAATTCGCCTGTAGGAACGCGTTACAATCGATTTCATGCATGCGACGACGAATGTTCGTGTAGAAGTTCTTTTCTGTTCGAAAATGAAGATTCGCATGCAAAAATGATGCATCTGCATCGAAACGTACGCAATTGACGCAGAATCATCTCATTGGCAGGCAGGAACGCGGTACAATCGATTTCATGCAAGCGTCGACGAAGTTTCGTGTACACGTTATATTCTGTTCGAGAATGCTCTTCACGTGCAAAATTGCTGCATCCGTATCGAAACGTATGGAATTGACTCGAAAACGTCGAATTCGCATGCAGGAACGAGGAACAATCGAGTTCATGCAAGCGACGACGAATGTTCGTGTAGTAGTTCATTTCTGTTCGAAAATGAAGATACGCATGCAAACACGGTGCATCTGCATTGCAAACTACGGAATTGACGCAGAATCACCTAACTCGCCTGTAGGAACGCGTTACAATCGATTTCATGCAAACGACAACGGTGTTTCGTGTACACGTTATTTTCTGTTCCAGAATGTTCTTCACGTGCAAAATCGCTGCATCCGCATTGAAACATATGGAAGCGAAGCAGAATCATCGAATTTGCATGCAGGAACGCGTAACAATCGAATTCATGCAAGAGACGACGAATGTTCGTGTAGAAGTTATTTTCTGTTCCAGAATGTTCTTCAGGTGCAAAATCGCTGCATCCGCATCGAAATGTACGCAATTGACGCAGAATCACCTAATTCGCATGCAGGATCGCGATACAATCGATTTCATGCAAGCGTCGACGTGGTTTCGTGTACAAGTTATTTTCTGTTCCAGAATGTTCTTCACGTGCAAAATCGCTGCATCCGCATTGAAACATATGGAAACGAAGCAGAATCATCGAATTTGCAGGCAGGAACGCGTAACAATCGAATTCATGCAAGTGACGACGAATATTCGTGTAGAAGTTCTTTTCTGTTCGAAAATGAAGATTCGCATGCAAAAATGATGCATCTGCATCGAAACGTACGCAATTGACGCAGAATCATCTCATTGGCAGGCAGGAACGCGGTACAATCGATTTCATGCAAGCGTCGACGAAGTTTCGTGTACACGTTATATTCTGTTCGAGAATGCTCTTCACGTGCAAAATTGCTGCATCCGCATCGAAACGTATGGAATTGACTCGAAAACGTCGAATTCGCATGGCGGAACGCGTAACAATCGATTTCATGCTAGCGACGACGAATGTTCGTGTAGAAGTTGTTTTCTGTTCCAGAATGTTCTTCACGTGCAAAATTGCTGCATCCGTATCGAAACGTATGGAATTGACTCGAAAACGTCGAATTCGCATGCAGGAACGAGGAACAATCGAGTTCATGCAAGCGACGACGAATGTTCGTGTAGTAGTTCATTTCTGTTCGAAAATGAAGATACGCATGCAAACACGGTGCATCTGCATTGCAAACTACGGAATTGACGCAGAATCACCTAATTCGCCTGTAGGAACGCGTTACAATCGATTTCATGCAAACGACAACGATGTTTCGTGTACACGTTATTTTCTGTTCCAGAATGTTCTTCAGGTGCAAAATCGCTGCATCCGCATCGAAATGTATGGAGTTGACGCAGAATCACCTAATTCGCATGCAGGGTGGCGTTACAATCGATTTTATGCAAGCGACGACGAATGTTCGTGTAGAAGTCCTTTTCTGTTCGAAAATGTAGATTCGCATGCAAAAACGATGCATCTGCATCGAAACGTACGCAATTGACGCAGAATCATCTAATTCGCATGCAGGATCGCGGTACAATCGATTTCATGCAAGCGTCGACGAAGTTTCGTGTACACGTTATATTCTGTTCGAGAATGCTCTTCACGTGCAAAATTGCTGCATCCGTATCGAAACGTATGGAATTGACTCGAAAACGTCGAATTCGCATGCAGGAACGAGGAACAATCGAGTTCATGCAAGCGACGACGAATGTTCGTGTAGTAGTTCATTTCTGTTCGAAAATGAAGATACGCATGCAAACACGGTGCATCTGCATTGCAAACTACGGAATTGACGCAGAATCACCTAACTCGCCTGTAGGAACGCGTTACAATCGATTTCATGCAAACGACAACGATGTTTCGTGTACACGTTATTTTCTGTTCCAGAATGTTCTTCACGTGCAAAATCGCTGCATCCGCATTGAAACATATGGAAGCGAAGCAGAATCATCGAATTTGCATGCAGGAACGCGTAACAATCGAATTCATGCAAGAGACGACGAATGTTCGTGTAGAAGTTATTTTCTGTTCCAGAATGTTCTTCAGGTGCAAAATCGCTGCATCCGCATCGAAATGTACGCAATTGACGCAGAATCACCTAATTCGCATGCAGGATCGCGATACAATCGATTTCATGCAAGCGTCGACGTGGTTTCGTGTACAAGTTATTTTCTGTTCCAGAATGTTCTTCACGTGCAAAATCGCTGCATCCGCATTGAAACATATGGAAACGAAGCAGAATCATCGAATTTGCAGGCAGGAACGCGTAACAATCGAATTCATGCAAGTGACGACGAATATTCGTGTAGAAGTTCTTTTCTGTTCGAAAATGAAGATTCGCATGCAAAAATGATGCATCTGCATCGAAACGTACGCAATTGACGCAGAATCATCTCATTGGCAGGCAGGAACGCGGTACAATCGATTTCATGCAAGCGTCGACGAAGTTTCGTGTACACGTTATATTCTGTTCGAGAATGCTCTTCACGTGCAAAATTGCTGCATCCGCATCGAAACGTATGGAATTGACTCGAAAACGTCGAATTCGCATGGCGGAACGCGTAACAATCGATTTCATGCTAGCGACGACGAATGTTCGTGTAGAAGTTGTTTTCTGTTCCAGAATGTTCTTCACGTGCAAAATTGCTGCATCCGTATCGAAACGTATGGAATTGACTCGAAAACGTCGAATTCGCATGCAGGAACGAGGAACAATCGAGTTCATGCAAGCGACGACGAATGTTCGTGTAGTAGTTCATTTCTGTTCGAAAATGAAGATACGCATGCAAACACGGTGCATCTGCATTGCAAACTACGGAATTGACGCAGAATCACCTAATTCGCCTGTAGGAACGCGTTACAATCGATTTCATGCAAACGACAACGATGTTTCGTGTACACGTTATTTTCTGTTCCAGAATGTTCTTCAGGTGCAAAATCGCTGCATCCGCATCGAAATGTATGGAGTTGACGCAGAATCACCTAATTCGCATGCAGGGTGGCGTTACAATCGATTTTATGCAAGCGACGACGAATGTTCGTGTAGAAGTCCTTTTCTGTTCGAAAATGAAGATTCGCATGCAAAAACGATGCATCTGCATCGAAACGTACGCAATTGACGCAGAATCATCTAATTCGCATGCAGGATCGCGTTGCGATCGATTTCATGCAAGCGTCGACGAGGTTTCGTGTACAAGTTATTTTCTGTTCCAGAATGTTCTTCACGTGCAAAATCGCTGCATCCGCATCGAAACATATGGAAATGAAGCAGAATCATCGAATTTGCATGCAGGAACGCGTAACAATCGAATTCATGCAAGTGACGACGAATGTTCGTGTAGAAGTTATTTTCTGTTCCAGAATGTTCTTCAGGTGCAAAATCGCTGCATCCGCCTCGAAATGTATGGAATTGACGCAGACTCACCTAATTCGCATGCAGGATCGCGTAACAATCGAGTTCATGCAAGCGACGACGAATGTTCGTGTACAAGTTCTTTCTTGTTCCAGAATGTTCTTCACGTACAAAATAGCTGCATCCGCATTGAAACATATGGAAACGAAGCAGAATCATCGAATTTGTATGCAGGAACGCGTTACAATCGATTTCATGCAAGCGACGACGAATGTTCGTGTAGAAGTTCTTTTCTGTTTGAAAATAAAGATTCGCATGCAAAAACGATGCATCTGCATCGAAACGTACGCAATTGACGCAGAATCATCTAATTGGCATGCAGGAACGCGTTACAATCGATTTCATGCAAGCGTCGACGAAGTTTCGTGTATACGTTATATTGTGTTCGAGAATGCTCTTCACGTGCAAAATTGCTGCATCCGTATCGAAACGTATGGAATTGACTCGAAAACGTCGAAATCGCATGCAGGAACGAGGAACAATCGAGTTCATGCAAGCGACGACGAATGTTCGTGTAGTAGTTCATTTCTGTTCGAAAATGAAGATACGCATGCAAACACGGTGCATCTGCATTGCAAACTACGGAATTGACGCAGAATCACCTAATTCGCCTGTAGGAACGCGTTACAATCGATTTCATGCAAACGACAACGATGTTTCGTGTACACGTTATTTTCTGTTCGAGAATGTTCTTCACGTGCAAAATCGCTGCATCCACATCGAAGCGTATGGAATTGACCAAAAACATCGAATTCGCATGCAGGACCGCGTTACAATCGATTTCATGCAAGCGACGACGAATGTTCGTGTAGTAGTTCTTTTCTGTTCGAAAATGAAGATTCGCATGCAAAAACGATGCATCTGCATCGAAACGTACGCAATTGACGCAGAATCATCTAATTCGCATGCAGGATCGCGTTGCGATCGATTTCATGCAAGCGTCGACGAGGTTTCGTGTACAAGTTATTTTCTGTTCCAGAATGTTCTTCACGTGCAAAATCGCTGCATCCGCATCGAAACGTATGGAATTGACGCAGAAACATCAAACTCGCATGCAGGAACGCCTAACAATCGATTTCATGCAAGCATCGACGAAATTTCGTGTAGAAGTTATTTTCTGTTCCAGAATGTTCTTCAGGTGCAAAATCGCTGCATCCGCCTCGAAATGTATGGAATTGACGCAGACTCACCTAATTCGCATGCAGGATCGCGTAACAATCGAGTTCATGCAAGCGACGACGAATGTTCGTGTACAAGTTCTTTCTTGTTCCAGAATGTTCTTCACGTACAAAATAGCTGCATCCGCATTGAAACATATGGAAACGAAGCAGAATCATCGAATTTGTATGCAGGAACGCGTTACAATCGATTTCATGCAAGCGACGACGAATGTTCGTGTAGAAGTTCTTTTCTGTTTGAAAATAAAGATTCGCATGCAAAAACGATGCATCTGCATCGAAACGTACGCAATTGTCGCAGAATCATCTAATTGGCATGCAGGAACGCGTTACAATCGATTTCATGCAAGCGTCGACGAAGTTTCGTGTATACGTTATATTGTGTTCGAGAATGCTCTTCACGTGCAAAATTGCTGCATCCGTATCGAAACGTATGGAATTGACTCGAAAACGTCGAAATCGCATGCAGGAACGATTAACAATCGAGTTCATGCAAGCGACGACGAATGTTCGTGTAGTAGTTCATTTCTGTTCGAAAATGAAGATACGCATGCAAACACGGTGCATCTGCATTGCAAACTACGGAATTGACGCAGAATCACCTAATTCGCCTGTAGGAACGCGTTACAATCGATTTCATGCAAACGACAACGATGTTTCGTGTACACGTTATTTTCTGTTCGAGAATGTTCTTCACGTGCAAAATCGCTGCATCCACATCGAAGCGTATGGAATTGACCAAAAACATCGAATTCGCATGCAGGACCGCGTTACAATCGATTTCATGCAAGCGACGACGAATGTTCGTGTAGTAGTTCTTTTCTGTTCGAAAATGAAGATTCGCATGCAAAAACGATGCATCTGCATCGAAACGTACGCAATTGACGCAGAATCACCTAATTCGCATGCAGGATGGCGTTACAATCGATTTCATGCAAGCGTCGACGTGGTTTCGTGTACAAGTTATTTTCTGTTCCAGAATGTTCTTCAGGTGCAAAATCGCTGCATCCGCATCGAAATGTATGGAGTTGACGCAGATTCACCTAATTCGCATGCAGGGTAGCGTTACAATCGATTTTATGCAAGCGACGACGAATGTTCGTGTAGAAGTCCTTTTCTGTTCGAAAATGTAGATTCGCATGCAAAAACGATGCATCTGCATCGAAACGTACGCAATTGACGCAGAATCATCTAATTCGCATGCAGGATCGCGTCGCGATCGATTTCATGCAAGCATTGACGAATGTTCGTGTAGAAGTTATTTTCTGTTCCAGAATGTTCTTCAGGTGCAAAATCGCTGCATCCGCATTGAAACATATGGAAACGAAGCAGAATCATCGAATTTGTATGCAGGAACGCGTTACAATCGATTTCATGCTAGCGACGACGAATGTTCGTGTAGAAGTTCTTTTCTGTTCGAAAAAGAAGATTCGCATGCAAAAACGATGCATATGGATCGAAACGTACGCAATTGACGCAGAATCATCTAATTGGCATGCAGGAACGCGGTACAATCGATTTCATGCAAGCGTCGACGAAGTTTCGTGTACACGTTATATTCTGTTCGAGAATGCTCTTCACGTGCAAAATTGCTGCATCCGCATCGAAACGTATGGAATTGACTCGAAAACGTCGAATTCGCATGGCGGAACGCGTAACAATCGAGATCATGCAAGCGACGACGAATGTTCGTGTAGAAGTTCTTTTCTGATCGAAAATGAAGATTCGCATGCAAAAACGATACATCTGCATCGAAACGTACGCAATTGACGCAGAATCACCTAATTCGCCTGTAGGAACGCGTTACAATCGATTTCATGCATGCGACGACGAATGTTCGTGTAGAAGTTCTTTTCTGTTCGAAAATGAAGATTCGCATGCAAAAATGATGCATCTGCATTGAAACGTACGCAATTGACGCAGAATCATCTCATTGGCAGGCAGGAACGCGGTACAATCGATTTCATGCAAGCGTCGACGAAGTTTCGTGTACATGTTATATTCTGTTCGAGAATGCTCTTCACGTGCAAAATTGCTGCATCCGCATCGAAGCGTATGGAATTGACCAAAAACATCGAATTCGCATGCAGGGCCGCGTTACAATCGATTTCATGCAAGCGACGACGAATGTTCGTGTAGTAGTTCTTTTCTGGTCGAAAATGAAGATTCGCATGCAAAAACAATGCATCTGCATTGAAACGTACGCAATTGACGCAGAATCATCTAATTGGCATGCAGGAACGCGGTACAATCGATTTCATGCAAGCGTCGACGAAGTTTCGTGTACACGTTATATTCTGTTCGAGAATGCTCTTCACGTGCAAAATTGCTGCATCCGCATCGAAACGTATGGAATTGACTCGAAAACGTCGAATTCGCATGGCGGAACGCGTAACAATCGAGATCATGCAAGCGACGACGAATGTTCGTGTAGAAGTTCTTTTCTGATCGAAAATGAAGATTCGCATTCAAAAACGATACATCTGCATCGAAACGTACGCAATTGACGCAGAATCACCTAATTCGCCTGTAGGAACGCGTTACAATCGATTTCATGCATGCGACGACGAATGTTCGTGTAGAAGTTCTTTTCTGTTCGAAAATGAAGATTCGCATGCAAAAATGATGCATCTGCATCGAAACGTACGCAATTGACGCAGAATCATCTCATTGGCAGGCAGGAACGCGGTACAATCGATTTCATGCAAGCGTCGACGAAGTTTCGTGTACACGTTATATTCTGTTCGAGAATGCTCTTCACGTGCAAAATCGCTGGATCCACATCGAAGCGTATGGAATTGACCAAAAACATCGAATTCGCATGCAGGACCGCGTTACAATCGATTTCATGCAAGCGACGACGAATGTTCGTGTAGTAGTTCTTTTCTGTTCGAAAATGAAGATACGCATGCAAACACGGTGCATCTGCATTGCAAACTACGGAACTGACGCAGAATCATCTAATTCGCATGCAGGATCGCGTTGCGATCGATTTCATGCAAGCGTCGACGAGGTTTCGTGTACAAGTTATTTTCTGTTCCAGAATGTTCTTCACGTGCAAAATTGCTGCATCCGCATCGAAACGTATGGAATTGACTCGAAAACGTCGAATTCGCCTGTAGGAACGCGTTACAATCGATTTCATGCAAACGACAACGATGTTTCGTGTACACGTTATTTTCTGTTCGAGAATGTTCTTCACGTGCAAAATCGCTGCATCCACATCGAAGCGTATGGAATTGACCAAAAACATCGAATTCGCATGCAGGACCGCGTTACAATCGATTTCATGCAAGCGACGACGAATGTTCGTGTAGTAGTTCCTTTCTGTTCGAAAATGAAGATTCGCATGCAAAAACAATGCATCTGCATCGAAACGTACGCAATTGACGCAGAATCACCTAATTCGCATGCAGGATCGCGTTACAATCGATTTCATGCAAGCGTCGACGTGGTTTCGTGTACAAGTTATTTTCTGTTCCAGAATGTTCTTCACGTGCAAAATCGCTGCATCCGCATTGAAACATATGGAAACGAAGCAGAATCATCGAATTTGCATGCAGGAAAGCGTAACAATCGAATTCATGCAAGTGACGACGAATGTTCGTGTAGAAGTTATTTTCTGTTCCAGAATGTTTTTCAGGTGCAAAATCGCTGCATCCGCATCGAAATGTATGGAATTGACGCAGAATCGCCTAATTCGCATGCAGGATCGCGTAACAGTCGAGTTCATGCAAGCGACGACGAATGTTCGTGTACAAGTTCTTTTTTGTTCCAGAATGTTCTTCACGTACAAAATAGCTGCATCCGCATTGAAACATATGGAAACGAAGCAGAATCATCGAATTTGTATGCAGGTACGCGTTACAATCGATTTCATGCTAGCGACGACGAATGTTCGTGTAGAAGTTCTTTTCTGTTCGAAAAAGAAGATTCGCATGCAAAAACGATGCATATGGATCGAAACGTACGCAATTGACGCAGAATCATCTAATTGGCATGCAGGAACGCGGTACAATCGATTTCATGCAAGCGTCGACGAAGTTTCGTGTACACGTTATATTCTGTTCGAGAATGCTCTTCACGTGCAAAATTGCTGCATCCGCATCGAAACGTATGGAATTGACTCGAAAACGTCGAATTCGCATGGCGGAACGCGTAACAATCGAGATCATGCAAGCGACGACGAATGTTCGTGTAGTAGTTCTTTTCTGTTCGAAAATGAAGATTCGCATGCAAAAACGATGCATCTGCATCGAAACGTACGCAATTGACGCAGAATCACCTAATTCGCATGCAGGATCGCGATACAATCGATTTCATGCAAGCGTCGACGTGGTTTCGTGTACAAGTTATTTTCTGTTCCAGAATGTTCTTCACGTGCAAAATCGCTGCATCCGCATTGAAACATATGGAAACGAAGCAGAATCATCGAATTTGCAGGCAGGAACGCGTAACAATCGAATTCATGCAAGTGACGACGAATGTTCGTGTAGAAGTTCTTTTCTGATCGAAAATGAAGATTCGCATGCAAATACGATACATCTGCATCGAAACGTACGCAATTGACGCAGAATCACCTAATTCGCCTGTAGGAACGCGTTACAATCGATTTCATGCATGCGACGACGAATGTTCGTGTAGAAGTTCTTTTCTGTTCGAAAATGAAGATACGCATGCAAAATCGCTGCATCCGCATCGAAATGTATGGAATTGACGCAGAATCACCTAATTCGCCTGTAGGAACGCGTTACAATCGATTTCATGCAAACGACAACGATGTTTCGTGTACACGTTATTTTCTGTTCCAGAATGTTCTTCAGGTGCAAAATCGCTGCATCCGCATCGAAATGTATGGAGTTGACGCAGAATCACCTAATTCGCATGCAGGGTGGCGTTGCAATCGATTTTATGCAAGCGACGACGAATGTTCGTGTAGAAGTCCTTTTCTGTTCGAAAATGAAGATTCGCATGCAAAAACGATGCATCTGCATCGAAACGTACGCAATTGACGCAGAATCATCTAATTCGCATGCAGGATCGCGTTGCGATCGATTTCATGCAAGCGTCGACGAGGTTTTGTGTACAAGTTATTTTCTGTTCCAGAATGTTCTTCACGTGCAAAATTGCTGCATCCGCATCGAAACGTATGGAATTGACTCGAAAACGTCGAATTCGCCTGTAGGAACGCGTTACAATCGATTTCATGCAAACGACAACGATGTTTCGTGTACACGTTATTTTCTGTTCGAGAATGTTCTTCACGTGCAAAATCGCTGCATCCACATCGAAGCGTATGGAATTGACCAAAAACATCGAATTCGCATGCAGGACCGCGTTACAATCGATTTCATGCAAGCGACGACGAATGTTCGTGTAGTAGTTCTTTTCTGTTCGAAAATGAAGATTCGCATGCAAAAACAATGCATCTGCATCGAAACGTACGCAATTGACGCAGAATCACCTAATTCGCATGCAGGATCGCGTTACAATCGATTTCATGCAAGCGTCGACGTGGTTTCGTGTACAAGTTATTTTCTGTTCCAGAATGTTCTTCACGTGCAAAATCGCTGCATCCGCATTGAAACATATGGAAACGAAGCAGAATCATCGAATTTGCATGCAGGAAAGCGTAACAATCGAATTCATGCAAGTGACGACGAATGTTCGTGTAGAAGTTATTTTCTGTTCCAGAATGTTTTTCAGGTGCAAAATCGCTGCATCCGCATCGAAATGTATGGAATTGACGCAGAATCGCCTAATTCGCATGCAGGATCGCGTAACAATCGAGTTCATGCAAGCGACGACGAATGTTCGTGTACAAGTTCTTTTTTGTTCCAGAATGTTCTTCACGTACAAAATAGCTGCATCCGCATTGAAACATATGGAAACGAAGCAGAATCATCGAATTTGTATGCAGGAACGCGTTACAATCGATTTCATGCTAGCGACGACGAATGTTCGTGTAGAAGTTCTTTTCTGTTCGAAAAAGAAGATTCGCATGCAAAAACGATGTATATGGATCGAAACGTACGCAATTGACGCAGAATCATCTAATTGGCATGCAGGAACGCGGTACAATCGATTTCATGCAAGCGTCGACGAAGTTTCGTGTACACGTTATATTCTGTTCGAGAATGCTCTTCACGTGCAAAATTGCTGCATCCGCATCGAAACGTATGGAATTGACTCGAAAACGTCGAATTCGCATGGCGGAACGCGTAACAATCGAGATCATGCAAGCGACGACGAATGCTCGTGTAGAAGTTCTTTTCTGATCGAAAATGAAGATTCGCATGCAAAAACGATACATCTGCATCGAAACGTACGCAATTGACGCAGAATCACCTAATTCGCCTGTAGGAACGCGTTACAATCGATTTCATGCATGCGACGACGAATGTTCGTGTACAAGTTATTTTCTGTTCCAGAATGTTCTTCACGTGCAAAATCGCTGCATCTGCATCGAAACGTACGCAATTGACGCAGAAGCACCTAATTCGCATGCAGGATCGCGTTACAATCTATTTCATGCAAGCGTCGACGAGGTTTCGTGTACAAGTTAGTTTCTGTTCCAGAATGTTCTTCACGTGCAAAATCGCTGCATCTGCATTGAAACATATGGAAACGAAGCAGAATCATCGAATTTGCATGCAGGAACGCGTAACAATCGAATTCATGCAAGTGACGTCGAATGTTCGTGTAGAAGTTATTTTCTGTTCGAAAATGAAGATTCGCATGCAAAAATGATGCATCTGCATCGAAACGTACGCAATTGACGCAGAATCATCTAATTGGCATGCAGGAACGCGTTACAATCGATTTCATGCAAGCGTCGACGAAGTTTCGTGTATACGTTATATTGTGTTCGAGAATGCTCTTCACGTGCAAAATTGCTGCATCCGTATCGAAACGTATGGAATTGACTCGAAAACGTCGAATTCGCATGCAGGAACGAGGAACAATCGAGTTCATGCAAGCGACGACGAATGTTCGTGTAGTAGTTCATTTCTGTTCGAAAATGAAGATACGCATGCAAACACGGTGCATCTGCATTGCAAACTACGGAATTGACGCAGAATCACCTAATTCGCCTGTAGGAACGCGTTACAATCGATTTCATGCAAACGACAACGATGTTTCGTGTACACGTTATTTTCTGTTCGAGAATGTTCTTCACGTGCAAAATCGCTGCATCCACATCGAAGCGTATGGAATTGACCAAAAACATCGAATTCGCATGCAGGACCGCGTTACAATCGATTTCATGCAAGCGACGACGAATGTTCGTGTAGTAGTTCTTTTCTGTTCGAAAATGAAGATTCGCATGCAAAAACGATGCATCTGCATCGAAACGTACGCAATTGACGCAGAATCACCTAATTCGCATGCAGGATCGCGTTACAATCGATTTCATGCAAGCGTCGACGTGGTTTCGTGTACAAGTTATTTTCTGTTCCAGAATGTTCTTCACGTGCAAAATCGCTGCATCCGCATTGAAACATATGGAAACGAAGCAGAATCATCGAATTCGCATGCAGGATCGCGTAACAATCGAGTTCATGCAAGCGACGACGAATGTTCGTGTACAAGTTCTTTCTTGTTCCAGAATGTTCTTCACGTACAAAATAGCTGCATCCGCATTGAAACATATGGAAACGAAGCAGAATCATCGAATTTGTATGCAGGAACGCGTTACAATCGATTTCATGCAAGCGACGACGAATGTTCGTGTAGAAGTTCTTTTCTGTTTGAAAATAAAGATTCGCATGCAAAAACGATGCATCTGCATCGAAACGTACGCAATTGACGCAGAATCATCTAATTGGCATGCAGGAACGCGTTACAATCGATTTCATGCAAGCGTCGACGAAGTTTCGTGTATACGTTATATTGTGTTCGAGAATGCTCTTCACGTGCAAAATTGCTGCATCCGTATCGAAACGTATGGAATTGACTCGAAAACGTCGAATTCGCATGCAGGAACGAGGAACAATCGAGTTCATGCAAGCGACGACGAATGTTCGTGTAGTAGTTCATTTCTGTTCGAAAATGAAGATACGCATGCAAACACGGTGCATCTGCATTGCAAACTACGGAATTGACGCAGAATCACCTAATTCGCCTGTAGGAACGCGTTACAATCGATTTCATGCAAACGACAACGATGTTTCGTGTACACGTTATTTTCTGTTCGAGAATGTTCTTCACGTGCAAAATCGCTGCATCCACATCGAAGCGTATGGAATTGACCAAAAACATCGAATTCGCATGCAGGACCGCGTTACAATCGATTTCATGCAAGCGACGACGAATGTTCGTGTAGTAGTTCTTTTCTGTTCGAAAATGAAGATTCGCATGCAAAAACGATGCATCTGCATCGAAACGTACGCAATTGACGCAGAATCACCTAATTCGCATGCAGGATCGCGTTACAATCGATTTCATGCAAGCGTCGACGTGGTTTCGTGTACAAGTTATTTTCTGTTCCAGAATGTTCTTCACGTGCAAAATCGCTGCATCCGCATTGAAACATATGGAAACGAAGCAGAATCATCGAATTTGCATGCAGGAACGCGTAACAATCGAATTCATGCAAGTGACGACGAATGTTCGTGTACAAGTTCTTTTTTGTTCCAGAATGTTCTTCGCGTACAAAATAGCTGCATCCGCATTGAAACATATGGAAACGAAGCAGAATCATCGAATTTGTATGCAGGAACGCGTTACAATCGATTTCATGCTAGCGACGACGAATGTTCGTGTAGAAGTTCTTTTCTGTTCGAAAAAGAAGATTCGTATGCAAAAACGATGCATATGGATCGAAACGTACCCAATTGACGCAGAATCATCTAATTGGCATGCAGGAACGCGGTACAATCGATTTCATGCAAGCGTCGACGAAGTTTCGTGTACACGTTATATTCTGTTCGAGAATGCTCTTCACGTGAAAAATTGCTGCATCCGCAACGAAACGTATGGAATTGACTCGAAAACGTCGAATTCGCCTGTAGGAACGCGTTACAATCGATTTCATGCAAACGACAACGATGTTTCGTGTACACGTTATTTTCTGTTCGAGAATGTTCTTCACGTGCAAAATCGCTGCATCCACATCGAAGCGTATGGAATTGACCAAAAACATCGAATTCGCATGCAGGACCGCGTTACAATCGATTTCATGCAAGCGACGACGAATGTTCGTGTAGTAGTTCTTTTCTGTTCGAAAATGAAGATTCGCATGCAAAAACAATGCATCTGCATCGAAACGTACGCAATTGACGCAGAATCACCTAATTCGCATGCAGGATCGCGTTGCGATCGATTTCATGCAAGCGTCGACGAGGTTTCGTGTACAAGTTATTTTCTGTTCCAGAATGTTCTTCACGTCCAAAATCGCTGCATCTGCATCGAAACGTACGCAATTGACGCAGAAGCACCTAATTCGCATGCAGGATCGCGTTACAATCTATTTCATGCAAGCGTCGACGAGGTTTCGTGTACAAGTTATTTTCTGTTCCAGAATGTTCTTCACGTGCAAAATCGCTGCATCTGCATTGAAACATATGGAAACGAAGCAGAATCATCGAATTTGCATGCAGGAACGCGTAACAATCGAATTCATGCAAGTGACGTCCAATGTTCGTGTAGAAGTTATTTTCTTTTCGAAAATGAAGATTCGCATGCAAAAATGATGCATCTGCATCGAAACGTACGCAATTGACGCAGAATCATCTAATTGGCATGCAGGAACGCGTTACAATCGATTTCATGCAAGCGTCGACGAAGTTTCGTGTATACGTTATATTGTGTTCGAGAATGCTCTTCACGTGCAAAATTGCTGCATCCGCATTGAAACATATGGAAACGAAGCAGAATCATCGAATTTGTATGCAGGAACGCGTTACAATCGATTTCATGCTAGCGACGACGAATGTTCGTGTAGTAGTTCATTTCTGTTCGAAAATGAAGATACGCATGCAAACACGGTGCATCTGCATTGCAAACTACGGAATTGACGCAGAATCACCTAATTCGCCTGTAGGAACGCGTTACAATCGATTTCATGCAAACGACAACGATGTTTCGTGTACACGTTATTTTCTGTTCGAGAATGTTCTTCACGTGCAAAATCGCTGCATCCACATCGAAGCGTATGGAATTGACCAAAAACATCGAATTCGCATGCAGGACCGCGTTACAATCGATTTCATGCAAGCGACGACGAATGTTCGTGTAGTAGTTCTTTTCTGTTCGAAAATGAAGATTCGCATGCAAAAACAATGCATCTGCATCGAAACGTACGCAATTGACGCAGAATCACCTAATTCGCATGCAGGATCGCGTTGCGATCGATTTCATGCAAGCGTCGACGAGGTTTCGTGTACAAGTTATTTTCTGTTCCAGAATGTTCTTCACGTCCAAAATCGCTGCATCTGCATCGAAACGTACGCAATTGACGCAGAAGCACCTAATTCGCATGCAGGATCGCGTTACAATCTATTTCATGCAAGCGTCGACGAGGTTTCGTGTACAAGTTATTTTCTGTTCCAGAATGTTCTTCACGTGCAAAATCGCTGCATCTGCATTGAAACATATGGAAACGAAGCAGAATCATCGAATTTGCATGCAGGAACGCGTAACAATCGAATTCATGCAAGTGACGTCCAATGTTCGTGTAGAAGTTATTTTCTTTTCGAAAATGAAGATTCGCATGCAAAAATGATGCATCTGCATCGAAACGTACGCAATTGACGCAGAATCATCTAATTGGCATGCAGGAACGCGTTACAATCGATTTCATGCAAGCGTCGACGAAGTTTCGTGTATACGTTATATTGTGTTCGAGAATGCTCTTCACGTGCAAAATTGCTGCATCCGCATTGAAACATATGGAAACGAAGCAGAATCATCGAATTTGTATGCAGGAACGCGTTACAATCGATTTCATGCTAGCGACGACGAATGTTCGTGTAGTAGTTCATTTCTGTTCGAAAATGAAGATACGCATGCAAACACGGTGCATCTGCATTGCAAACTACGGAATTGACGCAGAATCACCTAATTCGCCTGTAGGAACGCGTTACAATCGATTTCATGCAAACGACAACGATGTTTCGTGTACACGTTATTTTCTGTTCGAGAATGTTCTTCACGTGCAAAATCGCTGCATCCACATCGAAGCGTATGGAATTGACCAAAAACATCGAATTCGCATGCAGGAACGCGTTACAATCGATTTCATGCAAGCGTCGACGAAGTTTCGTGTATACGTTATATTGTGTTCGAGAATGCTCTTCACGTGCAAAATTGCTGCATCCGTATCGAAACGTATGGAATTGACGCAGAATCACCTAATTCGCATGCAGGGTGGCGTTACAATCGATTTTATGCAAGCGACGACGAATGTTCGTGTAGAAGTTCTTTTCTGTTCGAAAATGAAGATTCGCATGCAAAAACGATGCATCTGCATCGAAACGTACGCAATTGACGCAGAATCATCTAATTCGCCTGTAGGAACGCGTTACAATCGATTTCATGCAAACGACAACGATGTTTCGTGTACACGTTATTTTCTGTTCGAGAATGTTCTTCACGTGCAAAATCGCTGCATCCACATCGAAGCGTATGGAATTGACCAAAAACATCGAATTCGCATGCAGGACCGCGTTACAATCGATTTCATGCAAGCGACGACGAATGTTCGTGTAGTAGTTCTTTTCTGTTCGAAAATGAAGATTCGCATGCAAAAACGATGCATCTGCATCGAAACGTACGCAATTGACGCAGAATCACCTAATTCGCATGCAGGATCGCGTTACAATCGATTTCATGCAAGCGTCGACGTGGTTTCGTGTACAAGTTATTTTCTGTTCCAGAATGTTCTTCACGTGCAAAATCGCTGCATCCGCATTGAAACATATGGAAACGAAGCAGAATCATCGAATTTGCATGCAGGAACGCGTAACAATCGAATTCATGCAAGTGACGACGAATGTTCGTGTAGAAGTTATTTTCTGTTCCAGAATGTTCTTCAGGTGCAAAATCGCTGCATCCGCATCGAAATGTATGGAATTGACGCAGAATCACCTAATTCGCATGCAGGATCGCGTAACAATCGAGTTCATGCAAGCGACGACGAATGTTCGTGTACAAGTTCTTTTTTGTTCCAGAATGTTCTTCGCGTACAAAATAGCGGCATCCGCATTGAAACATATGGAAACGAAGCAGAATCATCGAATTTGTATGCAGGAACGCGTTACAATCGATTTCATGCTAGCGACGACGAATGTTCGTGTAGAAGTTCTTTTCTGTTCGAAAAAGAAGATTCGTATGCAAAAACGATGCATATGGATCGAAACGTACCCAATTGACGCAGAATCATCTAATTGGCATGCAGGAACGCGGTACAATCGATTTCATGCAAGCGTCGACGAAGTTTCGTGTACACGTTATATTCTGTTCGAGAATGCTCTTCACGTGCAAAATTGCTGCATCCGCAACGAAACGTATGGAATTGACTCGAAAACGTCGAATTCGCCTGTAGGAACGCGTTACAATCGATTTCATGCAAACGACAACGATGTTTCGTGTACACGTTATTTTCTGTTCGAGAATGTTCTTCACGTGCAAAATCGCTGCATCCACATCGAAGCGTATGGAATTGACCAAAAACATCGAATTCGCATGCAGGACCGCGTTACAATCGATTTCATGCAAGCGACGACGAATGTTCGTGTAGTAGTTCTTTTCTGTTCGAAAATGAAGATTCGCATGCAAAAACGATGCATCTGCATCGAAACGTACGCAATTGACGCAGAATCACCTAATTCGCATGCAGGATCGCGTTGCGATCGATTTCATGCAAGCGTCGACGAGGTTTCGTGTACAAGTTATTTTCTGTTCCAGAATGTTCTTCACGTCCAAAATCGCTGCATCTGCATCGAAACGTACGCAATTGACGCAGAAGCACCTAATTCGCATGCAGGATCGCGTTACAATCTATTTCATGCAAGCGTCGACGAGGTTTCGTGTACAAGTTATTTTCTGTTCCAGAATGTTCTTCACGTGCAAAATCGCTGCATCTGCATTGAAACATATGGAAACGAAGCAGAATCATCGAATTTGCATGCAGGAACGCGTAACAATCGAATTCATGCAAGTGACGTCCAATGTTCGTGTAGAAGTTATTTTCTGTTCGAAAATGAAGATTCGCATGCAAAAATGATGCATCTGCATCGAAACGTACGCAATTGACGCAGAATCATCTAATTGGCATGCAGGAACGCGTTACAATCGATTTCATGCAAGCGTCGACGAAGTTTCGTGTATACGTTATATTGTGTTCGAGAATGCTCTTCACGTGCAAAATTGCTGCATCCGTATCGAAACGTATGGAATTGACTCGAAAACGTCGAATTCGCATGCAGGAACGAGGAACAATCGAGTTCATGCAAGCGACGACGAATGTTCGTGTAGTAGTTCATTTCTGTTCGAAAATGAAGATACGCATGCAAACACGGTGCATCTGCATTGCAAACTACGGAATTGACGCAGAATCACCTAATTCGCCTGTAGGAACGCGTTACAATCGATTTCATGCAAACGACAACGATGTTTCGTGTACACGTTATTTTCTGTTCGAGAATGTTCTTCACGTGCAAAATCGCTGCATCCACATCGAAGCGTATGGAATTGACCAAAAACATCGAATTCGCATGCAGGACCGCGTTACAATCGATTTCATGCAAGCGACGACGAATGTTCGTGTAGTAGTTCTTTTCTGTTCGAAAATGAAGATTCGCATGCAAAAACGATGCATCTGCATCGAAACGTACGCAATTGACGCAGAATCACCTAATTCGCATGCAGGATCGAGATACAATCGATTTCATGCAAGCGTCGACGTGGTTTCGTGTACAAGTTATTTTCTGTTCCAGAATGTTCTTCACGTGCAAAATCGCTGCATCCGCATTGAAACATATGGAAACGAAGCAGAATCATCGAATTTGCAGGCAGGAACGCGTAACAATCGAATTCATGCAAGTGACGACGAATGTTCGTGTAGAAGTTATTTTCTGTTCTAGAATGTTCTTCAGGTGCAAAATCGCTGCATCCGCATCGAAATGTATGGAATTGACGCAGAATCACCTAATTCGCATGCAGGATCGCGTAACAATCGAGTTCATGCAAGCGACGACGAATGTTCGTGTACAAGTTCTTTTTTGTTCCAGAATGTTCTTCGCGTACAAAATAGCTGCATTCGCATTGAAACATATGGAAACGAAGCAGAATCATCGAATTTGTATGCAGGAACGCGTTACAATCGATTTCATGCTAGCGACGACGAATGTTCGTGTAGAAGTTCTTTTCTGTTCGAAAAAGAAGATTCGTATGCAAAAACGATGCATATGGATCGAAACGTACGCAATTGACGCAGAATCATCTAATTCGCATGCAGGGTAGCGTTACAATCGATTTCATGCAAGCGTCGACGAAGTTTCGTGTACACGTTATTTTCTGTTCGAGAATGCTCTTCACGTGCAAAATTGCTGCATCCGCATCGAAACGTATGGAATTGACTCGAAAACGTCGAATTCGCATGGCGGAACGCGTAACAATCGAGATCATGCAAGCGACGACGAATGTTCGTGTAGTAGTTCATTTCTGTTCGAAAATGAAGATACGCATGCAAACACGGTGCATCTGCATTGCAAACTACGGAATTGACGCAGAATCACCTAATTCGCCTGTAGGAACGCGTTACAATCGATTTCATGCAAACGACAACGATGTTTCGTGTACACGTTATTTTCTGTTCGAGAATGTTCTTCACGTGCAAAATCGCTGCATCCACATCGAAGCGTATGGAATCGACCAAAAACATCGAATTCGCATGCAGGACCGCGTTACAATCGATTTCATGCAAGCGACGACGAATGTTCGTGTAGTAGTTCTTTTCTGTTCGAAAATGAAGATTCGCATGCAAAAACGATGCATCTGCATCGAAACGTACGCAATTGACGCAGAATCACCTAATTCGCATGCAGGATCGCGATACAATCGATTTCATGCAAGCGTCGACGTGGTTTCGTGTACAAGTTATTTTCTGTTCCAGAATGTTCTTCACGTGCAAAATCGCTGCATCCGCATTGAAACATATGGAAACGAAGCAGAATCATCGAATTTGCAGGCAGGAACGCGTAACAATCGAATTCATGCAAGTGACGACGAATGTTCGTGTAGAAGTTATTTTCTGTTCCAGAATGTTCTTCAGGTGCAAAATCGCTGCATCCGCATCGAAATGTATGGAATTGACGCAGAATCACCTAATTCGCATGCAGGATCGCGTAACAATCGAGTTCATGCAAGCGACGACGAATGTTCGTGTACAAGTTCTTTTTTGTTCCAGAATGTCCTTCGCGTACAAAATAGCTGCATCCGCATTGAAACATATGGAAACGAAGCAGAATCATCGAATTTGTATGCAGGAACGCGTTACAATCGATTTCATGCTAGCGACGACGAATGTTCGTGTAGAAGTTCTTTTCTGTTCGAAAAAGAAGATTCGCATGCAAAAACGATGCATATGGATCGAAACGTACGCAATTGACGCAGAATCATCTAATTGGCATGCAGGAACGCGGTACAATCGATTTCATGCAAACGACAACGATGTTTCGTGTACACGTTATTTTCTGTTCGAGAATGTTCTTCACGTGCAAAATCGCTGCATCCACATCGAAGCGTATGGAATTGACCAAAAACATCGAATTCGCATGCAGGACCGCGTTACAATCGATTTCATGCAAGCGACGACGAATGTTCGTGTAGTAGTTCTTTTCTGTTCGAAAATGAAGATTCGCATGCAAAAACGATGCATCTGCATCGAAACGTACGCAATTGACGCAGAATCACCTAATTCGCATGCAGGATCGCGTTACAATCGATTTCATGCAAGCGTCGACGTGGTTTCGTGTACAAGTTATTTTCTGTTCCAGAATGTTCTTCACGTGCAAAATCGCTGCATCCGCATTGAAACATATGGAAACGAAGCAGAATCATCGAATTTGCATGCAGGAACGCGTAACAATCGAATTCATGCAAGTGACGACGAATGTTCGTGTAGAAGTTATTTTCTGTTCCAGAATGTTCTTCAGGTGCAAAATCGCTGCATCCGCATCGAAATGTATGGAATTGACGCAGAATCACCTAATTCGCATGCAGGATCGCGTAACAATCGAGTTCATGCAAGCGACGACGAATGTTCGTGTACAAGTTCTTTTTTGTTCCAGAATGTTCTTCGCGTACAAAATAGCTGCATCCGCATTGAAACATATGGAAACGAAGCAGAATCATCGAATTTGTATGCAGGAACGCGTTACAATCGATTTCATGCTAGCGACGACGAATGTTCGTGTAGAAGTTCTTTTCTGTTCGAAAAAGAAGATTCGTATGCAAAAACGATGCATATGGATCGAAACGTACCCAATTGACGCAGAATCATCTAATTGGCATGCAGGAACGCGGTACAATCGATTTCATGCAAGCGTCGACGAAGTTTCGTGTACACGTTATATTCTGTTCGAGAATGCTCTTCACGTGCAAAATTGCTGCATCCGCAACGAAACGTATGGAATTGACTCGAAAACGTCGAATTCGCCTGTAGGAACGCGTTACAATCGATTTCATGCAAACGACAACGATGTTTCGTGTACACGTTATTTTCTGTTCGAGAATGTTCTTCACGTGCAAAATCGCTGCATCCACATCGAAGCGTATGGAATTGACCAAAAACATCGAATTCGCATGCAGGACCGCGTTACAATCGATTTCATGCAAGCGACGACGAATGTTCGTGTAGTAGTTCTTTTCTGTTCGAAAATGAAGATTCGCATGCAAAAACAATGCATCTGAATCGAAACGTACGCAATTGACGCAGAAGCACCTAATTCGCATGCAGGATCGCGTTACAATCTATTTCATGCAAGCGTCGACGAGGTTTCGTGTACAAGTTATTTTCTGTTCCAGAATGTTCTTCACGTGCAAAATCGCTGCATCTGCATTGAAACATATGGAAACGAAGCAGAATCATCGAATTTGCATGCAGGAACGCGTAACAATCGAATTCATGCAAGTGACGTCCAATGTTCGTGTAGAAGTTATTTTCTGTTCGAAAATGAAGATTCGCATGCAAAAATGATGCATCTGCATCGAAACGTACGCAATTGACGC
The DNA here is from genome assembly GCA_963971365.1 of Lasioglossum villosulum. NCBI lineage: Eukaryota > Metazoa > Arthropoda > Insecta > Hymenoptera > Halictidae > Lasioglossum > Lasioglossum villosulum. The sequence goes on along the minus strand of OZ020502.1, from coordinate 15,709,816 downwards.
AGAATCATCTAATTGGCATGCAGGAACGCGTTACAATCGATTTCATGCAAGCGTCGACGAAGTTTCGTGTATACGTTATATTGTGTTCGAGAATGCTCTTCACGTGCAAAATTGCTGCATCCGTATCGAAACGTATGGAATTGACTCGAAAACGTCGAATTCGCATGCAGGAACGAGGAACAATCGAGTTCATGCAAGCGACGACGAATGTTCGTGTAGTAGTTCATTTCTGTTCGAAAATGAAGATACGCATGCAAACACGGTGCATCTGCATTGCAAACTACGGAATTGACGCAGAATCACCTAATTCGCCTGTAGGAACGCGTTACAATCGATTTCATGCAAACGACAACGATGTTTCGTGTACACATTATTTTCTGTTCGAGAATGTTCTTCACGTGCAAAATCGCTGCATCCACATCGAAGCGTATGGAATTGACCAAAAACATCGAATTCGCATGCAGGACCGCGTTACAATCGATTTCATGCAAGCGACGACGAATGTTCGTGTAGTAGTTCTTTTCTGTTCGAAAATGAAGATTCGCATGCAAAAACGATGCATCTGCATCGAAACGTACGCAATTGACGCAGAATCACCTAATTCGCATGCAGGATCGAGATACAATCGATTTCATGCAAGCGTCGACGTGGTTTCGTGTACAAGTTATTTTCTGTTCCAGAATGTTCTTCACGTGCAAAATCGCTGCATCCGCATTGAAACATATGGAAACGAAGCAGAATTATCGAATTTGCAGGCAGGAACGCGTAACAATCGAATTCATGCAAGTGACGACGAATGTTCGTGTAGAAGTTATTTTCTGTTCCAGAATGTTCTTCAGGTGCAAAATCGCTGCATCCGCATCGAAATGTATGGAATTGACGCAGAATCACCTAATTCGCATGCAGGATCGCGTAACAATCGAGTTCATGCAAGCGACGACGAATGTTCGTGTACAAGTTCTTTTTTGTTCCAGAATGTTCTTCGCGTACAAAATAGCTGCATCCGCATTGAAACATATGGAAACGAAGCAGAATCATCGAATTTGTATGCAGGAACGCGTGACAGTCGATTTCATGCTAGCGACGACGAATGTTCGTGTAGAAGTTCTTTTCTGTTCGAAAAAGAAGATTCGTATGCAAAAACGATGCATATGGATCGAAACGTACGCAATTGACGCAGAATCATCTAATTCGCATGCAGGAACGCGGTACAATCGATTTCATGCAAGCGTCGACGAAGTTTCGTGTACACGTTATATTCTGTTCGAGAATGCTCTTCACGTGCAAAATTGCTGCATCCGCAACGAAACGTATGGAATTGACTCGAAAACGTCGAATTCGCCTGTAGGAACGCGTTACAATCGATTTCATGCAAACGACAACGATGTTTCGTGTACACGTTATTTTCTGTTCGAGAATGTTCTTCACGTGCAAAATCGCTGCATCCACATCGAAGCGTATGGAATTGACCAAAAACATCGAATTCGCATGCAGGACCGCGTTACAATCGATTTCATGCAAGCGACGACGAATGTTCGTGTAGTAGTTCTTTTCTGTTCGAAAATGAAGATTCGCATGCAAAAACAATGCATCTGCATCGAAACGTACGCAATTGACGCAGAATCACCTAATTCGCATGCAGGATCGCGTTGCGATCGATTTCATGCAAGCGTCGACGAGGTTTCGTGTACAAGTTATTTTCTGTTCCAGAATGTTCTTCACGTCCAAAATCGCTGCATCTGCATCGAAACGTACGCAATTGACGCAGAAGCACCTAATTCGCATGCAGGATCGCGTTACAATCTATTTCATGCAAGCGTCGACGAGGTTTCGTGTACAAGTTATTTTCTGTTCCAGAATGTTCTTCACGTGCAAAATCGCTGCATCTGCATTGAACCATATGGAAACGAAGCAGAATCATCGAATTTGCATGCAGGAACGCGTAACAATCGAATTCATGCAAGTGACGTCCAATGTTCGTGTAGAAGTTATTTTCTGTTCGAAAATGAAGATTCGCATGCAAAAATGATGCATCTGCATCGAAACGTACGCAATTGACGCAGAATCATCTAATTGGCATGCAGGAACGCGTTACAATCGATTTCATGCAAGCGTCGACGAAGTTTCGTGTATACGTTATATTGTGTTCGAGAATGCTCTTCACGTGCAAAATTGCTGCATCCGTATCGAAACGTATGGAATTGACTCGAAAACGTCGAATTCGCATGCAGGAACGAGGAACAATCGAGTTCACGCAAGCGACGACGAATGTTCGTGTAGTAGTTCATTTCTGTTCGAAAATGAAGATTCGCATGCAAAAACGATGCATCTGCATCGAAACGTACGCAATTGACGCAGAATCACCTAATTCGCATGCAGGATCGAGATACAATCGATTTCATGCAAGCGTCGACGTGGTTTCGTGTACAAGTTATTTTCTGTTCCAGAATGTTCTTCACGTGCAAAATCGCTGCATCCGCATTGAAACATATGGAAACGAAGCAGAATCATCGAATTTGCAGGCAGGAACGCGTAACAATCGAATTCATGCAAGTGACGACGAATGTTCGTGTAGAAGTTATTTTCTGTTCCAGAATGTTCTTCAGGTGCAAAATCGCTGCATCCGCATCGAAATGTATGGAATTGACGCAGAATCACCTAATTCGCATGCAGGATCGCGTAACAATCGAGTTCATGCAAGCGACGACGAATGTTCGTGTACAAGTTCTTTTTTGTTCCAGAATGTCCTTCGCGTACAAAATAGCTGCATCCGCATTGAAACATATGGAAACGAAGCAGAATCATCGAATTTGTATGCAGGAACGCGTTACAATCGATTTCATGCTAGCGACGACGAATGTTCGTGTAGAAGTTCTTTTCTGTTCGAAAAAGAAGATTCGCATGCAAAAACGATGCATATGGATCGAAACGTACGCAATTGACGCAGAATCATCTAATTGGCATGCAGGAACGCGGTACAATCGATTTCATGCAAGCGTCGACGAAGTTTCGTGTACACGTTATATTCTGTTCGAGAATGCTCTTCACGTGCAAAATTGCTGCATCTGCATCGAAACGTACGCAATTGACGCAGAATCACCTAATTCGCCTGTAGGAACGCGTTACAATCGATTTCATGCAAGCGACGACGAATGTGCGTGTAGAAGTTCTTTTCTGTTCGAAAAAGAAGATTCGCATGCAAAAATGATGCATCGCCATCGAAACGTACGCAATTGACGCAGAATCATCAAATTGGCATGCAGGAACGCGGTAAAATCGATTTCATGCAAGCGTCGACGAAGTTTCGTGTACACGTTATATTCTGTTCGAGAATGCTCCTCACGTGCAAAATTGCTGCATCCGCATCGAAACGTATGGAATTGACTCGAAAACATCCAATTCGCATGGCGGAACGCGTAACAATCGAGATCATGCAAGCGACGACGAATGTTCGTGTAGAAGTTGTTTTCTGTTCCAGAATGTTCTTCACGTGCAAAATTGCTGCATCCGTATCTAAACGTATGGAATTGACTCGAAAACGTCGAATTCGCATGCAGGAACGAGGAACATTCGAGTTCATGCAAGCGACGACGAATATTCGTGTAGTAGTTCATTTCTGTTCGAAAATGAAGATACGCATGCAAACACGGTGCATCTGCATTGCAAACTACGGAATTGACGCAGAATCACCTAATTCGCCTGTAGGAACGCGTTACAATCGATTTCATGCAAACGACAACGATGTTTCGTGTACACGTTATTTTCTGTTCGAGAATGTTCTTCACGTGCAAAATCGCTGCATCCACATCGAAGCGTATGGAATTGATCAAAAACATCGAATTCGCATGCAGGACCGCGTTACAATCGAGATCATGCAAGCGACGACGAATGTTCGTGTAGAAGTTCTTTTCTGATCGAAAATGAAGATTCTCATGCAAAAATGATACATCTGCATCGAAACGTACGCAATTGACGCAGAATCACCTAATTCGCCTGTAGGAACGCGTTACAATCGATTTCATGCAAGCGACGACGAATGTGCGTGTAGAAGTTCTTTTCTGTTCGAAAATGAAGATTCGCATGCAAAAATGATGCATCTGCATCGAAACGTACCCAATTGACGCAGAATCATCTAATTGGCATGCAGGAACGCGGTACAATCGATTTCATGCAAGCGTCGACGAAGTTTCGTGTACACGTTATATTCTGTTCGAGAATGCTCTTCACGTGCAAAATTGCTGCATCCGCATCGAAACGTATGGAATTGACTCGAAAACGTCGAATTCGCCTGTAGGAACGCGTTACAATCGATTTCATGCAAACGACAACGATGTTTCGTGTACACGTTATTTTCTGTTCGAGAATGTTCTTCACGTGCAAAATCGCTGCATCCACATCGAAGCGTATGGAATTGACCAAAAACATCGAATTCGCATGCAGGACCGCGTTACAATCGATTTCATGCAAGCGACGACGAATGTTCGTGTAGTAGTTCTTTTCTGTTCGAAAATGAAGATTCGCATGCAAAAACAATGCATCTGCATCGAAACGTACGCAATTGACGCAGAATCACCTAATTCGCATGCAGGATCGCGTTACAATCGATTTCATGCAAGCGTCGACGTGGTTTCGTGTACAAGTTATTTTCTGCTCCAGAATGTTCTTCACGTGCAAAATCGCTGCATCCGCATTGAAACATATGGAAACGAAGCAGAATCATCGAATTTGCATGCAGGAAAGCGTAACAATCGAATTCATGCAAGTGACGACGAATGTTCGTGTAGAAGTTATTTTCTGTTCCAGAATGTTTTTCAGGTGCAAAATCGCTGCATCCGCATCGAAATGTATGGAATTGACGCAGAATCGCCTAATTCGCATGCAGGATCGCGTAACAATCGAGTTCATGCAAGCGACGACGAATGTTCGTGTACAAGTTCTTTTTTGTTCCAGAATGTTCTTCACGTACAAAATAGCTGCATCCGCATTGAAACATATGGAAACGAAGCAGAATCATCGAATTTGTATGCAGGAACGCGTTACAATCGATTTCATGCTAGCGACGACGAATGTTCGTGTAGAAGTTCTTTTCTGTTCGAAAAAGAAGATTCGCATGCAAAAACGATGCATATGGATCGAAACGTACGCAATTGACGCAGAATCATCTAATTGGCATGCAGGAACGCGGTACAATCGATTTCATGCAAGCGTCGACGAAGTTTCGTGTACACGTTATATTCTGTTCGAGAATGCTCTTCACGTGCAAAATTGCTGCATCCGCATCGAAACGTATGGAATTGACTCGAAAACGTCGAATTCGCATGGCGGAACGCGTAACAATCGAGATCATGCAAGCGACGACGAATGTTCGTGTAGAAGTTCTTTTCTGATCGAAAATGAAGATTCGCATGCAAAAACGATACATCTGCATCGAAACGTACGCAATTGACGCAGAATCACCTAATTCGCCTGTAGGAACGCGTTACAATCGATTTCATGCATGCGACGACGAATGTTCGTGTACAAGTTATTTTCTGTTCCAGAATGTTCTTCACGTGCAAAATCGCTGCATCTGCATCGAAACGTACGCAATTGACGCAGAAGCACCTAATTCGCATGCAGGATCGCGTTACAATCTATTTCATGCAAGCGTCGACGAGGTTTCGTGTACAAGTTATTTTCTGTTCCAGAATGTTCTTCACGTGCAAAATCGCTGCATCTGCATTGGAACATATGGAAACGAAGCAGAATCATCGAATTTGCATGCAGGAACGCGTAACAATCGAATTCATGCAAGTGACGTCGAATGTTCGTGTAGAAGTTATTTTCTGTTCGAAAATGAAGATTCGCATGCAAAAATGATGCATCTGCATCGAAACGTACGCAATTGACGCAGAATCATCTAATTGGCATGCAGGAACGCGTTACAATCGATTTCATGCAAGCGTCGACGAAGTTTCGTGTATACGTTATATTGTGTTCGAGAATGCTCTTCACGTGCAAAATTGCTGCATCCGTATCGAAACGTATGGAATTGACTCGAAAACGTCGAATTCGCATGCAGGAACGAGGAACAATCGAGTTCATGCAAGCGACGACGAATGTTCGTGTAGTAGTTCATTTCTGTTCGAAAATGAAGATACGCATGCAAACACGGTGCATCTGCATTGCAAACTACGGAATTGACGCAGAATCACCTAATTCGCCTGTAGGAACGCGTTACAATCGATTTCATGCAAACGACAACGATGTTTCGTGTACACGTTATTTTCTTTTCCAGAATGTTCTTCACGTGCAAAATCGCTGCATCCGCATTGAAACATATGGAAACGAAGCAGAATCATCGAATTTGCATGCAGGAACGCGTAACAATCGAATTCATGCAAGAGACGACGAATGTTCGTGTAGAAGTTATTTTCTGTTCCAGAATGTTCTTCAGGTGCAAAATCGCTGCATCCGCATCGAAATGTATGGAATTGACGCAGAATCACCTAATTCGCATGCAGGATCGCGTAACAATCGAGTTCATGCAAGCGACGACGAATGTTCGTGTACAAGTTCTTTTTTGTTCCAGAATGTTCTTCACGTACAAAATAGCTGCATCCGCATTGAAACATATGGAAACGAAGCAGAATCATCGAATTTGTATGCAGGAACGCGTTACAATCGATTTCATGCAAGCGACGACGAATGTTCGTGTTGAAGTTCTTTTCTGTTCGAAAAAGAAGATTCGCATGCAAAAACGATGCATATGGATCGAAACGTACGCAATTGACGCAGAATCATCCAATTGGCATGCAGGAACGCGGTACAATCGATTTCATGCAAGCGTCGACGAAGTTTCGTGTACACGTTATATTCTGCTCGAGAATGCTCTTCACGTGCAAAATTGCTGCATCCGCACCGAAATGTATGGAATTACGCTGAATCACCTAATTCGCATGCAGGATCGCGTAACAATCGAGTTCATGCAAGCGACGACGAATGTTCGTGTACAAGTTCTTTTTTGTTCCAGAATGTTCTTCACGTACAAAATAGCTGCATCCGCATTGAAACATATGGAAACGAAGCAGAATCATCGAATTTGTATGCAGGAACGTTTTACAATCGATTTCATGCAAGCGACGACGAATGTTCGTGTAGAAGTTCTTTTCTGTTCGAACATGAACATTCGCATGCAAAAACGATGCATATGGATCGAAACGTACGCAATTGACGCAGAATCATCTAATTGGCATGCAGGAACGCGGTACAATCGATTTCATGCAAGCGTCGACGAAGTTTCGTGTACACGTTATTTTCTGTTCGAGAATGTTCTTCACGTGCAAAATCGCTGCATCCGCATCGAAGCGTATGGAATTGACCAAAAACATCGAATTCGCATGCAGGACCGCGTTACAATCGATTTCATGCAAGCGACGACGAATGTTCGTGTAGTAGTTCTTTTCTGTTCGAAAATGAAGATTCGCATGCAAAAACGATGCATCTGCATCGAAACCTACGCAATTGACGCAGAATCATCAAATTGGCATGCAGGAACGCGGTAAAATCGATTTCATGCAAGCGTCGACGAAGTTTCGTGTACACGTTATATTCTGTTCGAGAATGCTCCTCACGTGCAAAATTGCTGCATCCGCATCGAAACGTATGGAATTGACTCGAAAACATCCAATTCGCATGGCGGAACGCGTAACAATCGAGATCATGCATGCGACGACGAATGTTCGTGTAGAAGTTGTTTTCTGTTCCAGAATGTTCTTCACGTGCAAAATCGCTGCATCCGCATTGAAACATATGGAAACGAAGCAGAATCATCGAATTTGCATGCAGGAAAGCGTAACAATCGAATTCATGCAAGTGACGACGAATGTTCGTGTAGAAGTTATTTTCTGTTCCAGAATGTTTTTCAGGTGCAAAATCGCTGCATCCGCATCGAAATGTATGGAATTGACGCAGAATCGCCTAATTCGCATGCAGGATCGCGTAACAATCGAGTTCATGCAAGCGACGACGAATGTTCGTGTACAAGTTCTTTTCTGTTCGAGAATGTTCTTCACGTGCAAAATCGCTGCATCCACATCGAAGCGTATGGAATTGATCAAAAACATCGAATTCGCATGCAGGACCGCGTTACAATCGAGATCATGCAAGCGACGACGAATGTTCGTGTAGAAGTTCTTTTCTGATCGAAAATGAAGATTCTCATGCAAAAATGATACATCTGCATCGAAACGTACGCAATTGACGCAGAATCACCTAATTCGCCTGTAGGAACGCGTTACAATCGATTTCATGCAAGCGACGACGAATGTGCGTGTAGAAGTTCTTTTCTGTTCGAAAATGAAGATTCGCATGCAAAAATGATGCATCTGCATCGAAACGTACCCAATTGACGCAGAATCATCTAATTGGCATGCAGGAACGCGGTACAATCGATTTCATGCAAGCGTCGACGAAGTTTCGTGTACACGTTATATTCTGTTCGAGAATGCTCTTCACGTGCAAAATTGCTGCATCCGCATCGAAACGTATGGAATTGACTCGAAAACGTCGAATTCGCCTGTAGGAACGCGTTACAATCGATTTCATGCAAACGACAACGATGTTTCGTGTACACGTTATTTTCTGTTCGAGAATGTTCTTCACGTGCAAAATCGCTGCATCCACATCGAAGCGTATGGAATTGACCAAAAACATCGAATTCGCATGCAGGACCGCGTTACAATCGATTTCATGCAAGCGACGACGAATGTTCGTGTAGAAGTTATTTTCTGTTCCAGAATGTTTTTCAGGTGCAAAATCGCTGCATCCGCATCGAAATGTATGGAATTGACGCAGAATCGCCTAATTCGCATGCAGGATCGCGTAACAATCGAGTTCATGCAAGCGACGACGAATGTTCGTGTACAAGTTCTTTTTTGTTCCAGAATGTTCTTCACGTACAAAATAGCTGCATCCGCATTGAAACATATGGAAACGAAGCAGAATCATCGAATTTGTATGCAGGAACGCGTTACAATCGATTTCATGCTAGCGACGACGAATGTTCGTGTAGAAGTTCTTTTCTGATCGAAAATGAAGATTCGCATGCAAACACGGTGCATCTGCATTGCAAACTACGGAATTGACGCAGAATCACCTAATTCGCCTGTAGGAACGCGTTACAATCGATTTCATGCATGCGACGACGAATGTTCGTGTAGAAGTTCTTTTCTGTTCGAAAATGAAGATTCGCATGCAAAAATGATGCATCTGCATCGAAACGTACGCAATTGACGCAGAATCATCTCATTGGCATGCAGGAACGCGGTACAATCGATTTCATGCAAGCGTCGACGAAGTTTCGTGTATACGTTATATTGTGTTCGAGAATGCTCTTCACGTGCAAAATTGCTGCATCCGCATCGAAACGTATGGAATTGACTCGAAAACGTCGAATTCGCATGGCGGAACGCGTAACAATCGAGATCATGCAAGCGACGACGAATGTTCGTGTAGAAGTTGTTTTCTGTTCCAGAATGATCTTCACGTGCAAAATTGCTGCATCCGTATCGAAACGTATGGAATTGACTCGAAAACGTCGAATTCGCATGCAGGAACGAGGAACAATCGAGTTCATGCAAGCGACGACGAATGTTCGTGTAGTAGTTCATTTCTGTTCGAAAATGAAGATACGCATGCAAACACGGTGCATCTGCATTGCAAACTACGGAATTGACGCAGAATCACCTAATTCGCCTGTAGGAACGCGTTACAATCGATTTCATGCAAACGACAACGATGTTTCGTGTACACGTTATTTTCTTTTCCAGAATGTTCTTCACGTGCAAAATCGCTGCATCCGCATTGAAACATATGGAAACGAAGCAGAATCATCGAATTTGCATGCAGGAACGCGTAACAATCGAATTCATGCAAGAGACGACGAATGTTCGTGTAGAAGTTATTTTCTGTTCCAGAATGTTCTTCAGGTGCAAAATCGCTGCATCCGCATCGAAATGTATGGAATTGACGCAGAATCACCTAATTCGCATGCAGGATCGCGTAACAATCGAGTTCATGCAAGCGACGACGAATGTTCGTGTACAAGTTCTTTTTTGTTCCAGAATGTTCTTCACGTACAAAATAGCTGCATCCGCATTGAAACATATGGAAACGAAGCAGAATCATCGAATTTGTATGCAGGAACGCGTTACAATCGATTTCATGCAAGCGACGACGAATGTTCGTGTTGAAGTTCTTTTCTGTTCGAAAAAGAAGATTCGCATGCAAAAACGATGCATATGGATCGAAACGTACGCAATTGACGCAGAATCATCCAATTGGCATGCAGGAACGCGGTACAATCGATTTCATGCAAGCGTCGACGAAGTTTCGTGTACACGTTATATTCTGCTCGAGAATGCTCTTCACGTGCAAAATTGCTGCATCCGCACCGAAATGTATGGAATTACGCTGAATCACCTAATTCGCATGCAGGATCGCGTAACAATCGAGTTCATGCAAGCGACGACGAATGTTCGTGTACAAGTTCTTTTTTGTTCCAGAATGTTCTTCACGTACAAAATAGCTGCATCCGCATTGAAACATATGGAAACGAAGCAGAATCATCGAATTTGTATGCAGGAACGTTTTACAATCGATTTCATGCAAGCGACGACGAATGTTCGTGTACAAGATCTTTTTTGTTCCAGAATGTTCTTCACGTACAAAATAGCTGCATCCGCATTGAAACATATGGAAACGAAGCAGAATCATCGAATTTGTATGCAGGAACGCGTTACAATCTATTTCATGCAAGCGACGACGAATGTTCGTGTTGAAGTTCTTTTCTGTTCGAAAAAGAAGATTCGCATGCAAAAACGATGCATATGGATCGAAACGTACGCAATTGACGCAGAATCATCTAATTGGCATGCAGGAACGCGGTACAATCGATTTCATGCAAGCGTCGACGAAATTTCGTGTACACGTTATATTCTGCTCGAGAATGCTCTTCACGTGCAAAATTGCTGCATCCGCATCGAAACGTATGGAATTGACTCGAAAACGTCGAATTCGCATGGCGGAACGCGTAACAATCGAGATCATGCAAGCGACGACGAATGTTCGTGTAGAAGTTGTTTTCTGTTCCAGAATGTTCTTCACGTGCAAAATTGCTGCATCCGTATCGAAACGTATGGAATTGACTCGAAAACGTCGAATTCGCATGCAGGAACGAGGAACAATCGAGTTCATGCAAGCGACGACGAATGTTCGTGTAGCAGTTCATTTCTGTTCGAAAATGAAGATACGCATGCAAACACGGTGCATCTGCATTGCAAACTACGGAATTGACGCAGAATCACCTAATTCGCCTGTACGAACGCGTTACAATCGATTTCATGCAAACGACAACGATGTTTCGTGTACACGTTATTTTCTGTTCGAGAATGTTCTTCACGTGCAAAATCGCTGCATCCACATCGAAGCGTATGGAATTGACCAAAAACATCGAATTCGCATGCAGGACCGCGTTACAATCGATTTCATGCAAGCGACGACGAATGTTCGTGTAGAAGTTCTTGTCTGTTCGAACATGAAGATTCGCATGCAAAAACGATGCATCTGCATCGAAACGTACGCAATTGACGCAGAATCATCTAATTCGCATGCAGGGTAGCGTTACAAACGATTTTATGCAAGCGACGACGAATGTTCGTGTTGAAGTTCTTTTCTGTTCGAAAAAGAAGATTCGCATGCAAAAACGATGGATATGGATCGAAACGTACGCAATTGACGCAGAATCATCTAATTGGCATGCAGGAACGCGGTACAATCGATTTCATGCAAGCGTCGACGAAGTTTCGTGTACACGTTATATTCTGCTCGAGAATGCTCTTCACGTGCAAAATTGCTGCATCCGCATCGAAACGTATGGAATTGACTCGAAAACGTCGAATTCGTATGGCGGAACGCGTAACAATCGAGATCATGCAAGCGACGACGAATGTTCGTGTAGTAGTTCATTTCTGTTCGACAATGAAGATACGCATGCAAACACGGTGCATCTGCATTGCAAACTACGGAATTGCCGCAGAATCACCTAATTCGCCTGTAGGAACGCGTTACAATCGATTTCATGCAAACGACAACGATGTTTCGTGTACACGTTATTTTCTGTTCGAGAATGTTCTTCACGTGCAAAATCGCTGCATCCACATCGAAGCGTATGGAATTGACCAAAAACATCGAATTCGCATGCAGGACCGCGTTACAATCGATTTCATGCAAGCGACGACGAATGTTCGTGTAGTAGTTCTTTTCTGTTCGAAAATGCAGATTCGCATGCAAAAACGATGCATCTGCATCGAAACGTACGCAATTGACGCAGAATCACCTAAATCGCATGCAGGATCGCCTTACAATCGATTTCATGCAAGCGTCGACGTGGTTTCGTGTACAAGTTATTTTCTGTTCCAGAATGTTCTTCACGTGCAAAATCGCTGCATCCGCATTGAAACATATGGAAACGAAGCAGAATCATCGAATTTGCATGCAGGAACGCGTAACAATCGAATTCATGCAAGTGACGACGAATGTTCGTGTAGAAGTTATTTTCTGTTCCAGAATGTTCTTCAGGTGCAAAATCGCTGCATCCGCATCGAAATGTATGGAATTGACGCAGAATCACCTAATTCGCATGCAGGATCGCGTAACAATCGAGTTCATGCAAGCGACGACGAATGTCCGTGTACAAGTTCTTTTTTGTTCCAGAATGTTCTTCACGTACAAAATAGCTGCATCCGCATTGAAACATATGGAAACGAAGCAGGATCATCGAATTTGTATGCAGGAACGCGTTAAAATCGATTTCGAGCAAGCGACGACGAATGTTCGTGTAGAAGTTCTTTTCTGTTCGAACATGAAGATTCGCATGCAAAAACGATGCATCTGCATCGAAACGTACGCAATTGACGCAGAATCATCTAATTCGCATGCAGGGTAGCGTTACAAACGATTTTATGCAAGCGACGACGAATGTTCGTGTTGAAGTTCTTTTCTGTTCGAAAAAGAAGATTCGCATGCAAAAACGATGCATATGGATCGAAACGTACGCAATTGACGCAGAATCATCTAATTGGCATGCAGGAACGCGGTACAATCGATTTCATGCAAGCGTCGACGAAATTTCGTGTACACGTTATATTCTGCTCGAGAATGCTCTTCACGTGCAAAATTGCTGCATCCGCATCGAAACGTATGGAATTGACTCGAAAACGTCGAATTCGCATGGCGGAACGCGTAACAATCGAGATCATGCAAGCGACGACGAATGTTCGTGTAGAAGTTGTTTTCTGTTCCAGAATGTTCTTCACGTGCAAAATTGCTGCATCCGTATCGAAACGTATGGAATTGACTCGAAAACGTCGAATTCGCATGCAGGAACGAGGAACAATCGAGTTCATGCAAGCGACGACGAATGTTCGTGTAGTAGTTCATTTCTGTTCGAAAATGAAGATACGCATGCAAACACGGTGCATCTGCATTGCAAACTACGGAATTGACGCAGAATCACCTAATTCGCCTGTAGGAACGCGTTACAATCGATTTCATGCAAACGACAACGATGTTTCGTGTACACGTTATTTTCTGTTCGAGAATGTTCTTCACGTGCAAAATCGCTGCATCCACATCGAAGCGTATGGGATTGACCAAAAACATCGAATTCGCATGCAGGACCGCGTTACAATCGATTTCATGCAAGCGACGACGAATGTTCGTGCAGTAGTTCTTTTCTGTTCGAAAATGAAGATTCGCATGCAAAAACGATGCATCTGCATCGAAACGTACGCAATTGACGCAGAATCACCTAGTTGGCATGCAGGATCGCGTTACAATCGATTTCATGCAAGCGTCGACGTGGTTTCGTGTACAAGTTATATTCTGTTCCAGAATGTTCTTTACGTGCAAAATCGCTGCATCCGCATTGAAACATATGGAAATGAAGCAGAATCATCGAATTTGCATGCAGGAACGCGTAACAATCGAATTCATGCAAGTGACGACGAATGTTCGTGTAGAAGTTATTTTCTGTTCCAGAATGTTCTTCAGGTGCAAAATCGCTGCATCCGCATCGAAATGTATGGAATTGACGCAGAATCACCTAATTCGCATGCAGGATTGCGTAACAATCGAGTTCATGCAAGCGACGACGAATGTTCGTGTACAAGATCTTTTTTGTTCCAGAATGTTCTTCACGTACAAAATAGCTGCATCCGCATTGAAACATATGGAAACGAAGCAGAATCATCGAATTTGTATGCAGGAACGCGTTACAATCGATTTCATGCAAGCGACGACGAATGTTCGTGTAGAAGTTCTTCTCTGTTCGAACATGAAGATTCGCATGCAAAAACGATGCATCTGCATCGAAACGTACGCAATTGACGCAGAATCATCTAATTCGCATGCAGGGTAGCGTTACAAACGATTTTATGCAAGCGACGACGAATGTTCGTGTTGAAGTTCTTTTCTGTTCGAAAAAGAAGATTCGCATGCAAAAACGATGCATATGGATCGAAACGTACGCAATTGACGCAGAATCATCTAATTGGCATGCAGGAACGCGGTACAATCGATTTCATGCAAGCGTCGACGTGGTTTCGTGTACAAGTTATTTTCTGTTCCAGAATGTTCTTCACGTGCAAAATCGCTGCATCCGCATTGAAACATATGGAAATGAAGCAGAATCATCGAATTTGCATGCAGGAACGCGTAACAATCGAATTCATGCAAGTGACGACGAATGTTCGTGTAGAAGTTATTTTCTGTTCCAGAATGTTCTTCAGGTGCAAAATCGCTGCATCCGCATCGAAATGTATGGAATTGACGCAGAATCACCTAATTCGCATGCAGGATCGCGTAACAATCGAGTTCATGCAAGCGACGACGAATGTTCGTGTACAAGTTCTTCTTTGTTCCAGAATGTTCTTCACGTACAAAATAGCTGCATCCGCATTGAAACATATGGAAACGAAGCAGAATCATCGAATTTGTATGCAGGAACGCGTTACAATCGATTTCATGCAAGCGACGACGAATGTTCGTGTTGAAGTTCTTTTCTGTTCGAAAAAGAAGATTCGCATGCAAAAACGATGCATATGGATCGAAACGTACGCAATTGACGAAAAATCATCTAACTGGCATGCAGGAACGCGTTACAATCGATTTCATGCAAACGACAACGATGTTTCGTGTACACGTTATTTTCTGTTCGAGAATGTTCTTCACGTGCAAAATCGCTGCATCCACATCGAAGCGTATGGAATTGACCAAAAACATCGAATTCGCATGGCGGAACGCGTAACAATCGAGATCATGCAAGCAACGACGAATGTTCGTGTAGTAGTTCTTTTCTGTTCGAAAATGAAGATTCGCATGCAAAAACGATGCATCTGCATCGAAACGTACGCAATTGACGCAGAATCACCTAATTCGAATGCAGGATCGCGTTACAATCGATTTCATGCAAGCGTCGACGTGGTTTCGTGTACAAGTTATTTTCTGTTCCAGAATGTTCTTCACGTGCAAAATCGCTGCATCCGCATTGAAACATATGGAAATGAAGCAGAATCATCGAATTTGCATGCAGGAACGCGTAACAATCGAATTCATGCAAGTGACGACGAATGTTCGTGTAGAAGTTATTTTCTGTTCCAGAATGTTCTTCAGGTGCAAAATCGCTGCATCCGCATCGAAATGTATGGAATTGACGCAGAATCACCTAATTCGCATGCAGGATCGCGTAACAATCGAGTTCATGCAAGCGACGACGAATGTTCGTGTACAAGTTCTTCTTTGTTCCAGAATGTTCTTCACGTACAAAATAGCTGCATCCGCATTGAAACATATGGAAACGAAGCAGAATCATCGAATTTGTATACAGGAACGCGTTACAATCGATTTCATGCAAGCGACGACGAATGTTCGTGTTGAAGTTCTTTTCTGTTCGAAAAAGAAGATTCGCATGCACAAACGATGCATATGGATCGAAACGTACGCAATTGACGCAGAATCATCTAACTGGCATGCAGGAACGCGGTACAATCGATTTCATGCAAGCGTCGACGAAGTTTCGTGTACACGTTATATTCTGCTCGAGAATGCTCTTCACGTGCAAAATTGCTGCATCCGCATCGAAACGTATGGAATTGACTCGAAAACGTCGAATTCGCATGGCGGAACGCGTAACAATCGAGACATGCAAGCGACGACGAATGTTCGTGTACACGTTATTTTCTGTTCGAGAATGTTCTTCACGTGCAAAATCGCTGCATCCACATCGAAGCGTATGGAATTGACCAAAAACATCGAATTCGCATGGCGGAACGCGTTACAATCGATTTCATGCAAGCGTCGACGTGGTTTCGTGTACAAGTTATTTTCTGTTCCAGAATGTTCTTCACGTGCAAAATCGCTGCATCCGCATTGAAACATATGGAAATGAAGCAGAATCATCGAATTTGCATGCAGGAACGCGTAACAATCGAATTCATGCAAGTGACGACGAATGTTCGTGTAGAAGTTCTTTTCTGTTCGAACATGAAGATTCGCATGCAAAAACGATGCATCTGCATCGAAACGTACGCAATTGACGCAGAATCATCTAATTCGCATGCAGGGTAGCGTTACAAACGATTTTATGCAAGCGACGACGAATGTTCGTGTTGAAGTTCTTTTCTGTTCGAAAAAGAAGATTCGCATGCATATGGATCGAAACGTACGCAATTGACGCAGAATCACCTAATTGGCATGCAGGAACGCGGTACAATCGATTTCATGCAAGCGTCGACGAAGTTTCGTGTACACGTTATATTCTGTTCGACAATGTTCTTCAGGTGCAAAATCGCTGCATCCGCATCGAAATGTATGGAATTGACGCAGAATCACCTAATTCGCATGCAGGATCGCGTAACAATCGAGTTCATGCAAGCGACGACGAATGTTCGTGTACAAGTTCTTCTTTGTTCCAGAATGTTCTTCACGTACAAAATAGCTGCATCCGCATTGAAACATATGGAAACGAAGCAGAATCATCGAATTTGTATACAGGAACGCGTTACAATCGATTTCATGCAAGCGACGACGAATGTTCGTGTTGAAGTTCTTTTCTGTTCGAAAAAGAAGATTCGCATGCACAAACGATGCATATGGATCGAAACGTACGCAATTGACGCAGAATCATCTAACTGGCATGCAGGAACGCGGTACAATCGATTTCATGCAAGCGTCGACGAAGTTTCGTGTACACGTTATATTCTGCTCGAGAATGCTCTTCACGTGCAAAATTGCTGCATCCGCATCGAAACGTATGGAATTGACTCGAAAACGTCGAATTCGCATGGCGGAACGCGTAACAATCGAGACATGCAAGCGACGACGAATGTTCGTGTACACGTTATTTTCTGTTCGAGAATGTTCTTCACGTGCAAAATCGCTGCATCCACATCGAAGCGTATGGAATTGACCAAAAACATCGAATTCGCATGGCGGAACGCGTTACAATCGATTTCATGCAAGCGTCGACGTGGTTTCGTGTACAAGTTATTTTCTGTTCCAGAATGTTCTTCACGTGCAAAATCGCTGCATCCGCATTGAAACATATGGAAATGAAGCAGAATCATCGAATTTGCATGCAGGAACGCGTAACAATCGAATTCATGCAAGTGACGACGAATGTTCGTGTAGAAGTTCTTTTCTGTTCGAACATGAAGATTCGCATGCAAAAACGATGCATCTGCATCGAAACGTACGCAATTGACGCAGAATCATCTAATTCGCATGCAGGGTAGCGTTACAAACGATTTTATGCAAGCGACGACGAATGTTCGTGTTGAAGTTCTTTTCTGTTCGAAAAAGAAGATTCGCATGCATATGGATCGAAACGTACGCAATTGACGCAGAATCACCTAATTGGCATGCAGGAACGCGGTACAATCGATTTCATGCAAGCGTCGACGAAGTTTCGTGTACACGTTATATTCTGTTCGACAATGTTCTTCACGTGCAAAATCGCAGCATCCACATCGAAACGTATGTAATTGACCAAAAACATCGAATTCGCATGCAGGACTGCGTTACAATCGATTTCATGCAAGCGACGACGAATGTTCGTGTAGAAGTTCTTTTCTGTTCGAAAATGAAGATTCGCATGCAAAAACGATGCATATGGATCGAAACGTACGCAATTGACGCAGAATCACCTAATTTGCATACAGGATCGCGTTACAATTGATTTCATGCAAGCGTCGATGAAGTTTCGTGTACACGTTATATTCTGTTCGAGAATGTTCTTCACGTGCAAAATTGCTGCATCCGTATCGAAACGTATGGAATTGACTCGAAAACGTCGAATTCGCATGCAGGAACGAGGAACAATCGAGTTCATGCAAGCGACGACGAATGTTCGTGTAGTAGTTCATTTCTGTTCGAAAATGAAGATACGCATGCAAACACGGTGCATCTGCATTGCAAACTACGGAATTGACGCAGAATCACCTAATTCGCCTGTAGGAACGCGTTACAATCGATTTCATGCAAACGACAACGATGTTTCGTGTACACGTTATTTTCTGTTCGAGAATGTTCTTCACGTGCAAAATCGCTGCATCCACATCGAAGCGTATGGAATTGACCAAAAACATCGAATTCGCATGCAGGACCGCGTTACAATCGATTTCATGCAAGCGACGACGAATGTTCGTGTAGTAGTTCTTTTCTGTTCGAAAATGAAGATTCGCATGCAAAAACGATGCATCTGCATCGAAACGTACGCAATTGACGCAGAATCACCTAATTCGCATGCAGGATCACGTTACAATCGATTTCATGCAAGCGTCGACGTGGTTTCGTGTACAAGTTATTTTCTGTTCCAGAATGTTCTTCACGTGCAAAATCGCTGCATCCGCATTGAAACATATGGAAATGAAGCAGAATCATCGAATTTGCATGCAGGAACGCGTAACAATCGAATTCATGCAAGTGACGACGAATGTTCGTGTAGAAGTTATTTTCTGTTCCAGAATGTTCTTCAGGTGCAAAATCGCTGCATCCGCATCGAAATGTATGGAATTGACGCAGAATCACCTAATTCGCATGCAGGATCGCGTAACAATCGAGTTCATGCAAGCGACGACGAATGTTCGTGTACAAGTTCTTCTTTGTTCCAGAATGTTCTTCACGTACAAAATAGCTGCATCCGCATTGAAACATATGGAAACGAAGCAGAATCATCGAATTTGTATGCAGGAACGCGTTACAATCGATTTCATGCAAGCGACGACGAATGTTCGTGTTGAAGTTCTTTTCTGTTCGAAAAAGAAGATTCGCATGCACAAACGATGCATATGGATCGAAACGTACGCAATTAACGCAGAATCATCTAACTGGTATGCAGGAACGCGGTACAATCGATTTCATGCAAGCGTCGACGAAGTTTCGTGTACACGTTATATTCTGCTCGAGAATGCTCTTCACGTGCAAAATTGCTGCATCCGCATCGAAACGTATGGAATTGACTCGAAAACGTCGAATTCGCATGGCGGAACGCGTAACAATCGAGATCATGCAAGCGACGACGAATGTTCGTGTAGAAGTTGTTTTCTGTTCCAGAATGTTCTTCACGTGCAAAATTGCTGCATCCGTAACGAAACGTATGGAAATGACTCGAAAACGTCGAATTCGCATGCAGGAACGAGGAACAATCGAGTTCATGCAAGCGACGACGAATGTTCGTGTAGTAGTTCATTTCTGTTCGAAAATGAAGATTCGCATGCAAAAACGATGCATCTGCATCGAAACGTACGCAATTGACGCAGAATCACCTAATTCGCATGCAGGATCACGTTACAATCGATTTCATGCAAGCGTCGACGTGGTTTCGTGTACAAGTTATTTTCTGATCCAGAATGTTCTTCACGTGCAAAATCGCTGCATCTGCATTGAAACATATGGAAATGAAGCAGAATCATCGAATTTGCATGCAGGAACGCGTAACAATCGAATTCATGCAAGTGACGACGAATGTTCGTGTAGAAGTTATTTTCTGTTCCAGAATGTTCTTCAGGTGCAAAATCGCTGCATCCGCATCGAAATGTATGGAATTACGCTGAATCACCTAATTCGCATGCAGGATCGCGTAACAATCGAGTTCATGCAAGCGACGACGAATGTTCGTGTACAAGTTCTTTTTTGTTCCAGAATGTTCTTCACGTACAAAATAGCTGCATCCGCATTGAAACATATGGAAACGAAGCAGAATCATCGAATTTGTATGCAGGAACGTTTTACAATCGATTTCATGCAAGCGACGACGAATGTTCGTGTACAAGATCTTTTTTGTTCCAGAATGTTCTTCACGTACAAAATAGCTGCATCCGCATTGAAACATATGGAAACGAAGCAGAATCATCGAATTTGTATGCAGGAACGCGTTACAATCTATTTCATGCAAGCGACGACGAATGTTCGTGTTGAAGTTCTTTTCTGTTCGAAAAAGAAGATTCGCATGCAAAAACGATGCATATGGATCGAAACGTACGCAATTGACGCAGAATCATCTAATTGGCATGCAGGAACGCGGTACAATCGATTTCATGCAAGCGTCGACGAAATTTCGTGTACACGTTATATTCTGCTCGAGAATGCTCTTCACGTGCAAAATTGCTGCATCCGCATCGAAACGTATGGAATTGACTCGAAAACGTCGAATTCGCATGGCGGAACGCGTAACAATCGAGATCATGCAAGCGACGACGAATGTTCGTGTAGAAGTTGTTTTCTGTTCCAGAATGTTCTTCACGTGCAAAATTGCTGCATCCGTATCGAAACGTATGGAATTGACTCGAAAACGTCGAATTCGCATGCAGGAACGAGGAACAATCGAGTTCATGCAAGCGACGACGAATGTTCGTGTAGCAGTTCATTTCTGTTCGAAAATGAAGATACGCATGCAAACACGGTGCATCTGCATTGCAAACTACGGAATTGACGCAGAATCACCTAATTCGCCTGTACGAACGCGTTACAATCGATTTCATGCAAACGACAACGATGTTTCGTGTACACGTTATTTTCTGTTCGAGAATGTTCTTCACGTGCAAAATCGCTGCATCCACATCGAAGCGTATGGAATTGACCAAAAACATCGAATTCGCATGCAGGACCGCGTTACAATCGATTTCATGCAAGCGACGACGAATGTTCGTGTAGAAGTTCTTGTCTGTTCGAACATGAAGATTCGCATGCAAAAACGATGCATCTGCATCGAAACGTACGCAATTGACGCAGAATCATCTAATTCGCATGCAGGGTAGCGTTACAAACGATTTTATGCAAGCGACGACGAATGTTCGTGTTGAAGTTCTTTTCTGTTCGAAAAAGAAGATTCGCATGCAAAAACGATGGATATGGATCGAAACGTACGCAATTGACGCAGAATCATCTAATTGGCATGCAGGAACGCGGTACAATCGATTTCATGCAAGCGTCGACGAAGTTTCGTGTACACGTTATATTCTGCTCGAGAATGCTCTTCACGTGCAAAATTGCTGCATCCGCATCGAAACGTATGGAATTGACTCGAAAACGTCGAATTCGTATGGCGGAACGCGTAACAATCGAGATCATGCAAGCGACGACGAATGTTCGTGTAGTAGTTCATTTCTGTTCGACAATGAAGATACGCATGCAAACACGGTGCATCTGCATTGCAAACTACGGAATTGCCGCAGAATCACCTAATTCGCCTGTAGGAACGCGTTACAATCGATTTCATGCAAACGACAACGATGTTTCGTGTACACGTTATTTTCTGTTCGAGAATGTTCTTCACGTGCAAAATCGCTGCATCCACATCGAAGCGTATGGAATTGACCAAAAACATCGAATTCGCATGCAGGACCGCGTTACAATCGATTTCATGCAAGCGACGACGAATGTTCGTGTAGTAGTTCTTTTCTGTTCGAAAATGCAGATTCGCATGCAAAAACGATGCATCTGCATCGAAACGTACGCAATTGACGCAGAATCACCTAAATCGCATGCAGGATCGCCTTACAATCGATTTCATGCAAGCGTCGACGTGGTTTCGTGTACAAGTTATTTTCTGTTCCAGAATGTTCTTCACGTGCAAAATCGCTGCATCCGCATTGAAACATATGGAAACGAAGCAGAATCATCGAATTTGCATGCAGGAACGCGTAACAATCGAATTCATGCAAGTGACGACGAATGTTCGTGTAGAAGTTATTTTCTGTTCCAGAATGTTCTTCAGGTGCAAAATCGCTGCATCCGCATCGAAATGTATGGAATTGACGCAGAATCACCTAATTCGCATGCAGGATCGCGTAACAATCGAGTTCATGCAAGCGACGACGAATGTCCGTGTACAAGTTCTTTTTTGTTCCAGAATGTTCTTCACGTACAAAATAGCTGCATCCGCATTGAAACATATGGAAACGAAGCAGGATCATCGAATTTGTATGCAGGAACGCGTTAAAATCGATTTCGAGCAAGCGACGACGAATGTTCGTGTAGAAGTTCTTTTCTGTTCGAACATGAAGATTCGCATGCAAAAACGATGCATCTGCATCGAAACGTACGCAATTGACGCAGAATCATCTAATTCGCATGCAGGGTAGCGTTACAAACGATTTTATGCAAGCGACGACGAATGTTCGTGTTGAAGTTCTTTTCTGTTCGAAAAAGAAGATTCGCATGCAAAAACGATGCATATGGATCGAAACGTACGCAATTGACGCAGAATCATCTAATTGGCATGCAGGAACGCGGTACAATCGATTTCATGCAAGCGTCGACGAAATTTCGTGTACACGTTATATTCTGCTCGAGAATGCTCTTCACGTGCAAAATTGCTGCATCCGCATCGAAACGTATGGAATTGACTCGAAAACGTCGAATTCGCATGGCGGAACGCGTAACAATCGAGATCATGCAAGCGACGACGAATGTTCGTGTAGAAGTTGTTTTCTGTTCCAGAATGTTCTTCACGTGCAAAATTGCTGCATCCGTATCGAAACGTATGGAATTGACTCGAAAACGTCGAATTCGCATGCAGGAACGAGGAACAATCGAGTTCATGCAAGCGACGACGAATGTTCGTGTAGTAGTTCATTTCTGTTCGAAAATGAAGATACGCATGCAAACACGGTGCATCTGCATTGCAAACTACGGAATTGACGCAGAATCACCTAATTCGCCTGTAGGAACGCGTTACAATCGATTTCATGCAAACGACAACGATGTTTCGTGTACACGTTATTTTCTGTTCGAGAATGTTCTTCACGTGCAAAATCGCTGCATCCACATCGAAGCGTATGGGATTGACCAAAAACATCGAATTCGCATGCAGGACCGCGTTACAATCGATTTCATGCAAGCGACGACGAATGTTCGTGTAGTAGTTCTTTTCTGTTCGAAAATGAAGATTCGCATGCAAAAACGATGCATCTGCATCGAAACGTACGCAATTGACGCAGAATCACCTAGTTGGCATGCAGGATCGCGTTACAATCGATTTCATGCAAGCGTCGACGTGGTTTCGTGTACAAGTTATATTCTGTTCCAGAATGTTCTTTACGTGCAAAATCGCTGCATCCGCATTGAAACATATGGAAATGAAGCAGAATCATCGAATTTGCATGCAGGAACGCGTAACAATCGAATTCATGCAAGTGACGACGAATGTTCGTGTAGAAGTTATTTTCTGTTCCAGAATGTTCTTCAGGTGCAAAATCGCTGCATCCGCATCGAAATGTATGGAATTGACGCAGAATCACCTAATTCGCATGCAGGATTGCGTAACAATCGAGTTCATGCAAGCGACGACGAATGTTCGTGTACAAGATCTTTTTTGTTCCAGAATGTTCTTCACGTACAAAATAGCTGCATCCGCATTGAAACATATGGAAACGAAGCAGAATCATCGAATTTGTATGCAGGAACGCGTTACAATCGATTTCATGCAAGCGACGACGAATGTTCGTGTAGAAGTTCTTCTCTGTTCGAACATGAAGATTCGCATGCAAAAACGATGCATCTGCATCGAAACGTACGCAATTGACGCAGAATCATCTAATTCGCATGCAGGGTAGCGTTACAAACGATTTTATGCAAGCGACGACGAATGTTCGTGTTGAAGTTCTTTTCTGTTCGAAAAAGAAGATTCGCATGCAAAAACGATGCATATGGATCGAAACGTACGCAATTGACGCAGAATCATCTAATTGGCATGCAGGAACGCGGTACAATCGATTTCATGCAAGCGTCGACGTGGTTTCGTGTACAAGTTATTTTCTGTTCCAGAATGTTCTTCACGTGCAAAATCGCTGCATCCGCATTGAAACATATGGAAATGAAGCAGAATCATCGAATTTGCATGCAGGAACGCGTAACAATCGAATTCATGCAAGTGACGACGAATGTTCGTGTAGAAGTTATTTTCTGTTCCAGAATGTTCTTCAGGTGCAAAATCGCTGCATCCGCATCGAAATGTATGGAATTGACGCAGAATCACCTAATTCGCATGCAGGATCGCGTAACAATCGAGTTCATGCAAGCGACGACGAATGTTCGTGTACAAGTTCTTCTTTGTTCCAGAATGTTCTTCACGTACAAAATAGCTGCATCCGCATTGAAACATATGGAAACGAAGCAGAATCATCGAATTTGTATGCAGGAACGCGTTACAATCGATTTCATGCAAGCGACGACGAATGTTCGTGTTGAAGTTCTTTTCTGTTCGAAAAAGAAGATTCGCATGCAAAAACGATGCATATGGATCGAAACGTACGCAATTGACGAAAAATCATCTAACTGGCATGCAGGAACGCGTTACAATCGATTTCATGCAAACGACAACGATGTTTCGTGTACACGTTATTTTCTGTTCGAGAATGTTCTTCACGTGCAAAATCGCTGCATCCACATCGAAGCGTATGGAATTGACCAAAAACATCGAATTCGCATGGCGGAACGCGTAACAATCGAGATCATGCAAGCAACGACGAATGTTCGTGTAGTAGTTCTTTTCTGTTCGAAAATGAAGATTCGCATGCAAAAACGATGCATCTGCATCGAAACGTACGCAATTGACGCAGAATCACCTAATTCGAATGCAGGATCGCGTTACAATCGATTTCATGCAAGCGTCGACGTGGTTTCGTGTACAAGTTATTTTCTGTTCCAGAATGTTCTTCACGTGCAAAATCGCTGCATCCGCATTGAAACATATGGAAATGAAGCAGAATCATCGAATTTGCATGCAGGAACGCGTAACAATCGAATTCATGCAAGTGACGACGAATGTTCGTGTAGAAGTTATTTTCTGTTCCAGAATGTTCTTCAGGTGCAAAATCGCTGCATCCGCATCGAAATGTATGGAATTGACGCAGAATCACCTAATTCGCATGCAGGATCGCGTAACAATCGAGTTCATGCAAGCGACGACGAATGTTCGTGTACAAGTTCTTCTTTGTTCCAGAATGTTCTTCACGTACAAAATAGCTGCATCCGCATTGAAACATATGGAAACGAAGCAGAATCATCGAATTTGTATACAGGAACGCGTTACAATCGATTTCATGCAAGCGACGACGAATGTTCGTGTTGAAGTTCTTTTCTGTTCGAAAAAGAAGATTCGCATGCACAAACGATGCATATGGATCGAAACGTACGCAATTGACGCAGAATCATCTAACTGGCATGCAGGAACGCGGTACAATCGATTTCATGCAAGCGTCGACGAAGTTTCGTGTACACGTTATATTCTGCTCGAGAATGCTCTTCACGTGCAAAATTGCTGCATCCGCATCGAAACGTATGGAATTGACTCGAAAACGTCGAATTCGCATGGCGGAACGCGTAACAATCGAGACATGCAAGCGACGACGAATGTTCGTGTACACGTTATTTTCTGTTCGAGAATGTTCTTCACGTGCAAAATCGCTGCATCCACATCGAAGCGTATGGAATTGACCAAAAACATCGAATTCGCATGGCGGAACGCGTTACAATCGATTTCATGCAAGCGTCGACGTGGTTTCGTGTACAAGTTATTTTCTGTTCCAGAATGTTCTTCACGTGCAAAATCGCTGCATCCGCATTGAAACATATGGAAATGAAGCAGAATCATCGAATTTGCATGCAGGAACGCGTAACAATCGAATTCATGCAAGTGACGACGAATGTTCGTGTAGAAGTTCTTTTCTGTTCGAACATGAAGATTCGCATGCAAAAACGATGCATCTGCATCGAAACGTACGCAATTGACGCAGAATCATCTAATTCGCATGCAGGGTAGCGTTACAAACGATTTTATGCAAGCGACGACGAATGTTCGTGTTGAAGTTCTTTTCTGTTCGAAAAAGAAGATTCGCATGCATATGGATCGAAACGTACGCAATTGACGCAGAATCACCTAATTGGCATGCAGGAACGCGGTACAATCGATTTCATGCAAGCGTCGACGAAGTTTCGTGTACACGTTATATTCTGTTCGACAATGTTCTTCACGTGCAAAATCGCAGCATCCACATCGAAACGTATGTAATTGACCAAAAACATCGAATTCGCATGCAGGACTGCGTTACAATCGATTTCATGCAAGCGACGACGAATGTTCGTGTAGAAGTTCTTTTCTGTTCGAAAATGAAGATTCGCATGCAAAAACGATGCATATGGATCGAAACGTACGCAATTGACGCAGAATCACCTAATTTGCATACAGGATCGCGTTACAATTGATTTCATGCAAGCGTCGATGAAGTTTCGTGTACACGTTATATTCTGTTCGAGAATGTTCTTCACGTGCAAAATTGCTGCATCCGTATCGAAACGTATGGAATTGACTCGAAAACGTCGAATTCGCATGCAGGAACGAGGAACAATCGAGTTCATGCAAGCGACGACGAATGTTCGTGTAGTAGTTCATTTCTGTTCGAAAATGAAGATACGCATGCAAACACGGTGCATCTGCATTGCAAACTACGGAATTGACGCAGAATCACCTAATTCGCCTGTAGGAACGCGTTACAATCGATTTCATGCAAACGACAACGATGTTTCGTGTACACGTTATTTTCTGTTCGAGAATGTTCTTCACGTGCAAAATCGCTGCATCCACATCGAAGCGTATGGAATTGACCAAAAACATCGAATTCGCATGCAGGACCGCGTTACAATCGATTTCATGCAAGCGACGACGAATGTTCGTGTAGTAGTTCTTTTCTGTTCGAAAATGAAGATTCGCATGCAAAAACGATGCATCTGCATCGAAACGTACGCAATTGACGCAGAATCACCTAATTCGCATGCAGGATCACGTTACAATCGATTTCATGCAAGCGTCGACGTGGTTTCGTGTACAAGTTATTTTCTGTTCCAGAATGTTCTTCACGTGCAAAATCGCTGCATCCGCATTGAAACATATGGAAATGAAGCAGAATCATCGAATTTGCATGCAGGAACGCGTAACAATCGAATTCATGCAAGTGACGACGAATGTTCGTGTAGAAGTTATTTTCTGTTCCAGAATGTTCTTCAGGTGCAAAATCGCTGCATCCGCATCGAAATGTATGGAATTGACGCAGAATCACCTAATTCGCATGCAGGATCGCGTAACAATCGAGTTCATGCAAGCGACGACGAATGTTCGTGTACAAGTTCTTCTTTGTTCCAGAATGTTCTTCACGTACAAAATAGCTGCATCCGCATTGAAACATATGGAAACGAAGCAGAATCATCGAATTTGTATGCAGGAACGCGTTACAATCGATTTCATGCAAGCGACGACGAATGTTCGTGTTGAAGTTCTTTTCTGTTCGAAAAAGAAGATTCGCATGCACAAACGATGCATATGGATCGAAACGTACGCAATTAACGCAGAATCATCTAACTGGCATGCAGGAACGCGGTACAATCGATTTCATGCAAGCGTCGACGAAGTTTCGTGTACACGTTATATTCTGCTCGAGAATGCTCTTCACGTGCAAAATTGCTGCATCCGCATCGAAACGTATGGAATTGACTCGAAAACGTCGAATTCGCATGGCGGAACGCGTAACAATCGAGATCATGCAAGCGACGACGAATGTTCGTGTAGAAGTTGTTTTCTGTTCCAGAATGTTCTTCACGTGCAAAATTGCTGCATCCGTAACGAAACGTATGGAAATGACTCGAAAACGTCGAATTCGCATGCAGGAACGAGGAACAATCGAGTTCATGCAAGCGACGACGAATGTTCGTGTAGTAGTTCATTTCTGTTCGAAAATGAAGATTCGCATGCAAAAACGATGCATCTGCATCGAAACGTACGCAATTGACGCAGAATCACCTAATTCGCATGCAGGATCACGTTACAATCGATTTCATGCAAGCGTCGACGTGGTTTCGTGTACAAGTTATTTTCTGTTCCAGAATGTTCTTCACGTGCAAAATCGCTGCATCTGCATTGAAACATATGGAAATGAAGCAGAATCATCGAATTTGCATGCAGGAACGCGTAACAATCGAATTCATGCAAGTGACGACGAATGTTCGTGTAGAAGTTATTTTCTGTTCCAGAATGTTCTTCAGGTGCAAAATCGCTGCATCCGCATCGAAATGTATGGAATTGACGCAGAATCACCTAATTCGCATGCAGGATCGCGTAACAATCGAGTTCATGCAAGCGACGACGAATGTTCGTGTACAAGTTCTTCTTTGTTCCAGAATGTTCTTCACGTACAAAATAGCTGCATCCGCATTGAAACATATGGAAACGAAGCAGAATCATCGAATTTGTATGCAGGAACGCGTTACAATCGATTTCATGCAAGCGACGACGAATGTTCGTGTAGAAGTTATTTTCTGTTCGAAAATGAAGATTCGCATGCAAAAATGATGCATCTGCATCGAAACGTACGCAATTGACGCAGAATCATCTAATTGGCATGCAGGAACGCGTTACAATCGATTTCATGCAAGCGTCGACGAAGTTTCGTGTATACGTTATATTGTGTTCGAGAATGCTCTTCACGTGCAAAATTGCTGCATCCGTATCGAAACGTATGGAATTGACTCGAAAACGTCGAATTCGCATGCAGGAACGAGGAACAATCGAGTTCATGCAAGCGACGACGAATGTTCGTGTAGTAGTTCATTTCTGTTCGAAAATGAAGATACGCATGCAAACACGGTGCATCTGCATTGCAAACTACGGAATTGACGCAGAATCACCTAATTCGCCTGTAGGAACGCGTTACAATCGATTTCATGCAAACGACAACGATGGTTCGTGTACACGTTATTTTCTGTTCGAGAATGTTCTTCACGTGCAAAATCGCTGCATCCACATCGAAGCGTATGGAATTGACCAAAAACATCGAATTCGCATGCAGGACCGCGTTACAATCGATTTCATGCAAGCGACGACGAATGTTCGTGTAGTAGTTCTTTTCTGTTCGAAAATGAAGATTCGCATGCAAAAACGATGCATCTGCATCGAAACGTACGCAATTGACGCAGAATCACCTAATTCGCATGCAGGATCGCGTTACAATCGATTTCATGCAAGCGTCGACGTGGTTTCGTGTACAAGTTATTTTCTGTTCCAGAATGTTCTTCACGTGCAAAATCGCTGCATCCGCATTGAAACATATGGAAATGAAGCAGAATCATCGAATTTGCATGCAGGAACGCGTAACAATCGAATTCATGCAAGCGACGACGAATGTTCGTGTAGAAGTTCTTTTCTGTTCGAAAATGAAGATTCGCATGCAAAAACGATGCATATGGATCGAAACGTACGCAATTGACGCAGAATCACCTAATTTGCATGCAGGATCGCGTTACAATTGATTTCATGCAAGCGTCGATGAAGTTTCGTGTACACGTTATATTCTGTTCGAGAATGTTCTTCACGTGCAAAATCGCAGCATCCACATTGAAACGTATGTATTTGACCAAAAACATCGAATTCGCATGCAGGACCGCGTTACAATCGAGTTCATGCAAGCGACGACGAATGTGCGTGTAGAAGTTCTTTTCTGTACGAAAATGAAGATTCGCATGCAAAAATGATGCATCCGCATCGAAAAGTATGGAATAGACGCAGAAACATCGAATCCGCATGCAGGACGGCGTCACAATCGATTTCATGCAAGCGACGACGAATGTTCGTGTAGAAGTTCTTTTCAGTTCGAAAATGAAGATTCGCATGCAAAATCGCTGCATCCGCATCGAAACGTATGGAATAGACGCAGAAACATCGAATCCGCATGCAGGAACGCGTTACAATCGATTTCATGCAAGCGACGACGAATGTTCGTGTAGAAGTTCTTTTCTGTTCGAAAATGAAGATTCGCATGCAAAAACGATGCATATGGATCGAAACGTACGCAATTGACGCAGAATCACCTAATTTGCATGCAGGATCGCGTTACAATTGATTTCATGCAAGCGTCGATGAAGTTCCGTGTACACGTTATATTCTGTTCGAGAATGTTCTTCACGTGCAAAATCGCAGCATCCACATTGAAACGTATGTAATTGACCAAAAACATCGAATTCGCATGCAGGACCGCGTTACAATCGAGTTCATGCAAGCGACGACGAATGTGCGTGTAGAAGTTCTTTTCTGTACGAAAATGAAGATTCGCATGCAAAAATGATGCATCCGCATCGAAAAGTATGGAATAGACGCAGAAACATCGAATCCGCATGCAGGACGGCGTCACAATCGATTTCATGCAAGCGACGACGAATGTTCGTGTAGAAGTTCTTTTCAGTTCGAAAATGAAGATTCGCATGCAAAATCGCTGCATCCGCATCGAAAAGTATGGAATAGACGCAGAAACATCGAATCCGCATGCAGGACGGCGTCACAATCGATTTCATGCAAGCGACGACGAATGTTCGTGTAGAAGTTCTTTTCAGTTCGAAAATGAAGATTCGCATGCAAAATCGCTGCATCCGCATCGAAATGTATGGAATTGACGCAGAATCACCTAATTCGCATGCAGGATCGCGTAACAATCGAGTTCATGCAAGCGACGACGAATGTTCGTGTACAAGTTCTTCTTTGTTCCAGAATGTTCTTCACGTACAAAATAGCTGCATCCGCATTGAAACATATGGAAACGAAGCAGAATCATCGAATTTGTATGCAGGAACGCGTTACAATCGATTTCATGCAAGCGACGACGAATGTTCGTGTAGTAGTTCATTTCTGTTCGAAAATGAAGATACGCATGCAAACACGGTGCATCTGCATTGCAAACTACGGAATTGACGCAGAATCACCTAATTCGCCTGTAGGAACGCGTTACAATCGATTTCATGCAAACGACAACGATGTTTCGTGTACACGTTATTTTCTGTTCGAGAATGTTCTTCACGTGCAAAATCGCTGCATCCACATCGAAACGTATGGAATTGACCAAAAACATCGAATTCGCATGCAGGACCGCGTTACAATCGGTTTCATGCAAGCGACGACGAATGTTCGTGTAGTAGTTCTTTTCTGTTCGAAAATGAAGATTCGCATGCAAAAACGATGCATCTGCATCGAAACGTACGCAATTGACGCAGAATCACCTAATTCGCATGCAGGATCGCGTTACAATCGATTTCATGCAAGCGTCGACGTGGTTTCGTGTACAAGTTATTTTCTGTTCCAGAATGTTCTTCACGTGCAAAATCGCTGCATCCGCATTGAAACATATGGAAATGAAGCAGAATCATCGAATTTGCATGCAGGAACGCGTAACAATCGAATTCATGCAAGTGACGACGAATGTTCGTGTTGAAGTTCTTTTCTGTTCGAAAAAGAAGATTCGCATGCACAAACGATGCATATGGATCGAAACGTACGCAATTAACGCAGAATCATCTAACTGGCATGCAGGAACGCGGTACAATCGATTTCATGCAAGCGTCGACGAAGTTTCGTGTACACGTTATATTCTGCTCGAGAATGCTCTTCACGTGCAAAATTGCTGCATCCGCATCGAAACGTATGGAATTGACTCGAAAACGTCGAATTCGCATGGCGGAACGCGTAACAATCGAGTTCATGCAAGCGACGACGAATGTTCGTGTACAAGTTCTTCTTTGTTCCAGAATGTTCTTCACGTACAAAATAGCTGCATCCGCATTGAAACATATGGAAACGAAGCAGAATCATCGAATTTGTATGCAGGAACGCGTTACAATCGATTTCATGCAAGCGACGACGAATGTTCGTGTTGAAGTTCTTTTCTGTTCGAAAAAGAAGATTCGCATGCACAAACGATGCATATGGATCGAAACGTACGCAATTAACGCAGAATCATCTAACTGGCATGCAGGAACGCGGTACAATCGATTTCATGCAAGCGTCGACGAAGTTTCGTGTACACGTTATATTCTGCTCGAGAATGCTCTTCACGTGCAAAATTGCTGCATCCGCATCGAAACGTATGGAATTGACTCGAAAACGTCGAATTCGCATGGCGGAACGCGTAACAATCGAGATCATGCAAGCGACGACGAATGTTCGTGTAGAAGTTGTTTTCTGTTCGAGAATGTTCTTCACGTGCAAAATCGCTGCATCCACATCGAAGCGTATGGAATTGACCAAAAACATCGAATTCGCATGGCGGAACGCGTTACAATCGATTTCATGCAAGCGTCGACGTGGTTTCGTGTACAAGTTATTTTCTGTTCCAGAATGTTCTTCACGTGCAAAATCGCTGCATCCGCATTGAAACATATGGAAATGAAGCAGAATCATCGAATTTGCATGCAGGACTGCGTTACAATCGATTTCATGCAAGCGACGACGAATGTTCGTGTAGAAGTTCTTTTCTGTTGGAAAATGAAGATTCGCATGCAAAAACGATGCATATGGATCGAAACGTACGCAATTGACGCAGAATCACCTAATTTGCATACAGGATCGCGTTACAATTGATTTCATGCAAGCGTCGATGAAGTTTCGTGTACACGTTATATTCTGTTCGAGAATGTTCTTCACGTGCAAAATTGCTGCATCCGTATCGAAACGTATGGAATTGACTCGAAAACGTCGAATTCGCATGCAGGAACGAGGAACAATCGAGTTCATGCAAGCGACGACGAATGTTCGTGTAGTAGTTCATTTCTGTTCGAAAATGAAGATACGCATGCAAACACGGTGCATCTGCATTGCAAACTACGGAATTGACGCAGAATCACCTAATTCGCCTGTAGGAACGCGTTACAATCGATTTCATGCAAACGACAACGATGTTTCGTGTACACGTTATTTTCTGTTCGAGAATGTTCTTCACGTGCAAAATCGCTGCATCCACATCGAAGCGTATGGAATTGACCAAAAACATCGAATTCGCATGCAGGACCGCGTTACAATCGATTTCATGCAAGCGACGACGAATGTTCGTGTAGTAGTTCTTTTCTGTTCGAAAATGAAGATTCGCATGCAAAAACGATGCATCTGCATCGAAACGTACGCAATTGACGCAGAATCACCTAATTCGCATGCAGGATCACGTTACAATCGATTTCATGCAAGCGTCGACGTGGTTTCGTGTACAAGTTATTTTCTGTTCCAGAATGTTCTTCACGTGCAAAATCGCTGCATCCGCATTGAAACATATGGAAATGAAGCAGAATCATCGAATTTGCATGCAGGAACGCGTAACAATCGAATTCATGCAAGTGACGACGAATGTTCGTGTAGAAGTTATTTTCTGTTCCAGAATGTTCTTCAGGTGCAAAATCGCTGCATCCGCATCGAAATGTATGGAATTGACGCAGAATCACCTAATTCGCATGCAGGATCGCGTAACAATCGAGTTCATGCAAGCGACGACGAATGTTCGTGTACAAGTTCTTCTTTGTTCCAGAATGTTCTTCACGTACAAAATAGCTGCATCCGCATTGAAACATATGGAAACGAAGCAGAATCATCGAATTTGTATGCAGGAACGCGTTACAATCGATTTCATGCAAGCGACGACGAATGTTCGTGTTGAAGTTCTTTTCTGTTCGAAAAAGAAGATTCGCATGCACAAACGATGCATATGGATCGAAACGTACGCAATTAACGCAGAATCATCTAACTGGCATGCAGGAACGCGGTACAATCGATTTCATGCAAGCGTCGACGAAGTTTCGTGTACACGTTATATTCTGCTCGAGAATGCTCTTCACGTGCAAAATTGCTGCATCCGCATCGAAACGTATGGAATTGACTCGAAAACGTCGAATTCGCATGGCGGAACGCGTAACAATCGAGATCATGCAAGCGACGACGAATGTTCGTGTAGAAGTTGTTTTCTGTTCCAGAATGTTCTTCACGTGCAAAATTGCTGCATCCGTAACGAAACGTATGGAAATGACTCGAAAACGTCGAATTCGCATGCAGGAACGCGTTACAATCGATTTCATGCAAGCGACGACGAATGTTCGTGTTGAAGTTCTTTTCTGTTCGAAAAAGAAGATTCGCATGCACAAACGATGCATATGGATCGAAACGTACGCAATTAACGCAGAATCATCTAACTGGCATGCAGGAACGCGGTACAATCGATTTCATGCAAGCGTCGACGAAGTTTCGTGTACACGTTATATTCTGCTCGAGAATGCTCTTCACGTGCAAAATTGCTGCATCCGCATCGAAACGTATGGAATTGACTCGAAAACGTCGAATTCGCATGGCGGAACGCGTAACAATCGAGATCATGCAAGCGACGACGAATGTTCGTGTAGAAGTTGTTTTCTGTTCCAGAATGTTCTTCACGTGCAAAATTGCTGCATCCGTAACGAAACGTATGGAAATGACTCGAAAACGTCGAATTCGCATGCAGGAACGAGGAACAATCGAGTTCATGCAAGCGACGACGAATGTTCGTGTAGTAGTTCATTTCTGTTCGAAAATGAAGATACGCATGCAAACACGGTGCATCTGCATTGCAAAGTACGGAATTGACGCAGAATCACCTAATTCGCCTGTAGGAACGCGTTACAATCGATTTCATGCAAACGACAACGATGTTTCGTGTACACGTTATTTTCTGTTCGAGAATGTTCTTCACGTGCAAAATCGCTGCATCCACATCGAAGCGTATGGAATTGACCAAAAACATCGAATTCGCATGCAGGACCGCGTTACAATCGATTTCATGCAAGCGACGACGAATGTTCGTGTAGTAGTTCTTTTCTGTTCGAAAATGAAGATTCGCATGCAAAAACGATGCATCTGCATCGAAACGTACGCAATTGACGCAGAATCACCTAATTCGCATGCAGGATCGCGTTACAATCGATTTCATGCAAGCGTCGACGTGGTTTCGTGTACAAGTTATTTTCTGTTCCAGAATGTTCTTCACGTGCAAAATCGCTGCATCCGCATTGAAACATATGGAAATGAAGCAGAATCATCGAATTTGCATGCAGGAACGCGTAACAATCGAATTCATGCAAGCGACGACGAATGTTCGTGTAGAAGTTCTTTTCTGTTCGAAAATGAAGATTCGCATACAAAAACGATGCATATGGATCGAAACGTACGCAATTGACGCAGAATCACCTAATTTGCATGCAGGATCGCGTTACAATTGATTTCATGCAAGCGTCGATGAAGTTTCGTGTACACGTTATATTCTGTTCGAGAATGTTCTTCACGTGCAAAATCGCAGCATCCACATTGAAACGTATGTATTTGACCAAAAACATCGAATTCGCATGCAGGACCGCGTTACAATCGAGTTCATGCAAGCGACGACGAATGTGCGTGTAGAAGTTCTTTTCTGTACGAAAATGAAGATTCGCATGCAAAAATGATGCATCCGCATCGAAAAGTATGGAATAGACGCAGAAACATCGAATCCGCATGCAGGACGGCGTCACAATCGATTTCATGCAAGCGACGACGAATGTTCGTGTAGAAGTTCTTTTCAGTTCGAAAATGAAGATTCGCATGCAAAATCGCTGCATCCGCATCGAAACGTATGGAATAGACGCAGAAACATCGAATCCGCATGCAGGAACGCGTTACAATCGATTTCATGCAAGCGACGACGAATGTTCGTGTAGAAGTTCTTTTCTGTTTGAAAATGAAGATTCGCATGCAAAAACGATGCATATGGATCGAAACGTACGCAATTGACGCAGAATCACCTAATTTGCATGCAGGATCGCGTTACAATTGATTTCATGCAAGCGACGACGAATGTTCGTGTAGAAGTTCTTTTCTGATCGAAAATGAAGATTCGCATGCAAAAACGATACATCAGCATCGAAACGTACGCAATTGACGCAGAATCACCTAATTCGCCTGTAGGAACGCGTTACAATCGATTTCATGCATGCGACGACGAATGTTCGTGTAGTAGTTCATTTCTGTTCGAAAATGAAGATACGCATGCAAACACGGTGCATCTGCATTGCAAACTACGGAATTGACGCAGAATCACCTAATTCGCCTGTAGGAACGCGTTACAATCGATTTCATGCAAACGACAACGATGTTTCGTGTACACGTTATTTTCTGTTCGAGAATGTTCTTCACGTGCAAAATCGCTGCATCCACATCGAAGCGTATGGAATTGACCAAAAACATCGAATTCGCATGCAGGACCGCGTTACAATCGATTTCATGCAAGCGACGACGAATGTTCGTGTAGTAGTTCTTTTCTGTTCGAAAATGAAGATTCGCATGCAAAAACGATGCATCTGCATCGAAACGTACGCAATTGACGCAGAATCACCTAATTCGCATGCAGGATCACGTTACAATCGATTTCATGCAAGCGTCGACGTGGTTTCGTGTACAAGTTATTTTCTGTTCCAGAATGTTCTTCACGTGCAAAATCGCTGCATCCGCATTGAAACATATGGAAATGAAGCAGAATCATCGAATTTGCATGCAGGAACGCGTAACAATCGAATTCATGCAAGTGACGACGAATGTTCGTGTAGAAGTTATTTTCTGTTCCAGAATGTTCTTCAGGTGCAAAATCGCTGCATCCGCATCGAAATGTATGGAATTGACGCAGAATCACCTAATTCGCATGCAGGATCGCGTAACAATCGAGTTCATGCAAGCGACGACGAATGTTCGTGTACAAGTTCTTCTTTGTTCCAGAATGTTCTTCACGTACAAAATAGCTGCATCCGCATTGAAACATATGGAAACGAAGCAGAATCATCGAATTTGTATGCAGGAACGCGTTACAATCGATTTCATGCAAGCGACGACGAATGTTCGTGTTGAAGTTCTTTTCTGTTCGAAAAAGAAGATTCGCATGCACAAACGATGCATATGGATCGAAACGTACGCAATTAACGCAGAATCATCTAACTGGCATGCAGGAACGCGGTACAATCGATTTCATGCAAGCGTCGACGAAGTTTCGTGTACACGTTATATTCTGCTCGAGAATGCTCTTCACGTGCAAAATTGCTGCATCCGCATCGAAACGTATGGAATTGACTCGAAAACGTCGAATTCGCATGGCGGAACGCGTAACAATCGAGATCATGCAAGCGACGACGAATGTTCGTGTAGAAGTTGTTTTCTGTTCCAGAATGTTCTTCACGTGCAAAATTGCTGCATCCGTAACGAAACGTATGGAAATGACTCGAAAACGTCGAATTCGCATGCAGGAACGCGTTACAATCGATTTCATGCAAGCGACGACGAATGTTCGTGTTGAAGTTCTTTTCTGTTCGAAAAAGAAGATTCGCATGCACAAACGATGCATATGGATCGAAACGTACGCAATTAACGCAGAATCATCTAACTGGCATGCAGGAACGCGGTACAATCGATTTCATGCAAGCGTCGACGAAGTTTCGTGTACACGTTATATTCTGCTCGAGAATGCTCTTCACGTGCAAAATTGCTGCATCCGCATCGAAACGTATGGAATTGACTCGAAAACGTCGAATTCGCATGGCGGAACGCGTAACAATCGAGATCATGCAAGCGACGACGAATGTTCGTGTAGAAGTTGTTTTCTGTTCCAGAATGTTCTTCACGTGCAAAATTGCTGCATCCGTAACGAAACGTATGGAAATGACTCGAAAACGTCGAATTCGCATGCAGGAACGAGGAACAATCGAGTTCATGCAAGCGACGACGAATGTTCGTGTAGTAGTTCATTTCTGTTCGAAAATGAAGATACGCATGCAAACACGGTGCATCTGCATTGCAAAGTACGGAATTGACGCAGAATCACCTAATTCGCCTGTAGGAACGCGTTACAATCGATTTCATGCAAACGACAACGATGTTTCGTGTACACGTTATTTTCTGTTCGAGAATGTTCTTCACGTGCAAAATCGCTGCATCCACATCGAAGCGTATGGAATTGACCAAAAACATCGAATTCGCATGCAGGACCGCGTTACAATCGATTTCATGCAAGCGACGACGAATGTTCGTGTAGTAGTTCTTTTCTGTTCGAAAATGAAGATTCGCATGCAAAAACGATGCATCTGCATCGAAACGTACGCAATTGACGCAGAATCACCTAATTCGCATGCAGGATCGCGTTACAATCGATTTCATGCAAGCGTCGACGTGGTTTCGTGTACAAGTTATTTTCTGTTCCAGAATGTTCTTCACGTGCAAAATCGCTGCATCCGCATTGAAACATATGGAAATGAAGCAGAATCATCGAATTTGCATGCAGGAACGCGTAACAATCGAATTCATGCAAGCGACGACGAATGTTCGTGTAGAAGTTCTTTTCTGTTCGAAAATGAAGATTCGCATACAAAAACGATGCATATGGATCGAAACGTACGCAATTGACGCAGAATCACCTAATTTGCATGCAGGATCGCGTTACAATTGATTTCATGCAAGCGTCGATGAAGTTTCGTGTACACGTTATATTCTGTTCGAGAATGTTCTTCACGTGCAAAATCGCAGCATCCACATTGAAACGTATGTATTTGACCAAAAACATCGAATTCGCATGCAGGACCGCGTTACAATCGAGTTCATGCAAGCGACGACGAATGTGCGTGTAGAAGTTCTTTTCTGTACGAAAATGAAGATTCGCATGCAAAAATGATGCATCCGCATCGAAAAGTATGGAATAGACGCAGAAACATCGAATCCGCATGCAGGACGGCGTCACAATCGATTTCATGCAAGCGACGACGAATGTTCGTGTAGAAGTTCTTTTCAGTTCGAAAATGAAGATTCGCATGCAAAATCGCTGCATCCGCATCGAAACGTATGGAATAGACGCAGAAACATCGAATCCGCATGCAGGAACGCGTTACAATCGATTTCATGCAAGCGACGACGAATGTTCGTGTAGAAGTTCTTTTCTGTTTGAAAATGAAGATTCGCATGCAAAAACGATGCATATGGATCGAAACGTACGCAATTGACGCAGAATCACCTAATTTGCATGCAGGATCGCGTTACAATTGATTTCATGCAAGCGACGACGAATGTTCGTGTAGAAGTTCTTTTCTGATCGAAAATGAAGATTCGCATGCAAAAACGATACATCAGCATCGAAACGTACGCAATTGACGCAGAATCACCTAATTCGCCTGTAGGAACGCGTTACAATCGATTTCATGCATGCGACGACGAATTTTCGTGTAGAAGTTCTTTTCTGTTCGAAAATGAAGATTCGCATGCAAAAATGATGCATCTGCATCGAAACGTACGCAATTGACGCAGAATCACTTAATTGGCATGCAGGAACGCGGTACAATCGATTTCATGCAAGCGTCGACGAAGTTTCGTGTACACGTTATATTCTGTTCGAGAATGTTCTTCACGTGCAAAATCGCAGCATCCACATCGAAACGTATGTAATTGACCAAAATCATCCAATTCGCATGCAGGACCGCGTTACAATCGATTTCATACAAGCGATGACGAATGTTCGTGTAGAAGTTCTTTTCTGTTCGAAAATGAAGATTCGCATGCAAAAATGATGCATCCGCATCGAAAAGTATGGAATAGACGCAGAAACATCGAATCCGCATGCAGGACCGCGGTACAATCGATTTCATGCAAGCGTCGACGAAGTTTCGTGTACACGTTATATTCTGTTCGAGAATGCTCTTCACGTGCAAAATTGCTGCATCCGCATCGAAACGTATGGAATTGACTCGAAAACGTCGAATTCGCATGGCGGAACGCGTAACAATCGAGATCATGCAAGCGACGACGAATGTTCGTGTAGAAGTTGTTTTCTGTTCCAGAATGTTCTTCACGTGCAAAATTGCTGCATCCGTATCGAAACGTATGGAATTGACTCGAAAACGTCGAATTCGCATGCAGGAACGAGGAACAATCGAGTTCATGCAAGCGACGACGAATGTTCGTGTAGCAGTTCATTTCTGTTCGAAAATGAAGATACGCATGCAAACACGGTGCATCTGCATTGCAAACTACGGAATTGACGCAGAATCACCTAATTCGCCTGTACGAACGCGTTACAATCGATTTCATGCAAACGACAACGATGTTTCGTGTACACGTTATTTTCTGTTCGAGAATGTTCTTCACGTGCAAAATCGCTGCATCCACATCGAAGCGTATGGAATTGACCAAAAACATCGAATTCGCATGCAGGACCGCGTTACAATCGATTTCATGCAAGCGACGACGAATGTTCGTGTAGAAGTTCTTTTCTGTTCGAACATGAAGATTCGCATGCAAAAACGATGCATCTGCATCGAAACGTACGCAATTGACGCAGAATCATCTAATTCGCATGCAGGGTAGCGTTACAAACGATTTTATGCAAGCGACGACGAATGTTCGTGTTGAAGTTCTTTTCTGTTCGAAAAAGAAGATTCGCATGCAAAAACGATGGATATGGATCGAAACGTACGCAATTGACGCAGAATCACCTAATTTGCATGCAGGATCGCGTTACAATTGATTTCATGCAAGCGACGACGAATGTTCGTGTAGAAGTTCTTTTCTGATCGAAAATGAAGATTCGCATGCAAAAACGATACATCAGCATCGAAACGTACGCAATTGACGCAGAATCACCTAATTCGCCTGTAGGAACGCGTTACAATCGATTTCATGCATGCGACGACGAATGTTCGTGTAGAAGTTCTTTTCTGTTCGAAAATGAAGATTCGCATGCAAAAATGATGCATCTGCATTGCAAACTACGGAATTGACGCAGAATCACCTAATTCGCCTGTAGGAACGCGTTACAATCGATTTCATGCAAACGACAACGATGTTTCGTGTACACGTTATTTTCTGTTCGAGAATGTTCTTCTCGTGCAAAATCGCTGCATCCACATCGAAGCGTATGGAATTGACCAAAAACATCGAATTCGCATGCAGGACCGCGTTACAATCGGTTTCATGCAAGCGACGACGAATGTTCGTGTAGTAGTTCTTTTCTGTTCGAAAATGAAGATTCGCATGCAAAAACGATGCATCTGCATCGAAACGTACGCAATTGACGCAGAATCACCTAATTCGCATGCAGGATCGCGTTACAATCGATTTCATGCAAGCGTCGACGTGGTTTCGTGTACAAGTTATTTTCTGTTCCAGAATGTTCTTCACGTGCAAAATCGCTGCATCCGCATTGAAACATATGGAAATGAAGCAGAATCATCGAATTTGCATGCAGGAACGCGTAACAATCGAATTCATGCAAGTGACGACGAATGTTCGTGTAGAAGTTATTTTCTGTTCCAGAATGTTCTTCAGGTGCAAAATCGCTGCATCCGCATCGAAATGTATGGAATTGACGCAGAATCACCTAATTCGCATGCAGGATCGCGTAACAATCGAGTTCATGCAAGCGACGACGAATGTTCGTGTACAAGTTCTTCTTTGTTCCAGAATGTTCTTCACGTACAAAATAGCTGCATCCGCATTGAAACATATGGAAACGAAGCAGAATCATCGAATTTGTATGCAGGAACGCGTTACAATCGATTTCATGCAAGCGACGACGAATGTTCGTGTTGAAGTTCTTTTCTGTTCGAAAAAGAAGATTCGCATGCACAAACGATGCATATGGATCGAAACGTACGCAATTGACGCAGAATCATCTAACTGGCATGCAGGAACGCGGTACAATCGATTTCATGCAAGCGTCGACGAAGTTTCGTGTACACGTTATATTCTGCTCGAGAATGCTCTTCACGTGCAAAATTGCTGCATCCGCATCGAAACGTATGGAATTGACTCGAAAACGTCGAATTCGCATGGCGGAACGCGTAACAATCGAGATCATGCAAGCGACGACGAATGTTCGTGTACACGTTATTTTCTGTTCGAGAATGTTCTTCACGTGCAAAATCGCTGCATCCACATCGAAGCGTATGGAATTGACCAAAAACATCGAATTCGCATGGCGGAACGCGTTACAATCGATTTCATGCAAGCGTCGACGTGGTTTCGTGTACAAGTTATTTTCTGTTCCAGAATGTTCTTCACGTGCAAAATCGCTGCATCCGCATTGAAACATATGGAAATGAAGCAGAATCATCGAATTTGCATGCAGGACTGCGTTACAATCGATTTCATGCAAGCGACGACGAATGTTCGTGTAGAAGTTCTTTTCTGTTCGAAAATGAAGATTCGCATGCAAAAACGATGCATATGGATCGAAACGTACGCAATTGACGCAGAATCACCTAATTTGCATACAGGATCGCGTTACAATTGATTTCATGCAAGCGTCGATGAAGTTTCGTGTACACGTTATATTCTGTTCGAGAATGTTCTTCACGTGCAAAATTGCTGCATCCGTATCGAAACGTATGGAATTGACTCGAAAACGTCGAATTCGCATGCAGGAACGAGGAACAATCGAGTTCATGCAAGCGACGACGAATGTTCGTGTAGTAGTTCATTTCTGTTCGAAAATGAAGATACGCATGCAAACACGGTGCATCTGCATTGCAAACTACGGAATTGACGCAGAATCACCTAATTCGCCTGTAGGAACGCGTTACAATCGATTTCATGCAAACGACAACGATGTTTCGTGTACACGTTATTTTCTGTTCGAGAATGTTCTTCACGTGCAAAATCGCTGCATCCACATCGAAGCGTATGGAATTGACCAAAAACATCGAATTCGCATGCAGGACCGCGTTACAATCGATTTCATGCAAGCGACGACGAATGTTCGTGTAGTAGTTCTTTTCTGTTCGAAAATGAAGATTCGCATGCAAAAACGATGCATCTGCATCGAAACGTACGCAATTGACGCAGAATCACCTAATTCGCATGCAGGATCACGTTACAATCGATTTCATGCAAGCGTCGACGTGGTTTCGTGTACAAGTTATTTTCTGTTCCAGAATGTTCTTCACGTGCAAAATCGCTGCATCCGCATTGAAACATATGGAAATGAAGCAGAATCATCGAATTTGCATGCAGGAACGCGTAACAATCGAATTCATGCAAGTGACGACGAATGTTCGTGTAGAAGTTATTTTCTGATCCAGAATGTTCTTCAGGTGCAAAATCGCTGCATCCGCATCGAAATGTATGGAATTGACGCAGAATCACCTAATTCGCATGCAGGATCGCGTAA
Organism: Lasioglossum villosulum; assembly: GCA_963971365.1. Taxonomy (NCBI): domain Eukaryota; kingdom Metazoa; phylum Arthropoda; class Insecta; order Hymenoptera; family Halictidae; genus Lasioglossum; species Lasioglossum villosulum. The sequence goes on along the minus strand of OZ020502.1, from coordinate 15,666,227 downwards.
CAATCGAGTTCATGCAAGCGACGACGAATGTTCGTGTACAAGTTCTTCTTTGTTCCAGAATGTTCTTCACGTACAAAATAGCTGCATCCGCATTGAAACATATGGAAACGAAGCAGAATCATAGAATTTGTATGCAGGAACGCGTTACAATCGATTTCATGCAAGCGACGACGAATGTTCGTGTTGAAGTTCTTTTCTGTTCGAAAAAGAAGATTCGCATGCACAAACGATGCATATGGATCGAAACGTACGCAATTAACGCAGAATCATCTAACTGGCATGCAGGAACGCGGTACAATCGATTTCATGCAAGCGTCGACGAAGTTTCGTGTACACGTTATATTCTGCTCGAGAATGCTCTTCACGTGCAAAATTGCTGCATCCGCATCGAAACGTATGGAATTGACTCGAAAACGTCGAATTCGCATGGCGGAACGCGTAACAATCGAGATCATGCAAGCGACGACGAATGTTCGTGTAGAAGTTGTTTTCTGTTCCAGAATGTTCTTCACGTGCAAAATTGCTGCATCCGTAACGAAACGTATGGAAATGACTCGAAAACGTCGAATTCGCATGCAGGAACGAGGAACAATCGAGTTCATGCAAGCGACGACGAATGTTCGTGTAGTAGTTCATTTCTGTTCGAAAATGAAGATACGCATGCAAACACGGTGCATCTGCATTGCAAAGTACGGAATTGACGCAGAATCACCTAATTCGCCTGTAGGAACGCGTTACAATCGATTTCATGCAAACGACAACGATGTTTCGTGTACACGTTATTTTCTGTTCGAGAATGTTCTTCACGTGCAAAATCGCTGCATCCACATCGAAGCGTATGGAATTGACCAAAAACATCGAATTCGCATGCAGGACCGCGTTACAATCGATTTCATGCAAGCGACGACGAATGTTCGTGTAGTAGTTCTTTTCTGTTCGAAAATGAAGATTCGCATGCAAAAACGATGCATCTGCATCGAAACGTACGCAATTGACGCAGAATCACCTAATTCGCATGCAGGATCGCGTTACAATCGATTTCATGCAAGCGTCGACGTAGTTTCGTGTACAAGTTATTTTCTGTTCCAGAATGTTCTTCACGTGCAAAATCGCTGCATCCGCATTGAAACATATGGAAATGAAGCAGAATCATCGAATTTGCATGCAGGAACGCGTAACAATCGAATTCATGCAAGCGACGACGAATGTTCGTGTAGAAGTTCTTTTCTGTTCGAAAATGAAGATTCGCATACAAAAACGATGCATATGGATCGAAACGTACGCAATTGACGCAGAATCACCTAATTTGCATGCAGGATCGCGTTACAATTGATTTCATGCAAGCGTCGATGAAGTTTCGTGTACACGTTATATTCTGTTCGAGAATGTTCTTCACGTGCAAAATCGCAGCATCCACATTGAAACGTATGTATTTGACCAAAAACATCGAATTCGCATGCAGGACCGCGTTACAATCGAGTTCATGCAAGCGACGACGAATGTGCGTGTAGAAGTTCTTTTCTGTACGAAAATGAAGATTCGCATGCAAAAATGATGCATCCGCATCGAAAAGTATGGAATAGACGCAGAAACATCGAATCCGCATGCAGGACGGCGTCACAATCGATTTCATGCAAGCGACGACGAATGTTCGTGTAGAAGTTCTTTTCAGTTCGAAAATGAAGATTCGCATGCAAAATCGCTGCATCCGCATCGAAACGTATGGAATAGACGCAGAAACATCGAATCCGCATGCAGGAACGCGTTACAATCGATTTCATGCAAGCGACGACGAATGTTCGTGTAGAAGTTCTTTTCTGTTTGAAAATGAAGATTCGCATGCAAAAACGATGCATATGGATCGAAACGTACGCAATTGACGCAGAATCACCTAATTTGCATACAGGATCGCGTTACAATTGATTTCATGCAAGCGACGACGAATGTTCGTGTAGAAGTTCTTTTCTGATCGAAAATGAAGATTCGCATGCAAAAACGATACATCAGCATCGAAACGTACGCAATTGACGCAGAATCACCTAATTCGCCTGTAGGAACGCGTTACAATCGATTTCATGCATGCGACGACGAATGTTCGTGTAGAAGTTCTTTTCTGTTCGAAAATGAAGATTCGCATGCAAAAATGATGCATCTGCATCGAAACGTACGCAATTGACGCAGAATCACTTAATTGGCATGCAGGAACGCGGTACAATCGATTTCATGCAAGCGTCGACGAAGTTTCGTGTACACGTTATATTCTGTTCGAGAATGTTCTTCACGTGCAAAATCGCAGCATCCACATCGAAACGTATGTAATTGACCAAAATCATCCAATTCGCATGCAGGACCGCGTTACAATCGATTTCATACAAGCGATGACGAATGTTCGTGTAGAAGTTCTTTTCTGTTCGAAAATGAAGATTCGCATGCAAAAATGATGCATCCGCATCGAAAAGTATGGAATAGACGCAGAAACATCGAATCCGCATGCAGGACCGCGGTACAATCGATTTCATGCAAGCGTCGACGAAGTTTCGTGTACACGTTATATTCTGTTCGAGAATGCTCTTCACGTGCAAAATTGCTGCATCCGCATCGAAACGTATGGAATTGACTCGAAAACGTCGAATTCGCATGGCGGAACGCGTAACAATCGAGATCATGCAAGCGACGACGAATGTTCGTGTAGAAGTTGTTTTCTGTTCCAGAATGTTCTTCACGTGCAAAATTGCTGCATCCGTATCGAAACGTATGGAATTGACTCGAAAACGTCGAATTCGCATGCAGGAACGAGGAACAATCGAGTTCATGCAAGCGACGACGAATGTTCGTGTAGCAGTTCATTTCTGTTCGAAAATGAAGATACGCATGCAAACACGGTGCATCTGCATTGCAAACTACGGAATTGACGCAGAATCACCTAATTCGCCTGTACGAACGCGTTACAATCGATTTCATGCAAACGACAACGATGTTTCGTGTACACGTTATTTTCTGTTCGAGAATGTTCTTCACGTGCAAAATCGCTGCATCCACATCGAAGCGTATGGAATTGACCAAAAACATCGAATTCGCATGCAGGACCGCGTTACAATCGATTTCATGCAAGCGACGACGAATGTTCGTGTAGAAGTTCTTTTCTGTTCGAACATGAAGATTCGCATGCAAAAACGATGCATCTGCATCGAAACGTACGCAATTGACGCAGAATCATCTAATTCGCATGCAGGGTAGCGTTACAAACGATTTTATGCAAGCGACGACGAATGTTCGTGTTGAAGTTCTTTTCTGTTCGAAAAAGAAGATTCGCATGCAAAAACGATGGATATGGATCGAAACGTACGCAATTGACGCAGAATCACCTAATTTGCATGCAGGATCGCGTTACAATTGATTTCATGCAAGCGACGACGAATGTTCGTGTAGAAGTTCTTTTCTGATCGAAAATGAAGATTCGCATGCAAAAACGATACATCAGCATCGAAACGTACGCAATTGACGCAGAATCACCTAATTCGCCTGTAGGAACGCGTTACAATCGATTTCATGCATGCGACGACGAATGTTCGTGTAGAAGTTCTTTTCTGTTCGAAAATGAAGATTCGCATGCAAAAATGATGCATCTGCATCGAAACGTACGCAATTGACGCAGAATCACTTAATTGGCATGCAGGAACGCGGTACAATCGATTTCATGCAAGCGTCGACGAAGTTTCGTGTACACGTTATATTCTGTTCGAGAATGTTCTTCACGTGCAAAATCGCAGCATCCACATCGAAACGTATGTAATTGACCAAAATCATCCAATTCGCATACAGGACCGCGTTACAATCGATTTCATACAAGCGATGACGAATGTTCGTGTAGAAGTTCTTTTCTGTTCGAAAATGAAGATTCGCATGCAAAAATGATGCATCCGCATCGAAAAGTATGGAATAGACGCAGAAACATCGAATCCGCATGCAGGACCGCGGTACAATCGATTTCATGCAAGCGTCGACGAAGTTTCGTGTACACGTTATATTCTGTTCGAGAATGCTCTTCACGTGCAAAATTGCTGCATCCGCATCGAAACGTATGGAATTGACTCGAAAACGTCGAATTCGCATGGCGGAACTCGTAACAATCGAGATCATGCAAGCGACGACGAATGTTCGTGTAGAAGTTGTTTTCTGTTCCAGATTGTTCTTCACGTGCAAAATCGTTGCATCCGCATCGAAACGTATGGAATTGACCAAAATCATCCAATTCGCATGCAGGACCGCGTTACAATCGATTTCATGCAAGCGACGACGAATGTTCGTGTAGAAGTTCTTTTCAGTTCGAAAATGAAGATTCGCATGCAAAATCGCTGCATCCGCATCGAAACGTATGGAATAGACGCAGAAACATCGAATCCGCATGCAGGAACGAGTAACAATCGAGTTCATGCAAGCGACGCCGAATGTGCGTGTAGAAGTCCTTTTCTGTTCGAAAATGAAGATTCGCATGCAAAAATGATGCATCTGCATCGAAACGTACGCAATTGACGCAGAATCACCTAATTGGCATGCAGGAACGCGGTACAATCGATTTCATGCAAGCGTCGACGAAGTTTCGTGTACACGTTATATTCTGTTTGAGAATGCTCTTCACGTGCAAAATTGCTGCATCCGCATCGAAACGTATGGAATTGACTCGAAAACGTCGAATTCGCATGGCGGAACGCGTAACAATCGAGATCATGCAAGCGACGACGAATGTTCGTGTAAAAGTTGTTTTCTGTTCCAGAATGTTCTTCACGTGCAAAATTGCTGCATCCGTATCGAAACGTATGGAATTGACTCGAAAACGTCGAATTCGCATGGCGGAACTCGTAACAATCGAGATCATGCAAGCGACGACGAATGTTCGTGTAGAAGTTGTTTTCTGTTCCAGATTGTTCTTCACGTGCAAAATCGTTGCATCCGCATCGAAACGTATGGAATTGACCAAAATCATCCAATTCGCATGCAGGACCGCGTTACAATCGATTTCATGCAAGCGACGACGAATGTTCGTGTAGAAGTTCTTTTCAGTTCGAAAATGAAGATTCGCATGCAAAATCGCTGCATCCGCATCGAAACGTATGGAATAGACGCAGAAACATCGAATCCGCATGCAGGAACGAGTAACAATCGAGTTCATGCAAGCGACGCCGAATGTGCGTGTAGAAGTTGTTTTCTGTTCCAGATTGTTCTTCACGTGCAAAATCGCTGCATCCGCATCGAAACGTATGGAATTGACCAAAATCATCCAATTCGCATGCAGGACCGCGTTACAATCGATTTCATGCAAGCGACGACGAATGTTCGTGTAGAAGTTCTTTTCAGTTCGAAAATGAAGATTCGCATGCAAAATCGCTGCATCCGCATCGAAACGTATGGAATAGACGCAGAAACATCGAATCCGCATGCAGGAACGAGTAACAATCGAGTTCATGCAAGCGACGCCGAATGTGCGTGTAGAAGTTCTTTTCTGTTCGCAAATGAAGATTCGCATGCAAAAATGATGCATCTGCATCGAAACGTACGCAATTGTCGCAGAATCATCTAATTGGCATGCAGGAACGCGGTACAATCGATTTCATGCAAGCGTCGACGAAGTTTCGTGTACACGTTATATTCTGTTCGAGAATGCTCTTCACGTGCAAAATTGCTGCATCCGCATCGAAACGTATGGAATTGCCTCGAAAACGTCGAATTCGCATGGCGGAACGCGTAACAATCGAGATCATGCAAGCGACGACGAATGTTCGTGTAGAAGTTGTTTTCTGTTCCAGAATGTTCTTCACGTGCAAAATTGCTGCATCCGTATCGAAACGTATGGAATTGACTCGAAAACGTCGAATTCGCATGGCGGAACTCGTAACAATCGAGATCATGCAAGCAACGACGAATGTTCGTGTAGAAGTTGTTTTCTGTTCCAGATTGTTCTTCAAGTGCAAAATCGCTGCATCCGCATCGAAACGTATGGAATTGACCAAAATCATCCAATTCGCATGCAGGACCGCGTTACAATCGATTTCATGCAAGCGACGACGAATGTTCGTGTAGAAGTTCTTTTCAGTTCGAAAATGAAGATTCGCATGCAAAATCGCTGCATCCGCATCGAAACGTATGGAATAGACGCAGAAACATCGAATCCGCATGCAGGAACGAGTAACAATCGAGTTCATGCAAGCGACGCCGAATGTGCGTGTAGAAGTCCTTTTCTGTTCGAAAATGAAGATTCGCATGCAAAAATGATGCATCTGCATCGAAACGTACGCAATTGACGCAGAATCACCTAATTCGCCTGTAGGAACGCGTTACAATCGATTTCATGCAAACGACAACGATGTTTCGTGTACACGTTATTTTCTGTTCGAGAATGTTCTTCACGTGCAAAATCGCTGCATCCACATCGAAGCGTATGGAATTGACCAAAAACATCGAATTCGCATGCAGGACCGCGTTACAATCGGTTTCATGCAAGCGACGACGAATGTTCGTGTAGTAGTTCTTTTCTGTTCGAAAATGAAGATTCGCATGCAAAAACGATGCATCTGCATCGAAACGTACGCAATTGACGCAGAATCACCTAATTCGCATGCAGGATCGCGATACAATCGATTTCATGCAAGCGTCGACGTGGTTTCGTGTACAAGTTATTTTCTGTTCCAGAATGTTCTTCACTTGCAAAATCGCTGCATCCGCATTGAAACATATGGAAACGAAGCAGAATCATCGAATTTGCAGGCAGGAACGCGTAACAATCGAATTCATGCATGTGACGACGAATGTTCGTGTAGAAGTTATTTTCTGTTCCAGAATGTTCTTCAGGTGCAAAATCGCTGCATCCGCATCGAAATGTATGGAATTGACGCAGAATCACCTAATTCGCATGCAGGATCGCGTAACAATCGAGTTCATGCAAGCGACGACGAATGTTCGTGTACAAGTTCTTTTTTGTTCCAGAATGTCCTTCGCGTACAAAATAGCTGCATCCGCATTGAAACATATGGAAACGAAGCAGAATCATCGAATTTGTATGCAGGAACGCGTTACAATCGATTTCATGCTAGCGACGACGAATGTTCGTGTAGAAGTTCTTTTCTGTTCGAAAAAGAAGATTCGCATGCAAAAACGATGCATATGGATCGAAACGTACGCAATTGACGCAGAATCATCTAATTGGCATGCAGGAACGCGGTACAATCGAATTCATGCATGTGACGACGAATGTTCGTGTAGAAGTTATTTTCTGTTCCAGAATGTTCTTCAGGTGCAAAATCGCTGCATCCGCATCGAAATGTATGGAATTGACGCAGAATCACCTAATTCGCATGCAGGATCGCGTAACAATCGAGTTCATGCAAGCGACGACGAATGTTCGTGTACAAGTTCTTTTTTGTTCCAGAATGTCCTTCGCGTACAAAATAGCTGCATCCGCATTGAAACATATGGAAACGAAGCAGAATCATCGAATTTGTATGCAGGAACGCGTTACAATCGATTTCATGCTAGCGACGACGAATGTTCGTGTAGAAGTTCTTTTCTGTTCGAAAAAGAAGATTCGCATGCAAAAACGATGCATATGGATCGAAACGTACGCAATTGACGCAGAATCATCTAATTGGCATGCAGGAACGCGGTACAATCGATTTCATGCAAGCGTCGACGAAGTTTCGTGTACACGTTATATTCTGTTCGAGAATGCTCTTCACGTGCAAAATTGCTGCATCCGCATCGAAACGTATGGAATTGACTCGAAAACGTCGAATTCGCATGGCGGAACGCGTAACAATCGAGATCATGCAAGCGACGACGAATGTTCGTGTAGAAGTTCTTTTCTGATCGAAAATGAAGATTCGCATGCAAAAACGATACATCTGCATCGAAACGTACGCAATTGACGCAGAATCACCTAATTCGCCTGTAGGAACGCGTTACAATCGATTTCATGCAAGCGACGACGAATGTGCGTGTAGAAGTTCTTTTCTGTTCGAAAAAGAAGATTCGCATGCAAAAATGATGCATCGCCATCGAAACGTACGCAATTGACGCAGAATCATCAAATTGGCATGCAGGAACGCGGTAAAATCGATTTCATGCAAGCGTCGACGAAGTTTCGTGTACACGTTATATTCTGTTCGAGAATGCTCTTCACGTGCAAAATTGCTGCATCCGCATCGAAACGTATGGAATTGACTCGAAAACGTCGAGTTCGCCTGTAGGAACGCGTTACAATCGATTTCATGCAAACGACAACGATGTTTCGTGTACACGTTATTTTCTGTTCGAGAATGTTCTTCACGTGCAAAATCGCTGCATCCACATCGAAGCGTATGGAATTGACCAAAAACATCGAATTCGCATGCAGGACCGCGTTACAATCGATTTCATGCAAGCGACGACGAATGTTCGTGTAGTAGTTCTTTTCTGTTCGAAAATGAAGTTTCGCATGCAAAAACGATGCATCTGCATCGAAACGTACGCAATTGACGCAGAATCACCTAATTCGCATGCAGGAACGCGGTACAATCGATTTCATGCAAGCGTCGACGAAGTTTCGTGTACACGTTATATTCTGTTCGAGAATGCTCTTCACGTGCAAAATTGCTGCATCCGCATCGAAACGTATGGGATTGCCTCGAAAACGTCGAATTCGCATGGCGGAACGCGTAACAATCGAGATCATGCAAGCGACGACGAATGTTCGTGTAGAAGTTGTTTTCTGTTCCAGAATGTTCTTCACGTGCAAAATTGCTGCATCCGTATCGAAACGTATGGAATTGACTCGAAAACGTCGAATTCGCATGGCGGAACTCGTAACAATCGAGATCATGCAAGCAACGACGAATGTTCGTGTAGAAGTTGTTTTCTGTTCCAGATTGTTCTTCAAGTGCAAAATCGCTGCATCCGCATCGAAACGTATGGAATTGACCAAAATCATCCAATTCGCATGCAGGACCGCGTTACAATCGATTTCATGCAAGCGACGACGAATGTTCGTGTAGAAGTTCTTTTCAGTTCGAAAATGAAGATTCGCATGCAAAATCGCTGCATCCGCATCGAAACGTATGGAATAGACGCAGAAACATCGAATCCGCATGCAGGAACGAGTAACAATCGAGTTCATGCAAGCGACGCCGAATGTGCGTGTAGAAGTCCTTTTCTGTTCGAAAATGAAGATTCGCATGCAAAAATGATGCATCTGCATCGAAACGTACGCAATTGACGCAGAATCACCTAATTGGCATGCAGGAACGCGGTACAATCGATTTCATGCAAGCGTCGACGAAGTTTCGTGTACACGTTATATTCTGTTTGAGAATGCTCTTCACGTGCAAAATTGCTGCATCCGCATCGAAACGTATGGAATTGACTCGAAAACGTCGAATTCGCATGGCGGAACGCGTAACAATCGAGATCATGCAAGCGACGACGAATGTTCGTGTAGAAGTTCTTTTCTGATCGAAAATGAAGATTCGCATGCAAAAACGATACATCTGCATCGAAACGTACGCAATTGACGCAGAATCACCTAATTCGCCTGTAGGAACGCGTTACAATCGATTTCATGCAAGCGACGACGAATGTGCGTGTAGAAGTTCTTTTCTGTTCGAAAAAGAAGATTCGCATGCAAAAATGATGCATCGCCATCGAAACGTACGCAATTGACGCAGAATCATCAAATTGGCATGCAGGAACGCGGTAAAATCGATTTCATGCAAGCGTCGACGAAGTTTCGTGTACACGTTATATTCTGTTCGAGAATGCTCCTCACGTGCAAAATTGCTGCATCCGCATCGAAACGTATGGAATTGACTCGAAAACATCCAATTCGCATGGCGGAACGCGTAATAATCGAGATCATGCAAGCGACGACGAATGTTCGTGTAGAAGTTGTTTTCTGTTCCAGAATGTTCTTCACGTGCAAAATTGCTGCATCCGTATCTAAACGTATGGAATTGACTCGAAAACGTCGAATTCGCATGCAGGAACGAGGAACAATCGAGTTCATGCAAGCGACGACGAATGTTCGTGTAGTAGTTCATTTCTGTTCGAAAATGAAGATACGCATGCAAACACGATGCATCCGCATTGCAAACTACGGAATTGACGCAGAATCACCTAATTCGCCTGTAGGAACGCGTTACAATCGATTTCATGCAAACGACAACGATGTTTCGTGTACACGTTATTTTCTGTTCGAGAATGTTCTTCACGTGCAAAATCGCTGCATCCACATCGAAGCGTATGGTATTGATCAAAAACATCGAATTCGCATGCAGGACCGCGTTACAATCGAGATCATGCAAGCGACGACGAATGTTCGTGTAGAAGTTCTTTTCTGATCGAAAATGAAGATTCGCATTCAAAAATGATACATCTGCATCGAAACGTACGCAATTGACGCAGAATCACCTAATTCGCCTGTAGGAACGCGTTACAATCGATTTCATGCAAGCGACGACGAATGTGCGTGTAGAAGTTCTTTTCTGTTCGAAAATGAAGATTCGCATGCAAAAATGATGCATCTGCATCGAAACGTACCCAATTGACGCAGAATCATCTAATTGGCATGCAGGAACGCGGTACAATCGATTTCATGCAAGCGTCGACGAAGTTTCGTGTACACGTTATATTCTGTTCGAGAATGCTCTTCACGTGCAAAATTGCTGCATCCGCATCGAAACGTATGGAATTGACTCGAAAACGTCGAATTCGCCTGTAGGAACGCGTTACAATCGATTTCATGCAAACGACAACGATGTTTCGTGTACACGTTATTTTCTGTTCGAGAATGTTCTTCACGTGCAAAATCGCTGCATCCACATCGAAGCGTATGGAATTGACCAAAAACATCGAATTCGCATGCAGGACCGCGTTACAATCGATTTCATGCAAGCGACGACGAATGTTCGTGTAGTAGTTCTTTTCTGTTCGAAAATGAAGTTTCGCATGCAAAAACGATGCATCTGCATCGAAACGTACGCAATTGACGCAGAATCACCTAATTCGCATGCAGGATCGCGTTACAATCGATTTCATGCAAGCGTCGACGTGGTTTCGTGTACAAGTTATTTTCTGTTCCAGAATGTTCTTCACGTGCAAAATCGCTGCATCCGCATTGAAACATATGGAAATGAAGCAGAATCATCGAATTTGCATGCAGGAACGCGTAACAATCGAATTCATGCAAGTGACGACGAATGTTCGTGTAGAAGTTATTTTCTGTTCCAGAATGTTCTTCAGGTGCAAAATCGCTGCATCCGCATCGAAATGTATGGAATTGACGCAGAATCACCTAATTCGCATGCAGGATCGCGTAACAATCGATTTCATGCAAGCGACGACGAATGTTCGTGTTGAAGTTCTTTTCTGTTCGAAAAAGAAGATTCGCATGCAAAAACGATGCATATGGATCGAAACGTACGCAATTGACGAAAAATCATCTAACTGGCATGCAGGAACGCGGTACAATCGATTTCATGCAAGCGACGACGAATGTTCGTGTAGAAGTTCTTTTCAGTTCGAAAATGAAGATTCGCATGCAAAATCGCTGCATCCGCATCGAAACGTATGGAATAGACGCAGAAACATCGAATCCGCATGCAGGAACGAGTAACAATCGAGTTCATGCAAGCGACGCCGAATGTGCGTGTAGAAGTCCTTTTCTGTTCGAAAATGAAGATTCGCATGCAAAAATGATGCATCTGCATCGAAACGTACGCAATTGACGCAGAATCACCTAATTCGCCTGTAGGAACGCGTTACAATCGATTTCATGCAAACGACAACGATGTTTCGTGTACACGTTATTTTCTGTTCGAGAATGTTCTTCACGTGCAAAATCGCTGCATCCACATCGAAGCGTATGGAATTGACCAAAAACATCGAATTCGCATGCAGGACCGCGTTACAATCGGTTTCATGCAAGCGACGACGAATGTTCGTGTAGTAGTTCTTTTCTGTTCGAAAATGAAGATTCGCATGCAAAAACGATGCATCTGCATCGAAACGTACGCAATTGACGCAGAATCACCTAATTCGCATGCAGGATCGCGATACAATCGATTTCATGCAAGCGTCGACGTGGTTTCGTGTACAAGTTATTTTCTGTTCCAGAATGTTCTTCACTTGCAAAATCGCTGCATCCGCATTGAAACATATGGAAACGAAGCAGAATCATCGAATTTGCAGGCAGGAACGCGTAACAATCGAATTCATGCATGTGACGACGAATGTTCGTGTAGAAGTTATTTTCTGTTCCAGAATGTTCTTCAGGTGCAAAATCGCTGCATCCGCATCGAAATGTATGGAATTGACGCAGAATCACCTAATTCGCATGCAGGATCGCGTAACAATCGAGTTCATGCAAGCGACGACGAATGTTCGTGTACAAGTTCTTTTTTGTTCCAGAATGTCCTTCGCGTACAAAATAGCTGCATCCGCATTGAAACATATGGAAACGAAGCAGAATCATCGAATTTGTATGCAGGAACGCGTTACAATCGATTTCATGCTAGCGACGACGAATGTTCGTGTAGAAGTTCTTTTCTGTTCGAAAAAGAAGATTCGCATGCAAAAACGATGCATATGGATCGAAACGTACGCAATTGACGCAGAATCATCTAATTGGCATGCAGGAACGCGGTACAATCGAATTCATGCATGTGACGACGAATGTTCGTGTAGAAGTTATTTTCTGTTCCAGAATGTTCTTCAGGTGCAAAATCGCTGCATCCGCATCGAAATGTATGGAATTGACGCAGAATCACCTAATTCGCATGCAGGATCGCGTAACAATCGAGTTCATGCAAGCGACGACGAATGTTCGTGTACAAGTTCTTTTTTGTTCCAGAATGTCCTTCGCGTACAAAATAGCTGCATCCGCATTGAAACATATGGAAACGAAGCAGAATCATCGAATTTGTATGCAGGAACGCGTTACAATCGATTTCATGCTAGCGACGACGAATGTTCGTGTAGAAGTTCTTTTCTGTTCGAAAAAGAAGATTCGCATGCAAAAACGATGCATATGGATCGAAACGTACGCAATTGACGCAGAATCATCTAATTGGCATGCAGGAACGCGGTACAATCGATTTCATGCAAGCGTCGACGAAGTTTCGTGTACACGTTATATTCTGTTCGAGAATGCTCTTCACGTGCAAAATTGCTGCATCCGCATCGAAACGTATGGAATTGACTCGAAAACGTCGAATTCGCATGGCGGAACGCGTAACAATCGAGATCATGCAAGCGACGACGAATGTTCGTGTAGAAGTTCTTTTCTGATCGAAAATGAAGATTCGCATGCAAAAACGATACATCTGCATCGAAACGTACGCAATTGACGCAGAATCACCTAATTCGCCTGTAGGAACGCGTTACAATCGATTTCATGCAAGCGACGACGAATGTGCGTGTAGAAGTTCTTTTCTGTTCGAAAAAGAAGATTCGCATGCAAAAATGATGCATCGCCATCGAAACGTACGCAATTGACGCAGAATCATCAAATTGGCATGCAGGAACGCGGTAAAATCGATTTCATGCAAGCGTCGACGAAGTTTCGTGTACACGTTATATTCTGTTCGAGAATGCTCCTCACGTGCAAAATTGCTGCATCCGCATCGAAACGTATGGAATTGACTCGAAAACATCCAATTCGCATGGCGGAACGCGTAATAATCGAGATCATGCAAGCGACGACGAATGTTCGTGTAGAAGTTGTTTTCTGTTCCAGAATGTTCTTCACGTGCAAAATTGCTGCATCCGTATCTAAACGTATGGAATTGACTCGAAAACGTCGAATTCGCATGCAGGAACGAGGAACAATCGAGTTCATGCAAGCGACGACGAATGTTCGTGTAGTAGTTCATTTCTGTTCGAAAATGAAGATACGCATGCAAACACGATGCATCCGCATTGCAAACTACGGAATTGACGCAGAATCACCTAATTCGCCTGTAGGAACGCGTTACAATCGATTTCATGCAAACGACAACGATGTTTCGTGTACACGTTATTTTCTGTTCGAGAATGTTCTTCACGTGCAAAATCGCTGCATCCACATCGAAGCGTATGGTATTGATCAAAAACATCGAATTCGCATGCAGGACCGCGTTACAATCGAGATCATGCAAGCGACGACGAATGTTCGTGTAGAAGTTCTTTTCTGATCGAAAATGAAGATTCGCATTCAAAAATGATACATCTGCATCGAAACGTACGCAATTGACGCAGAATCACCTAATTCGCCTGTAGGAACGCGTTACAATCGATTTCATGCAAGCGACGACGAATGTGCGTGTAGAAGTTCTTTTCTGTTCGAAAATGAAGATTCGCATGCAAAAATGATGCATCTGCATCGAAACGTACCCAATTGACGCAGAATCATCTAATTGGCATGCAGGAACGCGGTACAATCGATTTCATGCAAGCGTCGACGAAGTTTCGTGTACACGTTATATTCTGTTCGAGAATGCTCTTCACGTGCAAAATTGCTGCATCCGCATCGAAACGTATGGAATTGACTCGAAAACGTCGAGTTCGCCTGTAGGAACGCGTTACAATCGATTTCATGCAAACGACAACGATGTTTCGTGTACACGTTATTTTCTGTTCGAGAATGTTCTTCACGTGCAAAATCGCTGCATCCACATCGAAGCGTATGGAATTGACCAAAAACATCGAATTCGCATGCAGGACCGCGTTACAATCGATTTCATGCAAGCGACGACGAATGTTCGTGTAGTAGTTCTTTTCTGTTCGAAAATGAAGTTTCGCATGCAAAAACGATGCATCTGCATCGAAACGTACGCAATTGACGCAGAATCACCTAATTCGCATGCAGGAACGCGGTACAATCGATTTCATGCAAGCGTCGACGAAGTTTCGTGTACACGTTATATTCTGTTCGAGAATGCTCTTCACGTGCAAAATTGCTGCATCCGCATCGAAACGTATGGAATTGCCTCGAAAACGTCGAATTCGCATGGCGGAACGCGTAACAATCGAGATCATGCAAGCGACGACGAATGTTCGTGTAGAAGTTGTTTTCTGTTCCAGAATGTTCTTCACGTGCAAAATTGCTGCATCCGTATCGAAACGTATGGAATTGACTCGAAAACGTCGAATTCGCATGGCGGAACTCGTAACAATCGAGATCATGCAAGCAACGACGAATGTTCGTGTAGAAGTTGTTTTCTGTTCCAGATTGTTCTTCAAGTGCAAAATCGCTGCATCCGCATCGAAACGTATGGAATTGACCAAAATCATCCAATTCGCATGCAGGACCGCGTTACAATCGATTTCATGCAAGCGACGACGAATGTTCGTGTAGAAGTTCTTTTCAGTTCGAAAATGAAGATTCGCATGCAAAATCGCTGCATCCGCATCGAAACGTATGGAATAGACGCAGAAACATCGAATCCGCATGCAGGAACGAGTAACAATCGAGTTCATGCAAGCGACGCCGAATGTGCGTGTAGAAGTCCTTTTCTGTTCGAAAATGAAGATTCGCATGCAAAAATGATGCATCTGCATCGAAACGTACGCAATTGACGCAGAATCACCTAATTGGCATGCAGGAACGCGGTACAATCGATTTCATGCAAGCGTCGACGAAGTTTCGTGTACACGTTATATTCTGTTTGAGAATGCTCTTCACGTGCAAAATTGCTGCATCCGCATCGAAACGTATGGAATTGACTCGAAAACGTCGAATTCGCATGGCGGAACGCGTAACAATCGAGATCATGCAAGCGACGACGAATGTTCGTGTAGAAGTTCTTTTCTGATCGAAAATGAAGATTCGCATGCAAAAACGATACATCTGCATCGAAACGTACGCAATTGACGCAGAATCACCTAATTCGCCTGTAGGAACGCGTTACAATCGATTTCATGCAAGCGACGACGAATGTGCGTGTAGAAGTTCTTTTCTGTTCGAAAAAGAAGATTCGCATGCAAAAATGATGCATCGCCATCGAAACGTACGCAATTGACGCAGAATCATCAAATTGGCATGCAGGAACGCGGTAAAATCGATTTCATGCAAGCGTCGACGAAGTTTCGTGTACACGTTATATTCTGTTCGAGAATGCTCCTCACGTGCAAAATTGCTGCATCCGCATCGAAACGTATGGAATTGACTCGAAAACATCCAATTCGCATGGCGGAACGCGTAATAATCGAGATCATGCAAGCGACGACGAATGTTCGTGTAGAAGTTGTTTTCTGTTCCAGAATGTTCTTCACGTGCAAAATTGCTGCATCCGTATCTAAACGTATGGAATTGACTCGAAAACGTCGAATTCGCATGCAGGAACGAGGAACAATCGAGTTCATGCAAGCGACGACGAATGTTCGTGTAGTAGTTCATTTCTGTTCGAAAATGAAGATACGCATGCAAACACGATGCATCCGCATTGCAAACTACGGAATTGACGCAGAATCACCTAATTCGCCTGTAGGAACGCGTTACAATCGATTTCATGCAAACGACAACGATGTTTCGTGTACACGTTATTTTCTGTTCGAGAATGTTCTTCACGTGCAAAATCGCTGCATCCACATCGAAGCGTATGGTATTGATCAAAAACATCGAATTCGCATGCAGGACCGCGTTACAATCGAGATCATGCAAGCGACGACGAATGTTCGTGTAGAAGTTCTTTTCTGATCGAAAATGAAGATTCGCATTCAAAAATGATACATCTGCATCGAAACGTACGCAATTGACGCAGAATCACCTAATTCGCCTGTAGGAACGCGTTACAATCGATTTCATGCAAGCGACGACGAATGTGCGTGTAGAAGTTCTTTTCTGTTCGAAAATGAAGATTCGCATGCAAAAATGATGCATCTGCATCGAAACGTACCCAATTGACGCAGAATCATCTAATTGGCATGCAGGAACGCGGTACAATCGATTTCATGCAAGCGTCGACGAAGTTTCGTGTACACGTTATATTCTGTTCGAGAATGCTCTTCACGTGCAAAATTGCTGCATCCGCATCGAAACGTATGGAATTGACTCGAAAACGTCGAATTCGCCTGTAGGAACGCGTTACAATCGATTTCATGCAAACGACAACGATGTTTCGTGTACACGTTATTTTCTGTTCGAGAATGTTCTTCACGTGCAAAATCGCTGCATCCACATCGAAGCGTATGGAATTGACCAAAAACATCGAATTCGCATGCAGGACCGCGTTACAATCGATTTCATGCAAGCGACGACGAATGTTCGTGTAGTAGTTCTTTTCTGTTCGAAAATGAAGTTTCGCATGCAAAAACGATGCATCTGCATCGAAACGTACGCAATTGACGCAGAATCACCTAATTCGCATGCAGGATCGCGTTACAATCGATTTCATGCAAGCGTCGACGTAGTTTCGTGTACAAGTTATTTTCTGTTCCAGAATGTTCTTCACGTGCAAAATCGCTGCATCCGCATAGAAACATATGGAAATGAAGCAGAATCATCGAATTTGCATGCAGGAACGCGTTACAATCGATTTCATGCAAACGACAACGATGTTTCGTGTACACGTTATTTTCTGTTCGAGAATGTTCTTCACGTGCAAAATCGCTGCATCCACATCGAAGCGTATGGAATTGACCAAAAACATCGAATTCGCATGCAGGACCGCGTTACAATCGATTTCATGCAAGCGACGACGAATGTTCGTGTAGTAGTTCTTTTCTGATCGAAAATGAAGATTCGCATTCAAAAATGATACATCTGCATCGAAACGTACGCAATTGACGCAGAATCACCTAATTCGCCTGTAGGAACGCGTTACAATCGATTTCATGCAAGCGACGACGAATGTGCGTGTAGAAGTTCTTTTCTGTTCGAAAATGAAGATTCGCATGCAAAAATGATGCATCTGCATCGAAACGTACCCAATTGACGCAGAATCATCTAATTGGCATGCAGGAACGCGGTACAATCGATTTCATGCAAGCGTCGACGAAGTTTCGTGTACACGTTATATTCTGTTCGAGAATGCTCTTCACGTGCAAAATTGCTGCATCCGCATCGAAACGTATGGAATTGACTCGAAAACGTCGAGTTCGCCTGTAGGAACGCGTTACAATCGATTTCATGCAAACGACAACGATGTTTCGTGTACACGTTATTTTCTGTTCGAGAATGTTCTTCACGTGCAAAATCGCTGCATCCACATCGAAGCGTATGGAATTGACCAAAAACATCGAATTCGCATGCAGGACCGCGTTACAATCGATTTCATGCAAGCGACGACGAATGTTCGTGTAGTAGTTCTTTTCTGTTCGAAAATGAAGTTTCGCATGCAAAAACGATGCATCTGCATCGAAACGTACGCAATTGACGCAGAATCACCTAATTCGCATGCAGGAACGCGGTACAATCGATTTCATGCAAGCGTCGACGAAGTTTCGTGTACACGTTATATTCTGTTCGAGAATGCTCTTCACGTGCAAAATTGCTGCATCCGCATCGAAACGTATGGAATTGCCTCGAAAACGTCGAATTCGCATGGCGGAACGCGTAACAATCGAGATCATGCAAGCGACGACGAATGTTCGTGTAGAAGTTGTTTTCTGTTCCAGAATGTTCTTCACGTGCAAAATTGCTGCATCCGTATCGAAACGTATGGAATTGACTCGAAAACGTCGAATTCGCATGGCGGAACTCGTAACAATCGAGATCATGCAAGCAACGACGAATGTTCGTGTAGAAGTTGTTTTCTGTTCCAGATTGTTCTTCAAGTGCAAAATCGCTGCATCCGCATCGAAACGTATGGAATTGACCAAAATCATCCAATTCGCATGCAGGACCGCGTTACAATCGATTTCATGCAAGCGACGACGAATGTTCGTGTAGAAGTTCTTTTCAGTTCGAAAATGAAGATTCGCATGCAAAATCGCTGCATCCGCATCGAAACGTATGGAATAGACGCAGAAACATCGAATCCGCATGCAGGAACGAGTAACAATCGAGTTCATGCAAGCGACGCCGAATGTGCGTGTAGAAGTCCTTTTCTGTTCGAAAATGAAGATTCGCATGCAAAAATGATGCATCTGCATCGAAACGTACGCAATTGACGCAGAATCACCTAATTGGCATGCAGGAACGCGGTACAATCGATTTCATGCAAGCGTCGACGAAGTTTCGTGTACACGTTATATTCTGTTTGAGAATGCTCTTCACGTGCAAAATTGCTGCATCCGCATCGAAACGTATGGAATTGACTCGAAAACGTCGAATTCGCATGGCGGAACGCGTAACAATCGAGATCATGCAAGCGACGACGAATGTTCGTGTAGAAGTTCTTTTCTGATCGAAAATGAAGATTCGCATGCAAAAACGATACATCTGCATCGAAACGTACGCAATTGACGCAGAATCACCTAATTCGCCTGTAGGAACGCGTTACAATCGATTTCATGCAAGCGACGACGAATGTGCGTGTAGAAGTTCTTTTCTGTTCGAAAAAGAAGATTCGCATGCAAAAATGATGCATCGCCATCGAAACGTACGCAATTGACGCAGAATCATCAAATTGGCATGCAGGAACGCGGTAAAATCGATTTCATGCAAGCGTCGACGAAGTTTCGTGTACACGTTATATTCTGTTCGAGAATGCTCCTCACGTGCAAAATTGCTGCATCCGCATCGAAACGTATGGAATTGACTCGAAAACATCCAATTCGCATGGCGGAACGCGTAATAATCGAGATCATGCAAGCGACGACGAATGTTCGTGTAGAAGTTGTTTTCTGTTCCAGAATGTTCTTCACGTGCAAAATTGCTGCATCCGTATCTAAACGTATGGAATTGACTCGAAAACGTCGAATTCGCATGCAGGAACGAGGAACAATCGAGTTCATGCAAGCGACGACGAATGTTCGTGTAGTAGTTCATTTCTGTTCGAAAATGAAGATACGCATGCAAACACGATGCATCCGCATTGCAAACTACGGAATTGACGCAGAATCACCTAATTCGCCTGTAGGAACGCGTTACAATCGATTTCATGCAAACGACAACGATGTTTCGTGTACACGTTATTTTCTGTTCGAGAATGTTCTTCACGTGCAAAATCGCTGCATCCACATCGAAGCGTATGGTATTGATCAAAAACATCGAATTCGCATGCAGGACCGCGTTACAATCGAGATCATGCAAGCGACGACGAATGTTCGTGTAGAAGTTCTTTTCTGATCGAAAATGAAGATTCGCATTCAAAAATGATACATCTGCATCGAAACGTACGCAATTGACGCAGAATCACCTAATTCGCCTGTAGGAACGCGTTACAATCGATTTCATGCAAGCGACGACGAATGTGCGTGTAGAAGTTCTTTTCTGTTCGAAAATGAAGATTCGCATGCAAAAATGATGCATCTGCATCGAAACGTACCCAATTGACGCAGAATCATCTAATTGGCATGCAGGAACGCGGTACAATCGATTTCATGCAAGCGTCGACGAAGTTTCGTGTACACGTTATATTCTGTTCGAGAATGCTCTTCACGTGCAAAATTGCTGCATCCGCATCGAAACGTATGGAATTGACTCGAAAACGTCGAATTCGCCTGTAGGAACGCGTTACAATCGATTTCATGCAAACGACAACGATGTTTCGTGTACACGTTATTTTCTGTTCGAGAATGTTCTTCACGTGCAAAATCGCTGCATCCACATCGAAGCGTATGGAATTGACCAAAAACATCGAATTCGCATGCAGGACCGCGTTACAATCGATTTCATGCAAGCGACGACGAATGTTCGTGTAGTAGTTCTTTTCTGTTCGAAAATGAAGTTTCGCATGCAAAAACGATGCATCTGCATCGAAACGTACGCAATTGACGCAGAATCACCTAATTCGCATGCAGGATCGCGTTACAATCGATTTCATGCAAGCGTCGACGTAGTTTCGTGTACAAGTTATTTTCTGTTCCAGAATGTTCTTCACGTGCAAAATCGCTGCATCCGCATAGAAACATATGGAAATGAAGCAGAATCATCGAATTTGCATGCAGGAACGCGTAACAATCGAATTCATGCAAGTGACGACGAATGTTCGTGTAGAAGTTATTTTCTGTTCCAGAATGTTCTTCAGGTGCAAAATCGCTGCATCCGCATCGAAATGTATGGAATTGACGCAGAATCACCTAATTCGCATGCAGGATCGCGTAACAATCGATTTCATGCAAGCGACGACGAATGTTCGTGTTGAAGTTCTTTTCTGTTCGAAAAAGAAGATTCGCATGCAAAAACGATGCATATGGATCGAAACGTACGCAATTGACGAAAAATCATCTAACTGGCATGCAGGAACGCGGTACAATCGATTTCATGCAAGCGTCGACGAAGTTTCGTGTACACGTTATATTCTGCTCGAGAATGCTCTTCACGTGCAAAATTGCTGCATCCGCATCGAAACGTATGGAATTGACTCGAAAACGTCGAATTCGCATGGCGGAACGCGTAACAATCGAGATCATGCAAGCGACGACGAATGTTCGTGTAGAAGTTGTTTTCTGTTCCAGAATGTTCTTCACGTGCAAAATTGCTGCATCCGTATCGAAACGTATGGAATTGACTCGAAAACGTCGAATTCGCATGCAGGAACGAGGAACAATCGAGTTCATGCAAGCGACGACGAATGTTCGTGTAGTAGTTCATTTCTGTTCGAAAATGAAGATACGCATGCAAACACGGTGCATCTGCATTGCAAACTACGGAATTGACGC
This sequence comes from Lasioglossum villosulum, assembly GCA_963971365.1. Taxonomy (NCBI): domain Eukaryota; kingdom Metazoa; phylum Arthropoda; class Insecta; order Hymenoptera; family Halictidae; genus Lasioglossum; species Lasioglossum villosulum. The sequence goes on along the minus strand of OZ020502.1, from coordinate 15,644,459 downwards.
AGAATCACCTAATTCGCCTGTAGGAACGCGTTACAATCGATTTCATGCAAACGACAACGATGTTTCGTGTACACGTTATTTTCTGTTCGAGAATGTTCTTCACGTGCAAAATCGCTGCATCCACATCGAAGCGTATGGAATTGACCAAAAACATCGAATTCGCATGCAGGACCGCGTTACAATCGATTTCATGCAAGCGACGACGAATGTTCGTGTAGTAGTTCTTTTCTGTTCGAAAATGAAGTTTCGCATGCAAAAACGATGCATCTGCATCGAAACGTACGCAATTGACGCAGAATCACCTAATTCGCATGCAGGATCGCGTTACAATCGATTTCATGCAAGCGTCGACGTGGTTTCGTGTACAAGTTATTTTCTGTTCCAGAATGTTCTTCACGTGCAAAATCGCTGCATCCGCATTGAAACATATGGAAATGAAGCAGAATCATCGAATTTGCATGCAGGAACGCGTAACAATCGAATTCATGCAAGTGACGACGAATGTTCGTGTAGAAGTTATTTTCTGTTCCAGAATGTTCTTCAGGTGCAAAATCGCTGCATCCGCATCGAAATGTATGGAATTGACGCAGAATCACCTAATTCGCATGCAGGATCGCGTAACAATCGAGTTCATGCAAGCGACGACGAATGTTCGTGTACAAGTTCTTCTTTGTTCCAGAATGTTCTTCACGTACAAAATAGCTGCATCCGCATTGAAACATATGGAAACGAAGCAGAATCATCGAATTTGTATGCAGGAACGCGTTACAATCGATTTCATGCAAGCGACGACGAATGTTCGTGTTGAAGTTCTTTTCTGTTCGAAAAAGAAGATTCGCATGCACAAACGATGCATATGGATCGAAACGTACGCAATTGACGCAGAATCATCTAACTGGCATGCAGGAACGCGGTACAATCGATTTCATGCAAGCGTCGACGAAGTTTCGTGTACACGTTATATTCTGCTCGAGAATGCTCTTCACGTGCAAAATCGCAGCATCCACATCGAAACGTATGTAATTGACCAAAAACATCGAATTCGCATGCAGGACTGCGTTACAATCGATTTCATGCAAGCGACGACGAATGTTCGTGTAGAAGTTCTTTTCTGTTCGAAAATGAAGATTCGCATGCAAAAACGATGCATATGGATCGAAACGTACGCAATTGACGCAGAATCACCTAATTTGCATACAGGATCGCGTTACAATTGATTTCATGCAAGCGTCGATGAAGTTTCGTGTACACGTTATATTCTGTTCGAGAATGTTCTTCACGTGCAAAATTGCTGCATCCGTATCGAAACGTATGGAATTGACTCGAAAACGTCGAATTCGCATGCAGGAACGAGGAACAATCGAGTTCATGCAAGCGACGACGAATGTTCGTGTAGTAGTTCATTTTTGTTCGAAAATGAAGATACGCATGCAAACACGGTGCATCTGCATTGCAAACTACGGAATTGACGCAGAATCACCTAATTCGCCTGTAGGAACGCGTTACAATCGATTTCATGCAAACGACAACGATGTTTCGTGTACACGTTATTTTCTGTTCGAGAATGTTCTTCACGTGCAAAATCGCTGCATCCACATCGAAGCGTATGGAATTGACCAAAAACATCGAATTCGCATGCAGGACCGCGTTACAATCGATTTCATGCAAGCGTCGACGTGGTTTCGTGTACAAGTTATTTTCTGTTCCAGAATGTTCTTCACGTGCAAAATCGCTGCATCCGCATTGAAACATATGGAAATGAAGCAGAATCATCGAATTTGCATGCAGGAACGCGTAACAATCGAATTCATGCAAGTGACGACGAATGTTCGTGTAGAAGTTATTTTCTGTTCCAGAATGTTCTTCAGGTGCAAAATCGCTGCATCCGCATCGAAATGTATGGAATTGACGCAGAATCACCTAATTCGCATGCAGGATCGCGTAACAATCGAGTTCATGCAAGCGACGACGAATGTTCGTGTACAAGTTCTTCTTTGTTCCAGAATGTTCTTCACGTACAAAATAGCTGCATCCGCATTGAAACATATGGAAACGAAGCAGAATCATCGAATTTGTATGCAGGAACGCGTTACAATCGATTTCATGCAAGCGACGACGAATGTTCGTGTTGAAGTTCTTTTCTGTTCGAAAAAGAAGATTCGCATGCACAAACGATGCATATGGATCGAAACGTACGCAATTAACGCAGAATCATCTAACTGGCATGCAGGAACGCGGTACAATCGATTTCATGCAAGCGTCGACGAAGTTTCGTGTACACGTTATATTCTGCTCGAGAATGCTCTTCACGTGCAAAATTGCTGCATCCGCATCGAAACGTATGGAATTGACTCGAAAACGTCGAATTCGCATGGCGGAACGCGTAACAATCGAGATCATGCAAGCGACGACGAATGTTCGTGTAGAAGTTGTTTTCTGTTCCAGAATGTTCTTCACGTGCAAAATTGCTGCATCCGTAACGAAACGTATGGAAATGACTCGAAAACGTCGAATTCGCATGCAGGAACGAGGAACAATCGAGATCATGCAAGCGACGACGAATGTTCGTGTAGAAGTTGTTTTCTGTTCCAGAATGTTCTTCACGTGCAAAATTGCTGCATCCGTAACGAAACGTATGGAAATGACTCGAAAACGTCGAATTCGCATGCAGGAACGAGGAACAATCGAGTTCATGCAAGCGACGACGAATGTTCGTGTAGTAGTTCATTTCTGTTCGAAAATGAAGATACGCATGCAAACACGGTGCATCTGCATTGCAAACTACGGAATTGACGCAGAATCACCTAATTCGCCTGTAGGAACGCGTTACAATCGATTTCATGCAAACGACAACGATGTTTCGTGTACACGTTATTTTCTGTTCGAGAATGTTCTTCACGTGCAAAATCGCTGCATCCACATCGAAGCGTATGGAATTGACCAAAAACATCGAATTCGCATGCAGGACCGCGTTACAATCGATTTCATGCAAGCGACGACGAATGTTCGTGTAGTAGTTCTTTTCTGTTCGAAAATGAAGTTTCGCATGCAAAAACGATGCATCTGCATCGAAACGTACGCAATTGACGCAGAATCACCTAATTCGCATGCAGGATCGCGTTACAATCGATTTCATGCAAGCGTCGACGTGGTTTCGTGTACAAGTTATTTTCTGTTCCAGAATGTTCTTCACGTGCAAAATCGCTGCATCCGCATTGAAACATATGGAAATGAAGCAGAATCATCGAATTTGCATGCAGGAACGCGTAACAATCGAATTCATGCAAGTGACGACGAATGTTCGTGTAGAAGTTATTTTCTGTTCCAGAATGTTCTTCAGGTGCAAAATCGCTGCATCCGCATCGAAATGTATGGAATTGACGCAGAATCACCTAATTCGCATGCAGGATCGCGTAACAATCGAGTTCATGCAAGCGACGACGAATGTTCGTGTACAAGTTCTTCTTTGTTCCAGAATGTTCTTCACGTACAAAATAGCTGCATCCGCATTGAAACATATGGAAACGAAGCAGAATCATCGAATTTGTATGCAGGAACGCGTTACAATCGATTTCATGCAAGCGACGACGAATGTTCGTGTTGAAGTTCTTTTCTGTTCGAAAAAGAAGATTCGCATGCACAAACGATGCATATGGATCGAAACGTACGCAATTAACGCAGAATCATCTAACTGGCATGCAGGAACGCGGTACAATCGATTTCATGCAAGCGTCGACGAAGTTTCGTGTACACGTTATATTCTGCTCGAGAATGCTCTTCACGTGCAAAATTGCTGCATCCGCATCGAAACGTATGGAATTGACTTGAAAACGTCGAATTCGCATGGCGGAACGCGTAACAATCGAGATCATGCAAGCGACGACGAATGTTCGTGTAGAAGTTGTTTTCTGTTCCAGAATGTTCTTCACGTGCAAAATTGCTGCATCCGTAACGAAACGTATGGAAATGACTCGAAAACGTCGAATTCGCATGCAGGAACGAGGAACAATCGAGATCATGCAAGCGACGACGAATGTTCGTGTAGAAGTTGTTTTCTGTTCCAGAATGTTCTTCACGTGCAAAATTGCTGCATCCGTAACGAAACGTATGGAAATGACTCGAAAACGTCGAATTCGCATGCAGGAACGAGGAACAATCGAGTTCATGCAAGCGACGACGAATGTTCGTGTAGTAGTTCATTTCTGTTCGAAAATGAAGATACGCATGCAAACACGGTGCATCTGCATTGCAAACTACGGAATTGACGCAGAATCACCTAATTCGCCTGTAGGAACGCGTTACAATCGATTTCATGCAAACGACAACGATGTTTCGTGTACACGTTATTTTCTGTTCGAGGATGTTCTTCACGTGCAAAATCGCTGCATCCACATCGAAGCGTATGGAATTGACCAAAAACATCGAATTCGCATGCAGGACCGCGTTACAATCGATTTCATGCAAGCGACGACGAATGTTCGTGTAGTAGTTCTTTTCTGTTCGAAAATGAAGTTTCGCATGCAAAAACGATGCATCTGCATCGAAACGTACGCAATTGACGCAGAATCACCTAATTCGCATGCAGGATCGCGTTACAATCGATTTCATGCAAGCGTCGACGTGGTTTCGTGTACAAGTTATTTTCTGTTCCAGAATGTTCTTCACGTGCAAAATCGCTGCATCCGCATTGAAACATATGGAAATGAAGCAGAATCATCGAATTTGCATGCAGGAACGCGTAACAATCGAATTCATGCAAGTGACGACGAATGTTCGTGTAGAAGTTATTTTCTGTTCCAGAATGTTCTTCAGGTGCAAAATCGCTGCATCCGCATCGAAATGTATGGAATTGACGCAGAATCACCTAATTCGCATGCAGGATCGCGTAACAATCGAGTTCATGCAAGCGACGACGAATGTTCGTGTACAAGTTCTTCTTTGTTCCAGAATGTTCTTCACGTACAAAATAGCTGCATCCGCATTGAAACATATGGAAACGAAGCAGAATCATCGAATTTGTATGCAGGAACGCGTTACAATCGATTTCATGCAAGCGACGACGAATGTTCGTGTTGAAGTTCTTTTCTGTTCGAAAAAGAAGATTCGCATGCACAAACGATGCATATGGATCGAAACGTACGCAATTGACGCAGAATCATCTAACTGGCATGCAGGAACACGGTACACTCGATTTCATGCAAGCGTCGACGAAGTTTCGTGTACACGTTATATTCTGCTCGAGAATGCTCTTCACGTGCAAAATTGCTGCATCCGCATCGAAACGTATGGAATTGACTCGAAAACGTCGAATTCGCATGGCGGAACGCGTAACAATCGAGATCATGCAAGCGACGACGAATGTTCGTGTACACGTTATTTTCTGTTCGAGAATGTTCTTCACGTGCAAAATCGCTGCATCCACATCGAAGCGTATGGAATTGACCAAAAACATCGAATTCGCATGGCGGAACGCGTTACAATCGATTTCATGCGAGCGTCGACGTGGTTTCGTGTACAAGTTATTTTCTGTTCCAGAATGTTCTTCACGTGCAAAATCGCTGCATCCGCATTGAAACATATGGAAATGAAGCAGAATCATCGAATTTGCATGCAGGAACGCGTAACAATCGAATTCATGCAAGTGACGACGAATGTTCGTGTAGAAGTTCTTTTCTGTTCGAAAAAGAAGATTCGCATGCATATGGATCGAAACGTACGCAATTGACGCAGAATCACCTAATTGGCATGCAGGAACGCGGTACAATCGATTTCATGCAAGCGTCGACGAAGTTTCGTGTACACGTTATATTCTGTTCGACAATGTTCTTCACGTGCAAAATCGCAGCATCCACATCGAAACGTATGTAATTGACCAAAAACATCGAATTCGCATGCAGGACTGCGTTACAATCGATTTCATGCAAGCGACGACGAATGTTCGTGTAGAAGTTCTTTTCTGTTCGAAAATGAAGATTCGCATGCAAAAACGATGCATATGGATCGAAACGTACGCAATTGACGCAGAATCACCTAATTTGCATACAGGATCGCGTTACAATTGATTTCATGCAAGCGTCGATGAAGTTTCGTGTACACGTTATATTCTGTTCGAGAATGTTCTTCACGTGCAAAATTGCTGCATCCGTATCGAAACGTATGGAATTGACTCGAAAACGTCGAATTCGCATGCAGGAACGAGGAACAATCGAGTTCATGCAAGCGACGACGAATGTTCGTGTAGTAGTTCATTTCTGTTCGAAAATGAAGATACGCATGCAAACACGGTGCATCTGCATTGCAAACTACGGAATTGACGCAGAATCACCTAATTCGCCTGTAGGAACGCGTTACAATCGATTTCATGCAAACGACAACGATGTTTCGTGTACACGTTATTTTCTGTTCGAGAATGTTCTTCACGTGCAAAATCGCTGCATCCACATCGAAGCGTATGGAATTGACCAAAAACATCGAATTCGCATGCAGGACCGCGTTACAATCGATTTCATGCAAGCGTCGACGTGGTTTCGTGTACAAGTTATTTTCTGTTCCAGAATGTTCTTCACGTGCAAAATCGCTGCATCCGCATTGAAACATATGGAAATGAAGCAGAATCATCGAATTTGCATGCAGGAACGCGTAACAATCGAATTCATGCAAGTGACGACGAATGTTCGTGTAGAAGTTATTTTCTGTTCCAGAATGTTCTTCAGGTGCAAAATCGCTGCATCCGCATCGAAATGTATGGAATTGACGCAGAATCACCTAATTCGCATGCAGGATCGCGTAACAATCGAGTTCATGCAAGCGACGACGAATGTTCGTGTACAAGTTCTTCTTTGTTCCAGAATGTTCTTCACGTACAAAATAGCTGCATCCGCATTGAAACATATGGAAACGAAGCAGAATCATCGAATTTGTATGCAGGAACGCGTTACAATCGATTTCATGCAAGCGACGACGAATGTTCGTGTTGAAGTTCTTTTCTGTTCGAAAAAGAAGATTCGCATGCACAAACGATGCATATGGATCGAAACGTACGCAATTAACGCAGAATCATCTAACTGGCATGCAGGAACGCGGTACAATCGATTTCATGCAAGCGTCGACGAAGTTTCGTGTACACGTTATATTCTGCTCGAGAATGCTCTTCACGTGCAAAATTGCTGCATCCGCATCGAAACGTATGGAATTGACTCGAAAACGCCGAATTCGCATGGCGGAACGCGTAACAATCGAGATCATGCAAGCGACGACGAATGTTCGTGTAGAAGTTGTTTTCTGTTCCAGAATGTTCTTCACGTGCAAAATTGCTGCATCCGTAACGAAACGTATGGAAATGACTCGAAAACGTCGAATTCGCATGCAGGAACGAGGAACAATCGAGTTCATGCAAGCGACGACGAATGTTCGTGTAGTAGTTCATTTCTGTTCGAAAATGAAGATACGCATGCAAACACGGTGCATCTGCATTGCAAACTACGGAATTGACGCAGAATCACCTAATTCGCCTGTAGGAACGCGTTACAATCGATTTCATGCAAACGACAACGATGTTTCGTGTACACGTTATTTTCTGTTCGAGAATGTTCTTCACGTGCAAAATCGCTGCATCCACATCGAAGCGTATGGAATTGACCAAAAACATCGAATTCGCATGCAGGACCGCGTTACAATCGATTTCATGCAAGCGACGACGAATGTTCGTGTAGTAGTTCTTTTCTGTTCGAAAATGAAGATTCGCATGCAAAAACGATGCATCTGCATCGAAACGTACGCAATTGACGCAGAATCACCTAATTCGCATGCAGGATCGCGTTACAATCGATTTCATGCAAGCGTCGACGTGGTTTCGTGCACAAGTTATTTTCTGTTCCAGAATGTTCTTCACGTGCAAAATCGCTGCATCCGCATTGAAACATATGGAAATGAAGCAGAATCATCGAATTTGCATGCAAGAACGCGTAACAATCGAATTCATGCAAGCGACGACGAATGTTCGTGTAGAAGTTCTTTTCTGTTCGAAAATGAAGATTCGCATGCAAAAACGATGCATATGGATCGAAACGTACGCAATTGACGCAGAATCACCTAATTTGCATGCAGGATCGCGTTACAATTGATTTCATGCAAACGTCGATGAAGTTTCGTGTACACGTTATATTCTGTTCGAGAATGTTCTTCACGTGCAAAATCGCTGCATCCACATCGAAGCGTATGGAATTGACCAAAAACATCGAATTCGCATGCAGGACCGCGTTACAATCGATTTCATGCAAGCGACGACGAATGTTCGTGTAGTAGTTCATTTCTGTTCGAAAATGAAGATACGCATGCAAACACGGTGCATCTGCATTGCAAACTACGGAATTGACGCAGAATCACCTAATTCGCCTGTAGGAACGCGTTACAATCGATTTCATGCAAACGACAACGATGTTTCGTGTACACGTTATTTTCTGTTCGAGAATGTTCTTCACGTGCAAAATCGCTGCATCCACATCGAAGCGTATGGAATTGACCAAAAACATCGAATTCGCATGCAGGACCGCGTTACAATCGATTTCATGCAAGCGACGACGAATGTTCGTGTAGTAGTTCTTTTCTGTTCGAAAATGAAGATTCGCATGCAAAAACGATGCATCTGCATCGAAACGTACGCAATTGACGCAGAATCACCTAATTCGCATGCAGGATCGCGTTACAATCGATTTCATGCAAGCGTCGACGTGGTTTCGTGCACAAGTTATTTTCTGTTCCAGAATGTTCTTCACGTGCAAAATCGCTGCATCCGCATTGAAACATATGGAAATGAAGCAGAATCATCGAATTTGCATGCAAGAACGCGTAACAATCGAATTCATGCAAGCGACGACGAATGTTCGTGTAGAAGTTCTTTTCTGTTCGAAAATGAAGATTCGCATGCAAAAACGATGCATATGGATCGAAACGTACGCAATTGACGCAGAATCACCTAATTTGCATGCAGGATCGCGTTACAATTGATTTCATGCAAACGTCGATGAAGTTTCGTGTACACGTTATATTCTGTTCGAGAATGTTCTTCACGTGCAAAATCGCAGCATCCACATTGAAACGTATGTAATTGACCAAAAACATCGAATTCGCATGCAGGACCGCGTTACAATCGAGTTCATGCAAGCGACGACGAATGTGCGTGTAGAAGTTCTTTTCTGTACGAAAATGAAGATTCGCATGCAAAAATGATGCATCCGCATCGAAAAGTATGGAATAGACGCAGAAACATCGAATCCGCATGCAGGACGGCGTCACAATCGATTTCATGCAAGCGACGACGAATGTTCGTGTAGAAGTTCTTTTCAGTTCGAAAATGAAGATTCGCATGCAAAATCGCTGCATCCGCATCGAAACGTATGGAATAGACGCAGAAACATCGAATCCGCATGCAGGAACGCGTTACAATCGATTTCATGCAAGCGACGACGAATGTTCGTGTAGAAGTTCTTTTCTGTTCGAAAATGAAGATTCGCATGCAAAATCGCTGCATCCGCATCGAAACGTATGGAATAGACGCAGAATCACCTAATTTGCATGCAGGATCGCGTTACAATTGATTTCATGCAAGCGACAACGATGTTTCGTGTACAAGTTATTTTCTGTTCCAGAATGTTCTTCACGTGCAAAATCGCTGCATCCGCATTGAAACGTATGGAATAGACGCAGAAACATCGAATCCGCATGCAGGAACGAGTAACAATCGAGTTCATGCAAGCGGCGACGAATGTGCGTGTAGAAGTCCTTTTCAGTTCGAAAATGAAGATTCGCATGCAAAAATGATGCATCTGCATCGAAACGTACGCAATTGACGCAGAATCACCTAATTGGCATGCAGGAACGCGGTACAATCGATTTCATGCAAGCGACGACGAATGTTCGTGTAGAAGTTCTTTTCAGTTCGAAAATGAAGATTCGCATGCAAAATCGCTGCATCCGCATCGAAACGTATGGAATTGACGCAGAAACATCGAATCCGCATGCAGGAACGCGTTACAATCGATTTCATGCAAGCGACGACGAATGTTCGTGTAGAAGTTCTTTTCTGTTCGAAAATGAAGATTCGCATGCAAAAACGATGCATATGGATCGAAACGTACGCAATTGACGCAGAATCACCTAATTTGCATGCAGGATCGCGTTACAATTGATTTCATGCAAGCGTCGATGAAGTTTCGTGTACACGTTATATTCTGTTCGAGAATGTTCTTCACGTGCAAAATCGCAGCATCCACATTGAAACGTATGTAATTGACCAAAAACATCGAATTCGCATGCAGGACCGCGTTACAATCGAGTTCATGCAAGCGACGACGAATGTGCGTGTAGAAGTTCTTTTCTGTACGAAAATGAAGATTCGCATGCAAAACTGATGCATCCGCATCGAAAAGTATGGAATAGACGCAGAAACATCGAATCCGCATGCAGGACGGCGTCACAATCGATTTCATGCAAGCGACGACGAATGTTCGTGTAGAAGTTCTTTTCTGTACGAAAATGAAGATTCGCATGCAAAACTGATGCATCCACATCGAAAAGTATGGAATAGACGCAGAAACATCGAATCCGCATGCAGGACGGCGTCACAATCGATTTCATGCAAGCGACGACGAATGTTCGTGTAGAAGTTCTTTTCAGTTCGAAAATGAAGATTCGCATGCAAAATCGCTGCATCCGCATCGAAACGTATGGAATATACGCAGAAACATCGAATCCGCATGCAGGAACGCGTTACAATCGATTTCATGCAAGCGACGACGAATGTTCGTGTAGAAGTTCTTTTCTGTTCGAAAATGAAGATTCGCATGCAAAATCGCTGCATCTGCATCGAAACGTACGCAATTGACGCAGAATCACCTAATTGGCATGCAGGAACGCGGTACAATCGATTTCATGCAAGCGTCGACGAAGTTTCGTGTACACGTTATATTCTGTTCCAGAATGTTCTTCCCGTGCAGAATTGCTGCATCCGCATCGAAACGTATGGAATTGACTCGAAAACGTCGAATTCGCATGGCGGATGTCGTAACAATCGAGATCATGCAAGCGACGACGAATGTTCGTGTAGAAGTTGTTTTCTGTTCCAGAATGTTCTTCACGTGCAAAATCGCAGCATCAACATCGACACGTATGGAATTGACCAAAATCATCCAATTCGCATGCAGGACCGCGTTACAATCGATTTCATGCAAGCGACGACGAATGTTCGTGTAGAAGTTCTTTTCTGATCGAAAATGAAGATTCGCATGCAAAAACGATACATCAGCATCGAAACGTACGCAATTGACGCAGAATCACCTAATTCGCCTGTAGGAACGCGTTACAATCGATTTCATGCATGCGACGACGAATGTTCGTGTAGAAGTTCTTTTCTGTTCGAAAATGAAGATTCGCATGCAAAAATGATGCATCTGCATCGAAACGTACGCAATTGACGCAGAATCACTTAATTGGCATGCAGGAACGCGGTACAATCGATTTCATGCAAGCGTCGACGAAGTTTCGTGTACACGTTATATTCTGTTCGAGAATGTTCTTCACGTGCAAAATCGCAGCATCCACATCGAAACGTATGTAATTGACCAAAATCATCCAATTCGCATGCAGGACCGCGTTACAATCGATTTCATACAAGCGATGACGAATGTTCGTGTAGAAGTTCTTTTCTGTTCGAAAATGAAGATTCGCATGCAAAAATGATGCATCCGCATCGAAAAGTATGGAATAGACGCAGAAACATCGAATCCGCATGCAGGACCGCGGTACAATCGATTTCATGCAAGCGTCGACGAAGTTTCGTGTACACGTTATATTCTGTTCGAGAATGCTCTTCACGTGCAAAATTGCTGCATCCGCATCGAAACGTATGGAATTGACTCGAAAACGTCGAATTCGCATGGCGGAACGCGTAACAATCGAGATCATGCAAGCGACGACGAATGTTCGTGTAAAAGTTGTTTTCTGTTCCAGAATGTTCTTCACGTGCAAAATTGCTGCATTCGTATCGAAACGTATGGAATTGACTCGAAAACGTCGAATTCGCATGGCGGAACTCGTAACAATCGAGATCATGCAAGCGACGACGAATGTTCGTGTAGAAGTTGTTTTCTGTTCCAGATTGTTCTTCACGTGCAAAATCGTTGCATCCGCATCGAAACGTATGGAATTGACCAAAATCATCCAATTCGCATGCAGGACCGCGTTACAATCGATTTCATGCAAGCGACGACGAATGTTCGTGTAGAAGTTCTTTTCAGTTCGAAAATGAAGATTCGCATGCAAAATCGCTGCATCCGCATCGAAACGTATGGAATAGACGCAGAAACATCGAATCCGCATGCAGGAACGAGTAACAATCGAGTTCATGCAAGCGACGCCGAATGTGCGTGTAGAAGTCCTTTTCTGTTCGAAAATGAAGATTCGCATGCAAAAATGATGCATCTGCATCGAAACGTACGCAATTGACGCAGAATCACCTAATTGGCATGCAGGAACGCGGTACAATCGATTTCATGCAAGCGTCGACGAAGTTTCGTGTACACGTTATATTCTGTTTGAGAATGCTCTTCACGTGCAAAATTGCTGCATCCGCATCGAAACGTATGGAATTGACTCGAAAACGTCGAATTCGCATGGCGGAACGCGTAACAATCGAGATCATGCAAGCGACGACGAATGTTCGTGTAGAAGTTATTTTCTGTTCGAGAATGTTCTTCACGTGCAAAATCGCTGCATCCACATCGAAGCGTATGGAATTGACCAAAAACATCGAATTCGCATGGCGGAACGCGTTACAATCGATTTCATGCAAGCGTCGACGTGGTTTCGTGTACAAGTTATTTTCTGTTCCAGAATGTTCTTCACGTGCAAAATCGCTGCATCCGCATTGAAACATATGGAAATGAAGCAGAATCATCGAATTTGCATGCAGGAACGCGTAACAATCGAATTCATGCAAGTGACGACGAATGTTCGTGTAGAAGTTCTTTTCTGTTCGAAAAAGAAGATTCGCATGCATATGGATCGAAACGTACGCAATTGACGCAGAATCACCTAATTGGCATGCAGGAACGCGGTACAATCGATTTCATGCAAGCGTCGACGAAGTTTCGTGTACACGTTATATTCTGTTCGACAATGTTCTTCACGTGCAAAATCGCAGCATCCACATCGAAACGTATGTAATTGACCAAAAACATCGAATTCGCATGCAGGACTGCGTTACAATCGATTTCATGCAAGCGACGACGAATGTTCGTGTAGAAGTTCTTTTCTGTTCGAAAATGAAGATTCGCATGCAAAAACGATGCATATGGATCGAAACGTACGCAATTGACGCAGAATCACCTAATTTGCATACAGGATCGCGTTACAATTGATTTCATGCAAGCGTCGATGAAGTTTCGTGTACACGTTATATTCTGTTCGAGAATGTTCTTCACGTGCAAAATTGCTGCATCCGTATCGAAACGTATGGAATTGACTCGAAAACGTCGAATTCGCATGCAGGAACGAGGAACAATCGAGTTCATGCAAGCGACGACGAATGTTCGTGTAGTAGTTCATTTCTGTTCGAAAATGAAGATACGCATGCAAACACGGTGCATCTGCATTGCAAACTACGGAATTGACGCAGAATCACCTAATTCGACTGTAGGAACGCGTTACAATCGATTTCATGCAAACGACAACGATGTTTCGTGTACACGTTATTTTCTGTTCGAGAATGTTCTTCACGTGCAAAATCGCTGCATCCACATCGAAGCGTATGGAATTGACCAAAAACATCGAATTCGCATGCAGGACCGCGTTACAATCGATTTCATGCAAGCGACGACGAATGTTCGTGTAGTAGTTCTTTTCTGTTCGAAAATGAAGATTCGCATGCAAAAACGATGCATCTGCATCGAAACGTACGCAATTGACGCAGAATCACCTAATTCGCATGCAGGATCACGTTACAATCGATTTCATGCAAGCGTCGACGTGGTTTCGTGTACAAGTTATTTTCTGTTCCAGAATGTTCTTCACGTGCAAAATCGCTGCATCCGCATTGAAACGTATGGAATAGACGCAGAAACATCGAATCCGCATGCAGGAACGAGTAACAATCGAGTTCATGCAAGCGGCGACGAATGTGCGTGTAGAAGTCCTTTTCAGTTCGAAAATGAAGATTCGCATGCAAAAATGATGCATCTGCATCGAAACGTACGCAATTGACGCAGAATCACCTAATTGGCATGCAGGACCGCGTTACAATCGATTTCATGCAAGCGACGACGAATGTTCGTGTAGAAGTTCTTTTCAGTTCGAAAATGAAGATTCGCATGCAAAATCGCTGCATCCGCATCGAAACGTATGGAATTGACGCAGAAACATCGAATTCGCATGCAGGACCGCGTTACAATCGATTTCATGCAAGCGACGACGAATGTTCGTGTAGAAGTTCTTTTCTGATCGAAAATGAAGATTCGCATGCAAAAACGATACATCAGCATCGAAACGTACGCAATTGACGCAGAATCACCTAATTCGCCTGTAGGAACGCGTTACAATCGATTTCATGCATGCGACGACGAATGTTCGTGTAGAAGTTCTTTTCTGTTCGAAAATGAAGATTCGCATGCAAAAATGATGCATCTGCATCGAAACGTACGCAATTGACGCAGAATCACTTAATTGGCATGCAGGAACGCGGTACAATCGATTTCATGCAAGCGTCGACGAAGTTTCGTGTACACGTTATATTCTGTTCGAGAATGTTCTTCACGTGCAAAATCGCAGCATCCACATCGAAACGTATGTAATTGACCAAAATCATCCAATTCGCATGCAGGACCGCGTTACAATCGATTTCATACAAGCGATGACGAATGTTCGTGTAGAAGTTCTTTTCTGTTCGAAAATGAAGATTCGCATGCAAAAATGATGCATCCGCATCGAAAAGTATGGAATAGACGCAGAAACATCGAATCCGCATGCAGGACCGCGGTACAATCGATTTCATGCAAGCGTCGACGAAGTTTCGTGTACACGTTATATTCTGTTCGAGAATGCTCTTCACGTGCAAAATTGCTGCATCCGCATCGAAACGTATGGAATTGACTCGAAAACGTCGAATTCGCATGGCGGAACGCGTAACAATCGAGATCATGCAAGCGACGACGAATGTTCGTGTAAAAGTTGTTTTCTGTTCCAGAATGTTCTTCACGTGCAAAATTGCTGCATTCGTATCGAAACGTATGGAATTGACTCGAAAACGTCGAATTCGCATGGCGGAACTCGTAACAATCGAGATCATGCAAGCGACGACGAATGTTCGTGTAGAAGTTGTTTTCTGTTCCAGATTGTTCTTCACGTGCAAAATCGTTGCATCCGCATCGAAACGTATGGAATTGACCAAAATCATCCAATTCGCATGCAGGACCGCGTTACAATCGATTTCATGCAAGCGACGACGAATGTTCGTGTAGAAGTTCTTTTCAGTTCGAAAATGAAGATTCGCATGCAAAATCGCTGCATCCGCATCGAAACGTATGGAATAGACGCAGAAACATCGAATCCGCATGCAGGAACGAGTAACAATCGAGTTCATGCAAGCGACGCCGAATGTGCGTGTAGAAGTCCTTTTCTGTTCGAAAATGAAGATTCGCATGCAAAAATGATGCATCTGCATCGAAACGTACGCAATTGACGCAGAATCACCTAATTGGCATGCAGGAACGCGGTACAATCGATTTCATGCAAGCGTCGACGAAGTTTCGTGTACACGTTATATTCTGTTTGAGAATGCTCTTCACGTGCAAAATTGCTGCATCCGCATCGAAACGTATGGAATTGACTCGAAAACGTCGAATTCGCATGGCGGAACGCGTAACAATCGAGATCATGCAAGCGACGACGAATGTTCGTGTAGAAGTTGTTTTCTGTTCCAGATTGTTCTTCACGTGCAAAATCGCTGCATCCGCATCGAAACGTATGGAATTGACCAAAATCATCCAATTCGCATGCAGGACCGCGTTACAATCGATTTCATGCAAGCGACGACGAATGTTCGTGTAGAAGTTCTTTTCAGTTCGAAAATGAAGATTCGCATGCAAAATCGCTGCATCCGCATCGAAACGTATGGAATAGACGCAGAAACATCGAATCCGCATGCAGGAACGAGTAACAATCGAGTTCATGCAAGCGATGACGAATGTTCGTGTAGAAGTTCTTTTCTGTTCGAAAATGAAGATTCGCATGCAAAAATGATGCATCCGCATCGAAAAGTATGGAATAGACGCAGAAACATCGAATCCGCATGCAGGACCGCGGTACAATCGATTTCATGCAAGCGTCGACGAAGTTTCGTGTACACGTTATATTCTGTTCGAGAATGCTCTTCACGTGCAAAATTGCTGCATCCGCATCGAAACGTATGGAATTGACTCGAAAACGTCGAATTCGCATGGCGGAACGCGTAACAATCGAGATCATGCAAGCGACGACGAATGTTCGTGTAAAAGTTGTTTTCTGTTCGAAAAAGAAGATTCGCATGCACAAACGATGCATATGGATCGAAACGTACGCAATTGACGCAGAATCATCTAACTGGCATGCAGGAACGCGGTACAATCGATTTCATGCAAGCGTCGACGAAGTTTCGTGTACACGTTATATTCTGCTCGAGAATGCTCTTCACGTGCAAAATTGCTGCATCCGCATCGAAACGTATGGAATTGACTCGAAAACATCGAATTCGCATGCAGGACTGCGTAACAATCGAGATCATGCAAGCGACGACGAATGTTCGTGTACACGTTATTTTCTGTTCGAGAATGTTCTTCACGTGCAAAATCGCTGCATCCACATCGAAGCGTATGGAATTGACCAAAAACATCGAATTCGCATGGCGGAACGCGTTACAATCGATTTCATGCAAGCGTCGACGTGGTTTCGTGTACAAGTTATTTTCTGTTCCAGAATGTTCTTCACGTGCAAAATCGCTGCATCCGCATTGAAACATATGGAAATGAAGCAGAATCATCGAATTTGCATGCAGGAACGCGTAACAATCGAATTCATGCAAGTGACGACGAATGTTCGTGTAGAAGTTCTTTTCTGTTCGAAAAAGAAGATTCGCATGCATATGGATCGAAACGTACGCAATTGACGCAGAATCACCTAATTGGCATGCAGGAACGCGGTACAATCGATTTCATGCAAGCGTCGACGAAGTTTCGTGTACACGTTATATTCTGTTCGACAATGTTCTTCACGTGCAAAATCGCAGCATCCACATCGAAACGTATGTAATTGACCAAAAACATCGAATTCGCATGCAGGACTGCGTTACAATCGATTTCATGCAAGCGACGACGAATGTTCGTGTAGAAGTTCTTTTCTGTTCGAAAATGAAGATTCGCATGCAAAAACGATGCATATGGATCGAAACGTACGCAATTGACGCAGAATCACCTAATTTGCATACAGGATCGCGTTACAATTGATTTCATGCAAGCGTCGATGAAGTTTCGTGTACACGTTATATTCTGTTCGAGAATGTTCTTCACGTGCAAAATTGCTGCATCCGTATCGAAACGTATGGAATTGACTCGAAAACGTCGAATTCGCATGCAGGAACGAGGAACAATCGAGTTCATGCAAGCGACGACGAATGTTCGTGTAGTAGTTCATTTCTGTTCGAAAATGAAGATACGCATGCAAACACGGTGCATCTGCATTGCAAACTACGGAATTGACGCAGAATCACCTAATTCGACTGTAGGAACGCGTTACAATCGATTTCATGCAAACGACAGCGATGTTTCGTGTACACGTTATTTTCTGTTCGAGAATGTTCTTCACGTGCAAAATCGCTGCATCCACATCGAAGCGTATGGAATTGACCAAAAACATCGAATTCGCATGCAGGACCGCGTTACAATCGATTTCATGCAAGCGACGACGAATGTTCGTGTAGTAGTTCTTTTCTGTTCGAAAATGAAGATTCGCATGCAAAAACGATGCATCTGCATCGAAACGTACGCAATTGACGCAGAATCACCTAATTCGCATGCAGGATCACGTTACAATCGATTTCATGCAAGCGTCGACGTGGTTTCGTGTACAAGTTATTTTCTGTTCCAGAATGTTCTTCACGTGCAAAATCGCTGCATCCGCATTGAAACATATGGAAATGAAGCAGAATCATCGAATTTGCATGCAGGAACGCGTAACAATCGAATTCATGCAAGTGACGACGAATGTTCGTGTAGAAGTTATTTTCTGTTCCAGAATGTTCTTCAGGTGCAAAATCGCTGCATCCGCATCGAAATGTATGGAATTGACGCAGAATCACCTAATTCGCATGCAGGATCGCGTAACAATCGAGTTCATGCAAGCGACGACGAATGTTCGTGTACAAGTTCTTCTTTGTTCCAGAATGTTCTTCACGTACAAAATAGCTGCATCCGCATTGAAACATATGGAAACGAAGCAGAATCATCGAATTTGTATGCAGGAACGCGTTACAATCGATTTCATGCAAGCGACGACGAATGTTCGTGTTGAAGTTCTTTTCTGTTCGAAAAAGAAGATTCGCATGCACAAACGATGCATATGGATCGAAACGTACGCAATTAACGCAGAATCATCTAACTGACATGCAGGAACGCGGTACAATCGATTTCATGCAAGCGTCGACGAAGTTTCGTGTACACGTTATATTCTGCTCGAGAATGCTCTTCACGTGCAAAATTGCTGCATCCGCATCGAAACGTATGGAATTGACTCGAAAACGTCGAATTCGCATGGCGGAACGCGTAACAATCGAGATCATGCAAGCGACGACGAATGTTCGTGTAGAAGTTGTTTTCTGTTCCAGAATGTTCTTCACGTGCAAAATTGCTGCATCCGTAACGAAACGTATGGAAATGACTCGAAAACTTCGAATTCGCATGCAGGAACGAGGAACAATCGAGTTCATGCAAGCGACGACGAATGTTCGTGTAGTAGTTCATTTCTGTTCGAAAATGAAGATACGCATGCAAACACGGTGCATCTGCATTGCAAACTACGGAATTGACGCAGAATCACCTAATTCGCCTGTAGGAACGCGTTACAATCGATTTCATGCAAACGACAACGATGTTTCGTGTACACGTTATTTTCTGTTCGAGAATGTTCTTCACGTGCAAAATCGCTGCATCCACATCGAAGCGTATGGAATTGACCAAAAACATCGAATTCGCATGCAGGACCGCGTTACAATCGATTTCATGCAAGCGACGACGAATGTTCGTGTAGTAGTTCTTTTCTGTTCGAAAATGAAGATTCGCATGCAAAAACGATGCATCTGCATCGAAACGTACGCAATTGACGCAGAATCACCTAATTCGCATGCAGGATCGCGTTACAATCGATTTCATGCAAGCGTCGACGTGGTTTCGTGTACAAGTTATTTTCTGTTCCAGAATGTTCTTCACGTGCAAAATCGCTGCATCCGCATTGAAACATATGGAAATGAAGCAGAATCATCGAATTTGCATGCAGGAACGCGTAACAATCGAATTCATGCAAGCGACGACGAATGTTCGTGTAGAAGTTCTTTTCTGTTCGAAAATGAAGATTCGCATGCAAAAACGATGCATATGGATCGAAACGTACGCAATTGACGCAGAATCACCTAATTTGCATGCAGGATCGCGTTACAATTGATTTCATGCAAACGACAACGATGTTTCGTGTACACGTTATTTTCTGTTCGAGAATGTTCTTCACGTGCAAAATCGCAGCATCCACATTGAAACGTATGTAATTGACCAAAAACATCGAATTCGCATGCAGGACCGCGTTACAATCGAGTTCATGCAAGCGACGACGAATGTTCGTGTAGAAGTTCTTTTCTGTTCGAAAATGAAGATTCGCATGCAAAAACGATGCATATGGATCGAAACGTACGCAATTGACGCAGAATCACCTAATTTGCATGCAGGATCGCGTTACAATTGATTTCATGCAAGCGTCGATGAAGTTTCGTGTACACGTTATATTCTGTTCGAGAATGTTCTTCACGTGCAAAATCGCAGCATCCACATTGAAACGTATGTAATTGACCAAAAACATCGAATTCGCATGCAGGACCGCGTTACAATCGAGTTCATGCAAGCGACGACGAATGTGCGTGTAGAAGTTCTTTTCTGTACGAAAATGAAGATTCGCATGCAAAAATGATGCATCCGCATCGAAAAGTATGGAATAGACGCAGAAACATCGAATCCGCATGCAGGACGGCGTCACAATCGATTTCATGCAAGCGACGACGAATGTTCGTGTAGAAGTTCTTTTCAGTTCGAAAATGAAGATTCGCATGCAAAATCGCTGCATCCGCATCGAAACGTATGGAATAGACGCAGAAACATCGAATCCGCATGCAGGAACGCGTTACAATCGATTTCATGCAAGCGACGACGAATGTTCGTGTAGAAGTTCTTTTCTGTTCGAAAATGAAGATTCGCATGCAAAATCGCTGCATCCGCATCGAAACGTATGGAATAGACGCAGAATCACCTAATTTGCATGCAGGATCGCGTTACAATTGATTTCATGCAAGCGACAACGATGTTTCGTGTACAAGTTATTTTCTGTTCCAGAATGTTCTTCACGTGCAGAATTGCTGCATCCGCATCGAAACGTATGGAATTGACTCGAAAACGTCGAATTCGCATGGCGGATGTCGTAACAATCGAGATCATGCAAGCGACGACGAATGTTCGTGTAGAAGTTGTTTTCTGTTCCAGAATGTTCTTCACGTGCAAAATCGCAGCATCAACATCGACACGTATGGAATTGACCAAAATCATCCAATTCGCATGCAGGACCGCGTTACAATCGATTTCATGCAAGCGACGACGAATGATCGTGTAGAAGTTCTTTTCTGATCGAAAATGAAGATTCGCATGCAAAAACGATACATCAGCATCGAAACGTACGCAATTGACGCAGAATCACCTAATTCGCCTGTAGGAACGCGTTACAATCGATTTCATGCATGCGACGACGAATGTTCGTGTAGAAGTTCTTTTCTGTTCGAAAATGAAGATTCGCATGCAAAAATGATGCATCTGCATCGAAACGTACGCAATTGACGCAGAATCACTTAATTGGCATGCAGGAACGCGGTACAATCGATTTCATGCAAGCGTCGACGAAGTTTCGTGTACACGTTATATTCTGTTCGAGAATGTTCTTCACGTGCAAAATCGCAGCATCCACATCGAAACGTATGTAATTGACCAAAATCATCCAATTCGCATGCAGGACCGCGTTACAATCGATTTCATACAAGCGATGACGAATGTTCGTGTAGAAGTTCTTTTCTGTTCGAAAATGAAGATTCGCATGCAAAAATGATGCATCCGCATCGAAAAGTATGGAATAGACGCAGAAACATCGAATCCGCATGCAGGACCGCGGTACAATCGATTTCATGCAAGCGTCGACGAAGTTTCGTGTACACGTTATATTCTGTTCGAGAATGCTCTTCACGTGCAAAATTGCTGCATCCGCATCGAAACGTATGGAATTGACTCGAAAACGTCGAATTCGCATGGCGGAACGCGTAACAATCGAGATCATGCAAGCGACGACGAATGTTCGTGTAAAAGTTGTTTTCTGTTCCAGAATGTTCTTCACGTGCAAAATTGCTGCATCCGTATCGAAACGTATGGAATTGACTCGAAAACGTCGAATTCGCATGGCGGAACTCGTAACAATCGAGATCATGCAAGCGACGACGAATGTTCGTGTAGAAGTTGTTTTCTGTTCCAGATTGTTCTTCACGTGCAAAATCGTTGCATCCGCATCGAAACGTATGGAATTGACCAAAATCATCCAATTCGCATGCAGGACCGCGTTACAATCGATTTCATGCAAGCGACGACGAATGTTCGTGTAGAAGTTCTTTTCAGTTCGAAAATGAAGATTCGCATGCAAAATCGCTGCATCCGCATCGAAACGTATGGAATAGACGCAGAAACATCGAATCCGCATGCAGGAACGAGTAACAATCGAGTTCATGCAAGCGACGCCGAATGTGCGTGTGGAAGTCCTTTTCTGTTCGAAAATGAAGATTCGCATGCAAAAATGATGCATCTGCATCGAAACGTACGCAATTGACGCAGAATCACCTAATTGGCATGCAGGAACGCGGTACAATCGATTTCATGCAAGCGTCGACGAAGTTTCGTGTACACGTTATATTCTGTTTGAGAATGCTCTTCACGTGCAAAATTGCTGCATCCGCATCGAAACGTATGGAATTGACTCGAAAACGTCGAATTCGCATGGCGGAACGCGTAACAATCGAGATCATGCAAGCGACGACGAATGTTCGTGTAGAAGTTGTTTTCTGTTCCAGATTGTTCTTCACGTGCAAAATCGCTGCATCCGCATCGAAACGTATGGAATTGACCAAAATCATCCAATTCGCATGCAGGACCGCGTTACAATCGATTTCATGCAAGCGACGACGAATGTTCGTGTAGAAGTTCTTTTCAGTTCGAAAATGAAGATTCGCATGCAAAATCGCTGCATCCGCATCGAAACGTATGGAATAGACGCAGAAACATCGAATCCGCATGCAGGAACGAGTAACAATCGAGTTCATGCAAGCGACGCCGAATGTGCGTGTAGAAGTTCTTTTCTGTTCGAAAATGAAGATTCGCATGCAAAAATGATGCATCTGCATCGAAACGTACGCAATTGTCGCAGAATCATCTAATTGGCATGCAGGAACGCGGTACAATCGATTTCATGCAAGCGTCGACGAAGTTTCGTGTACACGTTATATTCTGTTCGAGAATGCTCTTCACGTGCAAAATTGCTGCATCCGCATCGAAACGTATGGAATTGCCTCGAAAACGTCGAATTCGCATGGCGGAACGCGTAACAATCGAGATCATGCAAGCGACGACGAATGTTCGTGTAGAAGTTGTTTTCTGTTCCAGATTGTTCTTCACGTGCAAAATTGCTGCATCCGTATCGAAACGTATGGAATTGACTCGAAAACGTCGAATTCGCATGGCGGAACTCGTAACAATCGAGATCATGCAAGCAACGACGAATGTTCGTGTAGAAGTTGTTTTCTGTTCCAGATTGTTCTTCAAGTGCAAAATCGCTGCATCCGCATCGAAACGTATGGAATTGACCAAAATCATCCAATTCGCATGCAGGACCGCGTTACAATCGATTTCATGAAAGCGACGACGAATGTTCGTGTAGAAGTTCTTTTCAGTTCGAAAATGAAGATTCGCATGCAAAATCGCTGCATCCGCATCGAAACGTATGGAATAGACGCAGAAACATCGAATCCGCATGCAGGAACGAGTAACAATCGAGTTCATGCAAGCGACGCCGAATGTGCGTGTAGAAGTCCTTTTCTGTTCGAAAATGAAGATTCGCATGCAAAAATGATGCATCTGCATCGAAACGTACGCAATTGACGCAGAATCACCTAATTGGCATGCAGGAACGCGGTACAATCGATTTCATGCAAGCGTCGACGAAGTTTCGTGTACACGTTATATTCTGTTTGAGAATGCTCTTCACGTGCAAAATTGCTGCATCCGCATCGAAACGTATGGAATTGACTCGAAAACGTCGAATTCGCATGGCGGAACGCGTAACAATCGAGATCATGCAAGCGACGACGAATGTTCGTGTAGAAGTTGTTTTCTGTTCCAGAATGTTCTTCACGTGCAAAATTGCTGCATCCGTATCGAAACGTATGGAATTGACTCGAAAACGTCGAATTCGCATGCAGGAACGAGGAACAATCGAGTTCATGCAAGCGACGACGAATGTTCGTGTAGTAGTTCATTTCTTTTCGAAAATGAAGATACGCATGCAAACACGGTGCATCTGCATTGCAAACTACGGAATTGACGCAGAATCATCTAATTCGCCTGTAGGAACGCGTTACAATCGATTTCATGCATGCGACGACGAATGTTCGTGTAGAAGTTGTTTTCTGTTCCAGAATGTTCTTCACGTGCAAAATTGCAGCATCCGTATCGAAACGTATGGAATTGACTCGAAAACATCGAATTCGCATGCAGGACCGCGTTACAAACGATTTCATGCAAGCGACGACGAATGTTCGTGTAGAAGTTCTTTTCAGTTCGAAAATGAAGATTCGCATGCAAAATCGCTGCATCCGCATCGAAACGTATGGAATAGACGCAGAAACATCGAATCCGCATGCAGGAACGAGTAACAATCGAGTTCATGCAAGCGATACCGAATGTGCGTGTAGAAGTTCTTTTCTGTTCGAAAATGAAGATTCGCATGCAAAAATGATGCATATGGATCGAAACGTACGCAATTGACGCAGAATCATCTAACTGGCATGCAGGAACGCGGTACAATCGATTTCATGCAAGCGTCGACGAAGTTTCGTGTACACGTTATATTCTACTCGAGAATGCTCTTCACGTGCAAAATTGCTGCATCCGCATCGAAACGTATGGAATTGACTCGAAAACGTCGAATTCGCATGGCGGAATGCGTAACAATCGAGATCATGCAAGCGACGACGAATGTTCGTGTAGAAGTTGTTTTCTGTTCCAGAATGTTCTTCACGTGCAAAATTGCTGCATCCGTATCGAAACGTATGGAATTGACTCGAAAACGTCGAATTCGCATGCAGGAACGAGGAACAATCGAGTTCATGCAAGCGACGACGAATGTTCGTGTAGTAGTTCATTTCTGTTCGAAAATGAAGATACGCATGCAAACACGGTGCATCTGCATTGCAAACTACGGAATTGACGCAGAATCACCTAATTCGCCTGTAGGAACGCGTTACAATCGATTTCATGCAAACGACAACGATGTTTCGTGTACACGTTATTTTCTGTTCGAGAATGTTCTTCACGTGCAAAATCGCTGCATCCACATCGAAGCGTATGGAATTGACCAAAAACATCGAATTCGCATGCAGGACCGCGTTACAATCGATTTCATGCAAGCGACGACGAATGTTCGTGTAGTAGTTCTTTTCTGTTCGAAAATGAAGATTCCCATGCAAAAACGATGCATCTGCATCGAAACGTACGCAATTGACGCAGAATCACCTAATTCGCATGCAGGATCGCGTTACAATCGATTTCATGCAAGCGTCGACGTGGTTTCGTGTACAAGTTATTTTCTGTTCCAGAATGTTCTTCACGTGCAAAATCGCTGCATCCGCATTGAAACATATGGAAATGAAGCAGAATCATCGAATTTGCATGCAGGAACGCGTAACAATCGAATTCATGCAAGTGACGACGAATGTTCGTGTAGAAGTTCTTTTCTGTTCGAACATGAAGATTCGCATGCAAAAACGATGCATCTGCATCGAAACGTACGCAATTGACGCAGAATCACCTAATTCGCATGCAGGATCGCGTTACAATCGATTTCATGCAAGCGTCGACGTGGTTTCGTGTACAAGTTATTTTCTGTTCCAGAATGTTCTTCACGTGCAAAATTGCTGCATCCGCATTGAAACATATGGAAATGAAGCAGAATCATCGAATTTGCATGCAGGAACGCGTAACAATCGAATTCATGCAAGTGACGACGAATGTTCGTGTAGAAGTTCTTTTCTGTTCGAAAATGAAGATTCGCATGCAAAATCGCTGCATCCGCATCGAAACGTATGGAATAGACGCAGAAACATCGAATCCGCATGCAGGAACGAGTAACAATCGAGTTCATGCAAGCGACGATGAATGTTCGTGTAGAAGTTCTTTTCAGTTCCAAAATGAAGATTCGCATGTAAAATCGCTGCGTCCGCATCGAAAAGTATGGAATAGACGCAGAAACATCGAATCCGCATGCAGGAACGAGTAAAATCGAGTTCATGCAAGCGACGACGAATGTGCGTGTAGAAGTTCTTTTCTGTTCGAAAATGAAGATTCGCATGCAAAAATGATGCATCTGCATCGAAACGTACGCAATTGTCGCAGAATCATCTAATTGGCATGCAGGAACGCGGTACAATCGATTTCATGCAAGCGTCGACGAAGTTTCGTGTACACGTTATATTCTGTTCGAGAATGCTCTTCACGTGCAAAATTGCTGCATCCTCATCGAAACGTATGGAATTGACTCGAAAACGTCGAATTCGCATGGCGGAACGCGTAGCAATCGAGATCATGCAAGCGTCGACGAATGTTCGTGTAGAAGTTGTTTTCTGTTCCAGAATGTTCTTCACGTGCAAAATTGCTGCATCCGTATCGAAACGTATGGAATTGACTCGAAAACGTCGAATTCGCATGCAGGAACGAGGAACAATCGAGTTCATGCAAGCGACGACGAATGTTCGTGTAGTAGTTCATTTCTGTTCGAAAATGAAGATACGCATGCAAACACGGTGCATCTGCATTGCAAACTACGGAATTGACGCAGAATCACCTAATTCGCCTGTAGGAACGCGTTACAATCGATTTCATGCATGCGACGACGAATGTTCGTGTAGAAGTTGTTTTCTGTTCCAGAATGTTCTTCACGTGCAAAATTGCAGCATCCGTATCGAAACGTATGGAATTGACTCGAAAACATCGAATTCGCATGGCGGAACTCGTAACAATCGAGATCATGCAAGCGACGACGAATGTTCGTGTAGAAGTTGTTTTCTGTTCCAGAATGTTCTTCACGTGCAAAATCGCTGCTTCCGCATCGAAACGTATGGAATTGACTCGAAAACGTCGAATTCGCATGCAGGAACGAGGAACAATCGAGTTCATGCAAGCGACGACGAATGTTCGTGTAGTAGTTCATTTCTGTTCGAAAATGAAGATACGCATGCAAACACGGTGCATCTGCATTGCAAACTACGGAATTGACGCAGAATCACCTAATTCGCCTGTAGGAACGCGTTACAATCGATTTCATGCATGCGACGACGAATGTTCGTGTAGAAGTTGTTTTCTGTTCCAGAATGTTCTTCACGTGCAAAATTGCAGCATCCGTATCGAAACGTATGGAATTGACTCGAAAACATCGAATTCGCATGGCGGAACTCGTAACAATCGAGATCTTGCAAGCGACGACGAATGTTCGTGTAGAAGTTGTTTTCTGTTCCAGAATGTTCTTCACGTGCAAAATCGCTGCTTCCGCATCGAAACGTATGGAATTGACCAAAATCATCCAATTCGCATGCAGGACCGCGTTACAATCGATTTCATGCAAGCGTTGACGAATGTTCGTGTAGAAGTTCTTTTCAGTTCCAAAATGAAGATTCGCATGCAAAATCGCTGCATCCGCATCGAAAAGTATGGAATAGACGCAGAAACATCGAATCCGCATGCAGGACCGCGTCACAATCGATTTCATGCAAGCGACGACGAATGTTCGTGTAGAAGTTCTTTTCTGTTCGAAAATGAAGATTCGCATGCAAAATCGCTGCATCCGCATCGAAACGTATGGAATAGACGCAGAAACATCGAATCCGCATGCGGGACCGCGTAACAATCGAGATCATGCAAGCGACGACGAATGTTCGTGTAGAAGTTGTTTTCTGTTCCAGAATGTTCTTCACGTGCAAAATCGCTGCATCCGCATCGAAACGTATGGAATTGACCAAACTCATGCAATTCGCATGCAGGACCGCGTTACAATCGATTTTATGCAAGCGACGACGAATGTTCGTGTAGAAGTTCTTTTCAGTTCGAAAATGAAGATTCGCATGCAAAATCGCTGCATCCGCATCGAAACGTATGGAATAGACGCAGAAACATCGAATCCGCATGCAGGAACGAGTAACAATCGAGTTCATGCAAGCGACGCCGAATGTGCTTGTAGAAGTTCTTTTCTGTTCGAAAATGAAGATTCGTATGCAAAAATGATGCATCTGCATCGAAACGTACGCAATTGTCGCAGAATCATCTAATTGGCATGCAGGAACGCGGTAAATCGATTTCATGCAAGCGTCGACGAAGTTTCGTGTACACGTTATATTCTGTTCGAGAATGCTCTTCACGTGCAAAATTGCTGCATCCGCATCGAAACGTATGGAATTGACTCGAAAACGTCGAATTCGCATGGCGGAACGCGTAACAATCGAGATCATGCAAGCGACGACGAATGTTCGTGTAGAAGTTGTTTTCTGTTCCAGAATGTTCTTCACGTGCAAAATCGCTGCTTCCGCATCGAAACGTATGGAATTGACTCGAAAACGTCGAATTCGCATGCAGGAACGAGGAACAATCGAGTTCATGCAAGCGACGACGAATGTTCGTGTAGTAGTTCATTTCTGTTCGAAAATGAAGATACGCATGCAAACACGGTGCATCTGCATTGCAAACTACGGAATTGACGCAGAATCACCTAATTCGCCTGTAGGAACGCGTTACAATCGATTTCATGCATGCGACGACGAATGTTCGTGTAGAAGTTGTTTTCTGTTCCAGAATGTTCTTCACGTGCAAAATTGCAGCATCCGTATCGAAACGTATGGAATTGACTCGAAAACATCGAATTCGCATGGCGGAACTCGTAACAATCGAGATCTTGCAAGCGACGACGAATGTTCGTGTAGAAGTTGTTTTCTGTTCCAGAATGTTCTTCACGTGCAAAATCGCTGCTTCCGCATCGAAACGTATGGAATTGACCAAAATCATCCAATTCGCATGCAGGACCGCGTTACAATCGATTTCATGCAAGCGTTGACGAATGTTCGTGTAGAAGTTCTTTTCAGTTCCAAAATGAAGATTCGCATGCAAAATCGCTGCATCCGCATCGAAAAGTATGGAATAGACGCAGAAACATCGAATCCGCATGCAGGACCGCGTCACAATCGATTTCATGCAAGCGACGACGAATGTTCGTGTAGAAGTTCTTTTCTGTTCGAAAATGAAGATTCGCATGCAAAATCGCTGCATCCGCATCGAAACGTATGGAATAGACGCAGAAACATCGAATCCGCATGCGGGACCGCGTAACAATCGAGATCATGCAAGCGACGACGAATGTTCGTGTAGAAGTTGTTTTCTGTTCCAGAATGTTCTTCACGTGCAAAATCGCTGCATCCGCATCGAAACGTATGGAATTGACCAAACTCATGCAATTCGCATGCAGGACCGCGTTACAATCGATTTTATGCAAGCGACGACGAATGTTCGTGTAGAAGTTCTTTTCAGTTCGAAAATGAAGATTCGCATGCAAAATCGCTGCATCCGCATCGAAACGTATGGAATAGACGCAGAAACATCGAATCCGCATGCAGGAACGAGTAACAATCGAGTTCATGCAAGCGACGCCGAATGTGCTTGTAGAAGTTCTTTTCTGTTCGAAAATGAAGATTCGTATGCAAAAATGATGCATCTGCATCGAAACGTACGCAATTGTCGCAGAATCATCTAATTGGCATGCAGGAACGCGGTAAATCGATTTCATGCAAGCGTCGACGAAGTTTCGTGTACACGTTATATTCTGTTCGAGAATGCTCTTCACGTGCAAAATTGCTGCATCCGCATCGAAACGTATGGAATTGACTCGAAAACGTCGAATTCGCATGGCGGAACGCGTAACAATCGAGATCATGCAAGCGACGACGAATGTTCGTGTAGAAGTTGTTTTCTGTTCCAGAATGTTCTTCACGTGCAAAATTGCTGCATCCGTATCGAAACGTATGTAATTGACTCGAAAACGTCGAATTCGCATGGCGGAACTCGTAACAATCGAGATCATGCAAGCGACGACGAATGTTCGTGTAGAAGTTGTTTTCTGTTCCAGATTGTTCTTCAAGTGCAAAATCGCTGCATCCGCATCGAAACGTATGGAATAGACGCAGAAACATCGAATCCGCATGCAGGAACGAGTAACAATCGAGTTCATGCAAGCGACGCCGAATGAGCGTGTAGAAGTCCTTTTCTGTTTGAAAATGAAGATTCGCATGGAAAATCGCTGCATCCGCATCGAAAAGTATGGAATAGACGCAGAAACATCGAATCCGCATGCGGGACCGCGTCACAATCGATTTTATGCAAGCGACGACGAATGATCGTGTAGAAGTTCTTTTCTGTTCCAGAATGTTCTTCACGTGCAAAATCGCAGCATCAACATCGAAACGTATGGAATTGACCAAAATCATCCAATTCGCATGCAGGACCGCGTTACAATCGATTTCATGCAAGCGACGACGGATGTTCGCGTAGAAGTTCTTTTCTGTTCGAAAATGAAGATTCGCATGCAAAATCGCTGCATCCGCATCGAAAAGTATGGAATAGACGCAGAAACATCGAATCCGCATGCAGGAACGAGTAATATCGAGTTCATGCAAGCGACGACGAATGTTCGTGTAGTAGTTCATTTCTGTTCGAAAATGAAGATACGCATGCAAACACGGTGCATCTGCATTGCAAACTACGGAATTGACGCAGAATCACCTAATTCGCCTGTAGGAACGCGTTACAATCGATTTCATGCATGCGACGACGAATGTTCGTGTAGAAGTTGTTTTCTGTTCCAGAATGTTCTTCACGTGCAAAATTGCAGCATCCGTATCGAAACGTATGGAATTGACTCGAAAACATCGAATTCGCATGGCGGAACTCGTAACAATCGAGATCATGCAAGCGACGACGAATGTTCGTGTAGAAGTTGTTTTCTGTTCCAGAATGTTCTTCACGTGCAAAATCGCTGCTTCCGCATCGAAACGTATGGAATTGACTCGAAAACGTCGAATTCGCATGCAGGAACGAGGAACAATCGAGTTCATGCAAGCGACGACGAATGTTCGTGTAGTAGTTCATTTCTGTTCGAAAATGAAGATACGCATGCAAACACGGTGCATCTGCATTGCAAACTACGGAATTGACGCAGAATCACCTAATTCGCCTGTAGGAACGCGTTACAATCGATTTCATGCATGCGACGACGAATGTTCGTGTAGAAGTTGTTTTCTGTTCCAGAATGTTCTTCACGTGCAAAATTGCAGCATCCGTATCGAAACGTATGGAATTGACTCGAAAACATCGAATTCGCATGGCGGAACTCGTAACAATCGAGATCTTGCAAGCGACGACGAATGTTCGTGTAGAAGTTGTTTTCTGTTCCAGAATGTTCTTCACGTGCAAAATCGCTGCTTCCGCATCGAAACGTATGGAATTGACCAAAATCATCCAATTCGCATGCAGGACCGCGTTACAATCGATTTCATGCAAGCGTTGACGAATGTTCGTGTAGAAGTTCTTTTCAGTTCCAAAATGAAGATTCGCATGCAAAATCGCTGCATCCGCATCGAAAAGTATGGAATAGACGCAGAAACATCGAATCCGCATGCAGGACCGCGTCACAATCGATTTCATGCAAGCGACGACGAATGTTCGTGTAGAAGTTCTTTTCTGTTCGAAAATGAAGATTCGCATGCAAAATCGCTGCATCCGCATCGAAACGTATGGAATAGACGCAGAAACATCGAATCCGCATGCGGGACCGCGTCACAATCGATTTCATGCAAGCGACGACGAATGTTCGTGTAGAAGTTCTTTTCTGTTCGAAAATGAAGATTCGCATGCAAAATCGCTGCATCCGCATCGAAACGTATGGAATAGACGCAGAAACATCGAATCCGCATGCGGGACCGCGTAACAATCGAGATCATGCAAGCGACGACGAATGTTCGTGTAGAAGTTGTTTTCTGTTCCAGAATGTTCTTCACGTGCAAAATCGCTGCATCCGCATCGAAACGTATGGAATTGACCAAACTCATGCAATTCGCATGCAGGACCGCGTTACAATCGATTTTATGCAAGCGACGACGAATGTTCGTGTAGAAGTTCTTTTCAGTTCGAAAATGAAGATTCGCATGCAAAATCGCTGCATCCGCATCGAAACGTATGGAATAGACGCAGAAACATCGAATCCGCATGCAGGAACGAGTAACAATCGAGTTCATGCATGCGACGACGAATGTTCGTGTAGAAGTTCTTTTCTGTTCGAAAATGAAGATTCGCATGCAAAAATGATGCATCTGCATCGAAACGTACGCAATTGACGCAGAATCACTTAATTGGCATGCAGGAACGCGGTACAATCGATTTCATGCAAGCGTCGACGAAGTTTCGTGTACACGTTATATTCTGTTCGAGAATGTTCTTCACGTGCAAAATCGCAGCATCCACATCGAAACGTATGGAATTGACCAAAAACATCGAATCCGCATGCAGGACCGCGTCACAATCGATTTCATGCAAGCGACGACGAATGTTCGCGTAGAAGTTCTTTTCTGTTCGAAAATGAAGATTCGCATGCAAAATCGCTGCATCCGCATCGAAACGTATGAAATAGACGCAGTAACATCGAATCCGCATGCAGGAACGAGTAACAATCGAGTTCATGCAAGCGACGATGAATGTTCGTGTAGAAGTTCTTTTCAGTTCCAAAATGAAGATTCGCATGCAAAATCGCTGCATCCGCATCGAAAAGTATGGAATAGACGCAGAAACATCGAATCCGCATGCAGGAACGAGTAATATCGAGTTCATGCAAGCGACGACGAATGTGCGTGTAGAAGTTCTTTTCTGTTCGAAAATGAAGATTCGCATGCAAAAATGATGCGTCTGCATCGAAACGTACGCAATTGTCGCAGAATCATCTAATTGGCATGCAGGAACGCGGTACAATCGATTTCATGCAAGCGTCGACGAAGTTTCGTGTACACGTTATATTCTGTTCGAGAAAGCTCTTCACGTGCAAAATTGCTGCATCCGCATCGAAACGTATGGAATTGGCTCGAAAACGTCGAATTCGCATGGCGGAACGCGTAACAATCGAGATCATGCAAGCGACGACGAATGTTCGTGTAGAAGTTGTTTTCTGTTCCAGATTGTTCTTCACGTGCAAAATCGCTGCATCCGCATCGAAAAGTATGGAATAGACGCAGAAACATCGAATCCGCATGCGGGACCGCGTCACAATCGATTTCATGCAAGCGACGACGAATGTTCGTGTAGAAGTTCTTTTCTGTTCGAAAATGAAGATTCGCATGCAAAATCGCTGCATCCGCATCGAAACGTATGGAATAGACGGAGAAACATCGAATCCGCATGCGGGACCGCGTAACAATCAAGATCATGCAAGCGACGACGAATGTTCGTGTAGAAGTTGTTTTCTGTTCCAGAATGTTCTTCACGTGCAAAATCGCAGCATCAACATCGACACGTATGGAATTGACCAAAATCATCCAATTCGCATGCAGGACCGCGTTACAATCGATTTCATGCAAGCGACGACGGATGTTCGTGTAGAAGTTCTTTTCTGATCGAAAATGAAGATTCGCATGCAAAAACGATACATCAGCATCGAAACGTACGCAATTGACGCAGAATCACCTAATTCGCCTGTAGGAACGCGTTACAATCGATTTCATGCATGCGACGACGAATGTTCGTGTAGAAGTTCTTTTCTGTTCGAAAATGAAGATTCGCATGCAAAAATGATGCATCTGCATCGAAACGTACGCAATTGACGCAGAATCACTTAATTGGCATGCAGGAACGCGGTACAATCGATTTCATGCAAGCGTCGACGAAGTTTCGTGTACACGTTATATTCTGTTCGAGAATGTTCTTCACGTGCAAAATCGCAGCATCCACATCGAAACGTATGGAATTGACCAAAAACATCGAATCCGCATGCAGGACCGCGTCACAATCGATTTCATGCAAGCGACGACGAATGTTCGCGTAGAAGTTCTTTTCTGTTCGAAAATGAAGATTCGCATGCAAAATCGCTGCATCCGCATCGAAACGTATGAAATAGACGCAGTAACATCGAATCCGCATGCAGGAACGAGTAACAATCGAGTTCATGCAAGCGACGATGAATGTTCGTGTAGAAGTTCTTTTCAGTTCCAAAATGAAGAGTCGCATGCAAAATCGCTGCATCCGCATCGAAAAGTATGGAATAGACGCAGAAACATCGAATCCGCATGCAGGAACGAGTAAAATCGAGTTCATGCAAGCGACGACGAATGTGCGTGTAGAAGTTCTTTTCTGTTCGAAAATGAAGATTCGCATGCAAAAATGATGCGTCTGCATCGAAACGTACGCAATTGTCGCAGAATCATCTAATTGGCATGCAGGAACGCGGTACAATCGATTTCATGCAAGCGTCGACGAAGTTTCGTGTACACGTTATATTCTGTTCGAGAAAGCTCTTCACGTGCAAAATTGCTGCATCCGCATCGAAACGTATGGAATTGGCTCGAAAACGTCGAATTCGCATGGCGGAACGCGTAACAATCGAGATCATGCAAGCGACGACGAATGTTCGTGTAGAAGTTCTTTTCTGTTCGAAAATGAAGATTCGCATGCAAAATCGCTGCATCCGCATCGAAACGTATGGAATAGACGGAGAAACATCGAATCCGCATGCGGGACCGCGTAACAATCAAGATCATGCAAGCGACGACGAATGTTCGTGTAGAAGTTGTTTTCTGTTCCAGAATGTTCTTCACGTGCAAAATCGCAGCATCAACATCGACACGTATGGAATTGACCAAAATCATCCAATTCGCATGCAGGACCGCGTTACAATCGATTTCATGCAAGCGACGACGGATGTTCGTGTAGAAGTTCTTTTCTGATCGAAAATGAAGATTCGCATGCAAAAACGATACATCAGCATCGAAACGTACGCAATTGACGCAGAATCACCTAATTCGCCTGTAGGAACGCGTTACAATCGATTTCATGCATGCGACGACGAATGTTCGTGTAGAAGTTCTTTTCTGTTCGAAAATGAAGATTCGCATGCAAAAATGATGCATCTGCATCGAAACGTACGCAATTGACGCAGAATCACTTAATTGGCATGCAGGAACGCGGTACAATCGATTTCATGCAAGCGTCGACGAAGTTTCGTGTACACGTTATATTCTGTTCGAGAATGTTCTTCACGTGCAAAATCGCAGCATCCACATCGAAACGTATGGAATTGACCAAAAACATCGAATCCGCATGCAGGACCGCGTCACAATCGATTTCATGCAAGCGACGACGAATGTTCGCGTAGAAGTTCTTTTCTGTTCGAAAATGAAGATTCGCATGCAAAATCGCTGCATCCGCATCGAAACGTATGAAATAGACGCAGTAACATCGAATCCGCATGCAGGAACGAGTAACAATCGAGTTCATGCAAGCGACGATGAATGTTCGTGTAGAAGTTCTTTTCAGTTCCAAAATGAAGATTCGCATGCAAAATCGCTGCATCCGCATCGAAAAGTATGGAATAGACGCAGAAACATCGAATCCGCATGCAGGAACGAGTAAAATCGAGTTCATGCAAGCGACGACGAATGTGCGTGTAGAAGTTCTTTTCTGTTCGAAAATGAAGATTCGCATGCAAAAATGATGCGTCTGCATCGAAACGTACGCAATTGTCGCAGAATCATCTAATTGGCATGCAGGAACGCGGTACAATCGATTTCATGCAAGCGTCGACGAAGTTTCGTGTACACGTTATATTCTGTTCGAGAAAGCTCTTCACGTGCAAAATTGCTGCATCCGTATCGAAACGTATGGAATTGACTCGAAAACATCGAATTCGCATGGCGGAACTCGTAACAATCGAGATCATGCAAGCGACGACGAATGTTCGTGTAGAAGTTGTTTTCTGTTCCAGAATGTTCTTCACGTGCAAAATCGCTGCTTCCGCATCGAAACGTATGGAATTGACCAAAATCATCCAATTCGCATGCAGGACCGCGTTACAATCGATTTCATGCAAGCGTTGACGAATGTTCGTGTAGAAGTTCTTTTCAGTTCCAAAATGAAGATTCGCATGCAAAATCGCTGCATCCGCATCGAAAAGTATGGAATAGACGCAGAAACATCGAATCCGCATGCAGGACCGCGTCACAATCGATTTCATGCAAGCGACGACGAATGTTCGTGTAGAAGTTCTTTTCTGTTCGAAAATGAAGATTCGCATGCAAAATCGCTGCATCCGCATCGAAACGTATGGAATAGACGCAGAAACATCGAATCCGCATGCAGGAACGAGTAACAATCGAGTTCATGCAAGCGACGATGAATGTTCGTGTAGAAGTTCTTTTCAGTTCCAAAATGAAGATTCGCATGTAAAATCGCTGCGTCCGCATCGAAAAGTATGGAATAGACGCAGAAACATCGAATCCGCATGCAGGAACGAGTAAAATCGAGTTCATGCAAGCGACGACGAATGTGCGTGTAGAAGTTCTTTTCTGTTCGAAAATGAAGATTCGCATGCAAAAATGATGCATCTGCATCGAAACGTACGCAATTGTCGCAGAATCATCTAATTGGCATGCAGGAACGCGGTACAATCGATTTCATGCAAGCGTCGACGAAGTTTCGTGTACACGTTATATTCTGTTCGAGAATGCTCTTCACGTGCAAAATTGCTGCATCCTCATCGAAACGTATGGAATTGACTCGAAAACGTCGAATTCGCATGGCGGAACGCGTAACAATCGAGATCATGCAAGCGTCGACGAATGTTCGTGTAGAAGTTGTTTTCTGTTCCAGAATGTTCTTCACGTGCAAAATTGCTGCATCCGTATCGAAACGTATGGAATTGACTCGAAAACGTCGAATTCGCATGCAGGAACGAGGAACAATCGAGTTCATGCAAGCGACGACGAATGTTCGTGTAGTAGTTCATTTCTGTTCGAAAATGAAGATACGCATGCAAACACGGTGCATCTGCATTGCAAACTACGGAATTGACGCAGAATCACCTAATTCGCCTGTAGGAACGCGTTACAATCGATTTCATGCATGCGACGACGAATGTTCGTGTAGAAGTTGTTTTCTGTTCCAGAATGTTCTTCACGTGCAAAATTGCAGCATCCGTATCGAAACGTATGGAATTGACTCGAAAACATCGAATTCGCATGGCGGAACTCGTAACAATCGAGATCATGCAAGCGACGACGAATGTTCGTGTAGAAGTTGTTTTCTGTTCCAGAATGTTCTTCACGTGCAAAATCGCTGCTTCCGCATCGAAACGTATGGAATTGACTCGAAAACGTCGAATTCGCATGCAGGAACGAGGAACAATCGAGTTCATGCAAGCGACGACGAATGTTCGTGTAGTAGTTCATTTCTGTTCGAAAATGAAGATACGCATGCAAACACGGTGCATCTGCATTGCAAACTACGGAATTGACGCAGAATCACCTAATTCGCCTGTAGGAACGCGTTACAATCGATTTCATGCATGCGACGACGAATGTTCGTGTAGAAGTTGTTTTCTGTTCCAGAATGTTCTTCACGTGCAAAATTGCAGCATCCGTATCGAAACGTATGGAATTGACTCGAAAACATCGAATTCGCATGGCGGAACTCGTAACAATCGAGATCTTGCAAGCGACGACGAATGTTCGTGTAGAAGTTGTTTTCTGTTCCAGAATGTTCTTCACGTGCAAAATCGCTGCTTCCGCATCGAAACGTATGGAATTGACCAAAATCATCCAATTCGCATGCAGGACCGCGTTACAATCGATTTCATGCAAGCGTTGACGAATGTTCGTGTAGAAGTTCTTTTCAGTTCCAAAATGAAGATTCGCATGCAAAATCGCTGCATCCGCATCGAAAAGTATGGAATAGACGCAGAAACATCGAATCCGCATGCAGGACCGCGTCACAATCGATTTCATGCAAGCGACGACGAATGTTCGTGTAGAAGTTCTTTTCTGTTCGAAAATGAAGATTCGCATGCAAAATCGCTGCATCCGCATCGAAACGTATGGAATAGACGCAGAAACATCGAATCCGCATGCGGGACCGCGTCACAATCGATTTCATGCAAGCGACGACGAATGTTCGTGTAGAAGTTCTTTTCTGTTCGAAAATGAAGATTCGCATGCAAAATCGCTGC
This sequence comes from Lasioglossum villosulum, assembly GCA_963971365.1. Taxonomy (NCBI): domain Eukaryota; kingdom Metazoa; phylum Arthropoda; class Insecta; order Hymenoptera; family Halictidae; genus Lasioglossum; species Lasioglossum villosulum. The sequence goes on along the minus strand of OZ020502.1, from coordinate 15,606,527 downwards.
ATCCGCATCGAAACGTATGGAATAGACGCAGAAACATCGAATCCGCATGCGGGACCGCGTAACAATCGAGATCATGCAAGCGACGACGAATGTTCGTGTAGAAGTTGTTTTCTGTTCCAGAATGTTCTTCACGTGCAAAATCGCTGCATCCGCATCGAAACGTATGGAATTGACCAAACTCATGCAATTCGCATGCAGGACCGCGTTACAATCGATTTTATGCAAGCGACGACGAATGTTCGTGTAGAAGTTCTTTTCAGTTCGAAAATGAAGATTCGCATGCAAAATCGCTGCATCCGCATCGAAACGTATGGAATAGACGCAGAAACATCGAATCCGCATGCAGGAACGAGTAACAATCGAGTTCATGCAAGCGACGATGAATGTTCGTGTAGAAGTTCTTTTCAGTTCCAAAATGAAGATTCGCATGCAAAATCGCTGCATCCGCATCGAAAAGTATGGAATAGACGCAGAAACATCGAATCCGCATGCAGGAACGAGTAATATCGAGTTCATGCAAGCGACGACGAATGTGCGTGTAGAAGTTCTTTTCTGTTCGAAAATGAAGATTCGCATGCAAAAATGATGCGTCTGCATCGAAACGTACGCAATTGTCGCAGAATCATCTAATTGGCATGCAGGAACGCGGTACAATCGATTTCATGCAAGCGTCGACGAAGTTTCGTGTACACGTTATATTCTGTTCGAGAAAGCTCTTCACGTGCAAAATTGCTGCATCCGTATCGAAACGTATGGAATTGACTCGAAAACATCGAATTCGCATGGCGGAACTCGTAACAATCGAGATCATGCAAGCGACGACGAATGTTCGTGTAGAAGTTGTTTTCTGTTCCAGAATGTTCTTCACGTGCAAAATCGCTGCTTCCGCATCGAAACGTATGGAATTGACCAAAATCATCCAATTCGCATGCAGGACCGCGTTACAATCGATTTCATGCAAGCGTTGACGAATGTTCGTGTAGAAGTTCTTTTCAGTTCCAAAATGAAGATTCGCATGCAAAATCGCTGCATCCGCATCGAAAAGTATGGAATAGACGCAGAAACATCGAATCCGCATGCAGGACCGCGTCACAATCGATTTCATGCAAGCGACGACGAATGTTCGTGTAGAAGTTCTTTTCTGTTCGAAAATGAAGATTCGCATGCAAAATCGCTGCATCCGCATCGAAACGTATGGAATAGACGCAGAAACATCGAATCCGCATGCAGGAACGAGTAACAATCGAGTTCATGCAAGCGACGATGAATGTTCGTGTAGAAGTTCTTTTCAGTTCCAAAATGAAGATTCGCATGTAAAATCGCTGCGTCCGCATCGAAAAGTATGGAATAGACGCAGAAACATCGAATCCGCATGCAGGAACGAGTAAAATCGAGTTCATGCAAGCGACGACGAATGTGCGTGTAGAAGTTCTTTTCTGTTCGAAAATGAAGATTCGCATGCAAAAATGATGCATCTGCATCGAAACGTACGCAATTGTCGCAGAATCATCTAATTGGCATGCAGGAACGCGGTACAATCGATTTCATGCAAGCGTCGACGAAGTTTCGTGTACACGTTATATTCTGTTCGAGAATGCTCTTCACGTGCAAAATTGCTGCATCCTCATCGAAACGTATGGAATTGACTCGAAAACGTCGAATTCGCATGGCGGAACGCGTAACAATCGAGATCATGCAAGCGTCGACGAATGTTCGTGTAGAAGTTGTTTTCTGTTCCAGAATGTTCTTCACGTGCAAAATTGCTGCATCCGTATCGAAACGTATGGAATTGACTCGAAAACGTCGAATTCGCATGCAGGAACGAGGAACAATCGAGTTCATGCAAGCGACGACGAATGTTCGTGTAGTAGTTCATTTCTGTTCGAAAATGAAGATACGCATGCAAACACGGTGCATCTGCATTGCAAACTACGGAATTGACGCAGAATCACCTAATTCGCCTGTAGGAACGCGTTACAATCGATTTCATGCATGCGACGACGAATGTTCGTGTAGAAGTTGTTTTCTGTTCCAGAATGTTCTTCACGTGCAAAATTGCAGCATCCGTATCGAAACGTATGGAATTGACTCGAAAACATCGAATTCGCATGGCGGAACTCGTAACAATCGAGATCATGCAAGCGACGACGAATGTTCGTGTAGAAGTTGTTTTCTGTTCCAGAATGTTCTTCACGTGCAAAATCGCTGCTTCCGCATCGAAACGTATGGAATTGACTCGAAAACGTCGAATTCGCATGCAGGAACGAGGAACAATCGAGTTCATGCAAGCGACGACGAATGTTCGTGTAGTAGTTCATTTCTGTTCGAAAATGAAGATACGCATGCAAACACGGTGCATCTGCATTGCAAACTACGGAATTGACGCAGAATCACCTAATTCGCCTGTAGGAACGCGTTACAATCGATTTCATGCATGCGACGACGAATGTTCGTGTAGAAGTTGTTTTCTGTTCCAGAATGTTCTTCACGTGCAAAATTGCAGCATCCGTATCGAAACGTATGGAATTGACTCGAAAACATCGAATTCGCATGGCGGAACTCGTAACAATCGAGATCTTGCAAGCGACGACGAATGTTCGTGTAGAAGTTGTTTTCTGTTCCAGAATGTTCTTCACGTGCAAAATCGCTGCTTCCGCATCGAAACGTATGGAATTGACCAAAATCATCCAATTCGCATGCAGGACCGCGTTACAATCGATTTCATGCAAGCGTTGACGAATGTTCGTGTAGAAGTTCTTTTCAGTTCCAAAATGAAGATTCGCATGCAAAATCGCTGCATCCGCATCGAAAAGTATGGAATAGACGCAGAAACATCGAATCCGCATGCAGGACCGCGTCACAATCGATTTCATGCAAGCGACGACGAATGTTCGTGTAGAAGTTCTTTTCTGTTCGAAAATGAAGATTCGCATGCAAAATCGCTGCATCCGCATCGAAACGTATGGAATAGACGCAGAAACATCGAATCCGCATGCGGGACCGCGTCACAATCGATTTCATGCAAGCGACGACGAATGTTCGTGTAGAAGTTCTTTTCTGTTCGAAAATGAAGATTCGCATGCAAAATCGCTGCATCCGCATCGAAACGTATGGAATAGACGCAGAAACATCGAATCCGCATGCGGGACCGCGTAACAATCGAGATCATGCAAGCGACGACGAATGTTCGTGTAGAAGTTGTTTTCTGTTCCAGAATGTTCTTCACGTGCAAAATCGCTGCATCCGCATCGAAACGTATGGAATTGACCAAACTCATGCAATTCGCATGCAGGACCGCGTTACAATCGATTTTATGCAAGCGACGACGAATGTTCGTGTAGAAGTTCTTTTCAGTTCGAAAATGAAGATTCGCATGCAAAATCGCTGCATCCGCATCGAAACGTATGGAATAGACGCAGAAACATCGAATCCGCATGCAGGAACGAGTAACAATCGAGTTCATGCAAGCGACGATGAATGTTCGTGTAGAAGTTCTTTTCAGTTCCAAAATGAAGATTCGCATGCAAAATCGCTGCATCCGCATCGAAAAGTATGGAATAGACGCAGAAACATCGAATCCGCATGCAGGAACGAGTAATATCGAGTTCATGCAAGCGACGACGAATGTGCGTGTAGAAGTTCTTTTCTGTTCGAAAATGAAGATTCGCATGCAAAAATGATGCGTCTGCATCGAAACGTACGCAATTGTCGCAGAATCATCTAATTGGCATGCAGGAACGCGGTACAATCGATTTCATGCAAGCGTCGACGAAGTTTCGTGTACACGTTATATTCTGTTCGAGAAAGCTCTTCACGTGCAAAATCGCTGCATCCGCATCGAAACGTATGGAATTGACCAAAATCATACAATTCGCATGCGGGTCCGCGTTACAATCGATTTCATGCAAGCGACGACGAATGTTCGTGTAGAAGTTGTTTTCTGTTCCAGATTGTTCTTCACGTGCAAAATCGCTGCATCCGCATCGAAAAGTATGGAATAGACGCAGAAACATCGAATCCGCATGCGGGACCGCGTCACAATCGATTTCATGCAAGCGACGACGAATGTTCGTGTAGAAGTTCTTTTCTGTTCGAAAATGAAGATTCGCATGCAAAATCGCTGCATCCGCATCGAAACGTATGGAATAGACGGAGAAACATCGAATCCGCATGCGGGACCGCGTAACAATCAAGATCATGCAAGCGACGACGAATGTTCGTGTAGAAGTTGTTTTCTGTTCCAGAATGTTCTTCACGTGCAAAATCGCAGCATCAACATCGACACGTATGGAATTGACCAAAATCATCCAATTCGCATGCAGGACCGCGTTACAATCGATTTCATGCAAGCGACGACGGATGTTCGTGTAGAAGTTCTTTTCTGATCGAAAATGAAGATTCGCATGCAAAAACGATACATCAGCATCGAAACGTACGCAATTGACGCAGAATCACCTAATTCGCCTGTAGGAACGCGTTACAATCGATTTCATGCATGCGACGACGAATGTTCGTGTAGAAGTTCTTTTCTGTTCGAAAATGAAGATTCGCATGCAAAATCGCTGCATCCGCATCGAAACGTATGAAATAGACGCAGTAACATCGAATCCGCATGCAGGAACGAGTAACAATCGAGTTCATGCAAGCGACGATGAATGTTCGTGTAGAAGTTCTTTTCAGTTCCAAAATGAAGATTCGCATGCAAAATCGCTGCATCCGCATCGAAAAGTATGGAATAGACGCAGAAACATCGAATCCGCATGCAGGAACGAGTAAAATCGAGTTCATGCAAGCGACGACGAATGTGCGTGTAGAAGTTCTTTTCTGTTCGAAAATGAAGATTCGCATGCAAAAATGATGCGTCTGCATCGAAACGTACGCAATTGTCGCAGAATCATCTAATTGGCATGCAGGAACGCGGTACAATCGATTTCATGCAAGCGTCGACGAAGTTTCGTGTACACGTTATATTCTGTTCGAGAAAGCTCTTCACGTGCAAAATTGCTGCATCCGCATCGAAACGTATGGAATTGGCTCGAAAACGTCGAATTCGCATGGCGGAACGCGTAACAATCGAGATCATGCAAGCGACGACGAATGTTCGTGTAGAAGTTCTTTTCTGTTCGAAAATGAAGATTCGCATGCAAAATCGCTGCATCCGCATCGAAACGTATGGAATAGACGGAGAAACATCGAATCCGCATGCGGGACCGCGTAACAATCAAGATCATGCAAGCGACGACGAATGTTCGTGTAGAAGTTGTTTTCTGTTCCAGAATGTTCTTCACGTGCAAAATCGCAGCATCAACATCGACACGTATGGAATTGACCAAAATCATCCAATTCGCATGCAGGACCGCGTTACAATCGATTTCATGCAAGCGACGACGGATGTTCGTGTAGAAGTTCTTTTCTGATCGAAAATGAAGATTCGCATGCAAAAACGATACATCAGCATCGAAACGTACGCAATTGACGCAGAATCACCTAATTCGCCTGTAGGAACGCGTTACAATCGATTTCATGCATGCGACGACGAATGTTCGTGTAGAAGTTCTTTTCTGTTCGAAAATGAAGATTCGCATGCAAAAATGATGCATCTGCATCGAAACGTACGCAATTGACGCAGAATCACTTAATTGGCATGCAGGAACGCGGTACAATCGATTTCATGCAAGCGTCGACGAAGTTTCGTGTACACGTTATATTCTGTTCGAGAATGTTCTTCACGTGCAAAATCGCAGCATCCACATCGAAACGTATGGAATTGACCAAAAACATCGAATCCGCATGCAGGACCGCGTCACAATCGATTTCATGCAAGCGACGACGAATGTTCGCGTAGAAGTTCTTTTCTGTTCGAAAATGAAGATTCGCATGCAAAATCGCTGCATCCGCATCGAAACGTATGAAATAGACGCAGTAACATCGAATCCGCATGCAGGAACGAGTAACAATCGAGTTCATGCAAGCGACGATGAATGTTCGTGTAGAAGTTCTTTTCAGTTCCAAAATGAAGATTCGCATGCAAAATCGCTGCATCCGCATCGAAAAGTATGGAATAGACGCAGAAACATCGAATCCGCATGCAGGAACGAGTAAAATCGAGTTCATGCAAGCGACGACGAATGTGCGTGTAGAAGTTCTTTTCTGTTCGAAAATGAAGATTCGCATGCAAAAATGATGCGTCTGCATCGAAACGTACGCAATTGTCGCAGAATCATCTAATTGGCATGCAGGAACGCGGTACAATCGATTTCATGCAAGCGTCGACGAAGTTTCGTGTACACGTTATATTCTGTTCGAGAAAGCTCTTCACGTGCAAAATTGCTGCATCCGCATCGAAACGTATGGAATTGGCTCGAAAACGTCGAATTCGCATGGCGGAACGCGTAACAATCGAGATCATGCAAGCGACGACGAATGTTCGTGTAGAAGTTCTTTTCTGTTCGAAAATGAAGATTCGCATGCAAAATCGCTGCATCCGCATCGAAACGTATGGAATAGACGGAGAAACATCGAATCCGCATGCGGGACCGCGTAACAATCAAGATCATGCAAGCGACGACGAATGTTCGTGTAGAAGTTGTTTTCTGTTCCAGAATGTTCTTCACGTGCAAAATCGCAGCATCAACATCGACACGTATGGAATTGACCAAAATCATCCAATTCGCATGCAGGACCGCGTTACAATCGATTTCATGCAAGCGACGACGGATGTTCGTGTAGAAGTTCTTTTCTGATCGAAAATGAAGATTCGCATGCAAAAACGATACATCAGCATCGAAACGTACGCAATTGACGCAGAATCACCTAATTCGCCTGTAGGAACGCGTTACAATCGATTTCATGCATGCGACGACGAATGTTCGTGTAGAAGTTCTTTTCTGTTCGAAAATGAAGATTCGCATGCAAAAATGATGCATCTGCATCGAAACGTACGCAATTGACGCAGAATCACTTAATTGGCATGCAGGAACGCGGTACAATCGATTTCATGCAAGCGTCGACGAAGTTTCGTGTACACGTTATATTCTGTTCGAGAATGTTCTTCACGTGCAAAATCGCAGCATCCACATCGAAACGTATGGAATTGACCAAAAACATCGAATCCGCATGCAGGACCGCGTCACAATCGATTTCATGCAAGCGACGACGAATGTTCGCGTAGAAGTTCTTTTCTGTTCGAAAATGAAGATTCGCATGCAAAATCGCTGCATCCGCATCGAAACGTATGAAATAGACGCAGTAACATCGAATCCGCATGCAGGAACGAGTAACAATCGAGTTCATGCAAGCGACGATGAATGTTCGTGTAGAAGTTCTTTTCAGTTCCAAAATGAAGATTCGCATGCAAAATCGCTGCATCCGCATCGAAAAGTATGGAATAGACGCAGAAACATCGAATCCGCATGCAGGAACGAGTAAAATCGAGTTCATGCAAGCGACGACGAATGTGCGTGTAGAAGTTCTTTTCTGTTCGAAAATGAAGATTCGCATGCAAAAATGATGCGTCTGCATCGAAACGTACGCAATTGTCGCAGAATCATCTAATTGGCATGCAGGAACGCGGTACAATCGATTTCATGCAAGCGTCGACGAAGTTTCGTGTACACGTTATATTCTGTTCGAGAAAGCTCTTCACGTGCAAAATTGCTGCATCCGCATCGAAACGTATGGAATTGGCTCGAAAACGTCGAATTCGCATGGCGGAACGCGTAACAATCGAGATCATGCAAGCGACGACGAATGTTCGTGTAGAAGTTGTTTTCTGTTCCAGATTGTTCTTCACGTGCAAAATCGCTGCATCCGCATCGAAACGTATGGAATTGACCAGAATCATCCAATTCGCATGCAGGACCGCGTTACAATCGATTTCTTGCAAGCGACGACGAATGTTCGTGTAGAAGTTCTTTTCAGTTCGAAAATGAAGATTCGCATGCAAAATCGCTGCATCCGCATCGAAACGTATGGAATAGACGCAGAAACATCGAATCCGCATGCAGGAACGAGTAACAATCGAGTTCATGCAAGCGACGCCGAATGTGCGTGTAGTAGTTCTTTTCTGTTCGAAAATGAAGATTCGCATGCAAAAACGATGCATATGGATCGAAACGTACGCAATTGACGCAGAATCACCTAATTTGCATGCAGGATCGCGTTACAATTGATTTCATGCAAGCGTCGATGAAGTTTCGTGTACACGTTATATTCTGTTCGAGAATGTTCTTCACGTGCAAAATCGCAGCATCCACATTGAAACGTATGTAATTGACCAAAAACATCGAATTCGCATGCAGGACCGCGTTACAATCGAGTTCATGCAAGCGACGACGAATGTGCGTGTAGAAGTTCTTTTCTGTACGAAAATGAAGATTCGCATGCAAAAATGATGCATCTGCATCGAAACGTATGGAATAGACGCAGAAACATCGAATCCGCATGCAGGAACGAGTAACAATCGAGTTCAAACAAGCGACGACGAATGTTCGTGTAGAAGTTCTTTTCTGTTCGAAAATGAAGATTCGCATGCAAAATCGCTGCATCCGCATCGAAACGTATGGAATAGACGCAGAATCACCTAATTTGCATGCAGGATCGCGTTACAATTGATTTCATGCAAGCGACAACGATGTTTCGTGTACAAGTTATTTTCTGTTCCAGAATGTTCTTCACGTGCAAAATCGCTGCATCCGCATTGAAACGTATGGAATAGACGCAGAAACATCGAATCCGCATGCAGGAACGAGTAACAATCGAGTTCATGCAAGCGGCGACGAATGTGCGTGTAGAAGTCCTTTTCAGTTCGAAAATGAAGATTCGCATGCAAAAATGATGCATCTGCATCGAAACGTACGCAATTGACGCAGAATCACCTAATTGGCATGCAGGAACGCGGTACAATCGATTTCATGCAAGCGTCGACGAAGTTTCGTGTACACGTTATATTCTGTTCCAGAAAGTTCTTCCCGTGCAGAATTGCTGCATCCGCATCGAAACGTATAGAATTGACTCGAAAACGTCGAATTCGCATGGCGGAACTCGTAACAATCGAGATCATGCAAGCGACGACGAATGTTCGTGTAGAAGTTGTTTTCTGTTCCAGATTGTTCTTCAAGTGCAAAATCGCTGCATCCGCATCGAAACGTATGGAATAGACGCAGAAACATCGAATCCGCATGCAGGAACGAGTAACAATCGAGTTCATGCAAGCGACGCCGTATGAGCGTGTAGAAGTCCTTTTCTGTTTGAAAATGAAGATTCGCATGCAAAAATGATGCATCTGCATCGAAACGTACGCAATTGACGCAGAATCACCTAATTGGCATGCAGGAACGCGGTACAATCGATTTCATGCAAGCGTCGACGAATGTTCGTGTAGAAGTTCTTTTCTGTTCGAAAATGAAGATTCGCATGCAAAATCGCTGCATCCGCATCGAAACGTATGGAATAGACGCAGAAACATCGAATCCGCATGCAGGAACGAGTAACAATCGAGTTCATGCAAGCGACGATGAATGTTCGTGTAGAAGTTCTTTTCAGTTCCAAAATGAAGATTCGCATGTAAAATCGCTGCGTCCGCATCGAAAAGTATGGAATAGACGCAGAAACATCGAATCCGCATGCAGGAACGAGTAAAATCGAGTTCATGCAAGCGACGACGAATGTGCGTGTAGAAGTTCTTTTCTGTTCGAAAATGAAGATTCGCATGCAAAAATGATGCATCTGCATCGAAACGTACGCAATTGTCGCAGAATCATCTAATAGGCATGCAGGAACGCGGTAAATCGATTTCATGCAAGCGTCGACGAAGTTTCGTGTACACGTTATATTCTGTTCGAGAATGCTCTTCACGTGCAAAATTGCTGCATCCGCATCGAAACGTATGGAATTGACTCGAAAACGTCGAATTCGCATGGCGGAACGCGTAACAATCGAGATCATGCAAGCGACGACGAATGTTCGTGTAGAAGTTGTTTTCTGTTCTAGAATGTTCTTCACGTGCAAAATTGCTGCATCCGTATCGAAACGTATGGAATTGACTCGAAAACGTCGAATTCGCATGGCGGAACTCGTAACAATCGAGATCATGCAAGCGACGACGAATGTTCGTGTAGAAGTTGTTTTCTGTTCCAGATTGTTCTTCAAGTGCAAAATCGCTGCATCCGCATCGAAACGTATGGAATAGACGCAGAAACATCGAATCCGCATGCAGGAACGAGTAACAATCGAGTTCATGCAAGCGACGCCGAATGAGCGTGTAGAAGTCCTTTTCTGTTTGAAAATGAAGATTCGCATGGAAAATCGCTGCATCCGCATCGAAAAGTATGGAATAGACGCAGAAACATCGAATCCGCATGCGGGACCGCGTCACAATCGATTTCATGCAAGCGACGACGAATGTTCGTGTAGAAGTTGTTTTCTGTTCCAGAATGTTCTTCACGTGCAAAATCGCAGCATCAACATCGACACGTATGGAATTGACCAAAATCATCCAATTCGCATGCAGGACCGCGTTACAATCGATTTCATGCAAGCGACGACGGATGTTCGTGTAGAAGTTCTTTTCTGATCGAAAATGAAGATTCGCATGCAAAAATGATGCATCTGCATCGAAACGTACGCAATTGACGCAGAATCACCTAATTGGCATGCAGGAACGCGTTACAATCGATTTCATGCAAGCGTCGACGAAGTTTCGTGTACACGTTATATTCTGTTCGAGAATGTTCTTCACGTGCAAAATCGCAGCATCCACATCGAAACGTATGTAATTGACCAAAATCATGCAATTCGCATGCAGGACCGCGTTACAATCGATTACATGCAAGCGATGACGAATGTTCGTGTAGAAGTTCTTTTCTGTTCGAAAATGAAGATTCGCATGCAAAAATGATGCATCCGCATCGAAAAGTATGGAATAGACGCAGAAACATCGAATCCGCATGCAGGGCCGCGTCACAATCGATTTCATGCAAGCGACGACGAATGTTCGCGTAGAAGTTCTTTTCTGTTCGAAAATGAAGATTCGCATGCAAAATCGCTGCACCCGCATCGAAACGTATGGAATAGACGCAGAAACATCGAATCCGCATGCAGGAACGAGTAACAATCGAGTTCATGCAAGCGACGCCGAATGTGCGTGTAGTAGTTCTTTTCTGTTCGAAAATGAAGATTCGCATGCAAAAACGATGCATATGGATCGAAACGTACGCAATTGACGCAGAATCACCTAATTTGCATGCAGGATCGCGTTACAATTGATTTCATGCAAGCGTCGATGAAGTTTCGTGTACACGTTATATTCTGTTCGAGAATGTTCTTCACGTGCAAAATCGCAGCATCCACATTGAAACGTATGTAATTGACCAAAAACATCGAATTCGCATGCAGGACCGCGTTACAATCGAGTTCATGCAAGCGACGACGAATGTGCGTGTAGAAGTTCTTTTCTGTACGAAAATGAAGATTCGCATGCAAAAATGATGCATCTGCATCGAAACGTATGGAATAGACGCAGAAACATCGAATCCGCATGCAGGAACGAGTAACAATCGAGTTCAAACAAGCGACGACGAATGTTCGTGTAGAAGTTCTTTTCTGTTCGAAAATGAAGATTCGCATGCAAAATCGCTGCATCCGCATCGAAACGTATGGAATAGACGCAGAATCACCTAATTTGCATGCAGGATCGCGTTACAATTGATTTCATGCAAGCGACAACGATGTTTCGTGTACAAGTTATTTTCTGTTCCAGAATGTTCTTCACGTGCAAAATCGCTGCATCCGCATTGAAACGTATGGAATAGACGCAGAAACATCGAATCCGCATGCAGGAACGAGTAACAATCGAGTTCATGCAAGCGGCGACGAATGTGCGTGTAGAAGTCCTTTTCAGTTCGAAAATGAAGATTCGCATGCAAAAATGATGCATCTGCATCGAAACGTACGCAATTGACGCAGAATCACCTAATTGGCATGCAGGAACGCGGTACAATCGATTTCATGCAAGCGTCGACGAAGTTTCGTGTACACGTTATATTCTGTTCCAGAAAGTTCTTCCCGTGCAGAATTGCTGCATCCGCATCGAAACGTATAGAATTGACTCGAAAACGTCGAATTCGCATGGCGGAACTCGTAACAATCGAGATCATGCAAGCGACGACGAATGTTCGTGTAGAAGTTGTTTTCTGTTCCAGATTGTTCTTCAAGTGCAAAATCGCTGCATCCGCATCGAAACGTATGGAATAGACGCAGAAACATCGAATCCGCATGCAGGAACGAGTAACAATCGAGTTCATGCAAGCGACGCCGAATGAGCGTGTAGAAGTCCTTTTCTGTTTGAAAATGAAGATTCGCATGCAAAAATGATGCATCTGCATCGAAACGTACGCAATTGACGCAGAATCACCTAATTGGCATGCAGGAACGCGGTACAATCGATTTCATGCAAGCGTCGACGAATGTTCGTGTAGAAGTTGTTTTCTGTTCCAGAATGTTCTTCACGTGCAAAATTGCAGCATCCGTATCGAAACGTATGGAATTGACTCGAAAACATCGAATTCGCATGGCGGAACTCGTAACAATCGAGATCATGCAAGCGACGACGAATGTTCGTGTAAGAGTTGTTTTCTGTTCCAGAATGTTCTTCACGTGCAAAATCGCTGCTTCCGCATCGAAACGTATGGAATTGACCAAAATCATCCAATTCGCATGCAGGACCGCGTTACAATCGATTTCATGCAAGCGTTGACGAATGTTCGTGTAGAAGTTCTTTTCAGTTCCAAAATGAAGATTCGCATGGAAAATCGCTGCATCCGCATCGAAAAGTATGGAATAGACGCAGAAACATCGAATCCGCATGCGGGACCGCGTCACAATCGATTTCATGCAAGCGACGACGAATGTTCGTGTAGAAGTTCTTTTCTGTTCGAAAATGAAGATTCGCATGCAAAATCGCTGCATCCGCATCGAAACGTATGGAATAGACGCAGAAACATCGAATCCGCATGCAGGAACGAGTAACAATCGAGTTCATGCAAGCGACGATGAATGTTCGTGTAGAAGTTCTTTTCAGTTCCAAAATGAAGATTCGCATGTAAAATCGCTGCGTCCGCATCGAAAAGTATGGAATAGACGCAGAAACATCGAATCCGCATGCAGGAACGAGTATAATCGAGTTCATGCAAGCGACGACGAATGTGCGTGTAGAAGTTCTTTTCTGTTCGAAAATGAAGATTCGCATGCAAAAATGATGCATCTGCATCGAAACGTACGCAATTGTCGCAGAATCATCTAATTGGCATGCAGGAACGCGGTACAATCGATTTCATGCAAGCGTCGACGAAGTTTCGTGTACACGTTATATTCTGTTCCAGAAAGTTCTTCCCGTGCAGAATTGCTGCATCCGCATCGAAACGTATAGAATTGACTCGAAAACGTCGAATTCGCATGGCGGAACTCGTAACAATCGAGATCATGCAAGCGACGACGAATGTTCGTGTAGAAGTTGTTTTCTGTTCCAGATTGTTCTTCAAGTGCAAAATCGCTGCATCCGCATCGAAACGTATGGAATAGACGCAGAAACATCGAATCCGCATGCAGGAACGAGTAACAATCGAGTTCATGCAAGCGACGCCGAATGAGCGTGTAGAAGTCCTTTTCTGTTTGAAAATGAAGATTCGCATGCAAAAATGATGCATCTGCATCGAAACGTACGCAATTGACGCAGAATCACCTAATTGGCATGCAGGAACGCGGTACAATCGATTTCATGCAAGCGTCGACGAATGTTCGTGTAGAAGTTCTTTTCAGTTCCAAAATGAAGATTCGCATGGAAAATCGCTGCATCCGCATCGAAAAGTATGGAATAGACGCAGAAACATCGAATCCGCATGCGGGACCGCGTCACAATCGATTTCATGCAAGCGACGACGAATGTTCGTGTAGAAGTTCTTTTCTGTTCGAAAATGAAGATTCGCATGCAAAATCGCTGCATCCGCATCGAAACGTATGGAATAGACGCAGAAACATCGAATCCGCATGCAGGAACGAGTAACAATCGAGTTCATGCAAGCGACGATGAATGTTCGTGTAGAAGTTCTTTTCAGTTCCAAAATGAAGATTCGCATGTAAAATCGCTGCGTCCGCATCGAAAAGTATGGAATAGACGCAGAAACATCGAATCCGCATGCAGGAACGAGTAAAATCGAGTTCATGCAAGCGACGACGAATGTGCGTGTAGAAGTTCTTTTCTGTTCGAAAATGAAGATTCGCATGCAAAAATGATGCATCTGCATCGAAACGTACGCAATTGTCGCAGAATCATCTAATTGGCATGCAGGAACGCGGTACAATCGATTTCATGCAAGCGTCGACGAAGTTTCGTGTACACGTTATATTCTGTTCGAGAATGCTCTTCACGTGCAAAATTGCTGCATCCTCATCGAAACGTATGGAATTGACTCGAAAACGTCGAGTTCGCATGGCGGAACGCGTAACAATCGAGATCATGCAAGCGACGACGAATGTTCGTGTAGAAGTTGTTTTCTGTTCCAGAATGTTCTTCACGTGCAAAATTGCTGCATCCGTATCGAAACGTATGGAATTGACTCGAAAACATCGAATTCGCATGGCGGAACTCGTAACAATCGAGATCATGCAAGCGACGACGAATGTTCGTGTAGAAGTTGTTTTCTGTTCCAGAATGTTCTTCACGTGCAAAATCGCTGCTTCCGCATCGAAACGTATGGAATTGACCAAAATCATCCAATTCGCATGCAGGACCGCGTTACAATCGATTTCATGCAAGCGTTGACGAATGTTCGTGTAGAAGTTCTTTTCAGTTCCAAAATGAAGATTCGCATGCAAAATCGCTGCATCCGCATCGAAAAGTATGGAATAGACGCAGAAACATCGAATCCGCATGCAGGACCGCGTCACAATCGATTTCATGCAAGCGACGACGAATGTTCGTGTAGAAGTTCTTTTCTGTTCGAAAATGAAGATTCGCATGCAAAATCGCTGCATCTGCATCGAAACGTACGCAATTGTCGCAGAATCATCTAATTGGCATGCAGGAACGCGGTAAATCGATTTCATGCAAGCGTCGACGAAGTTTCGTGTACACGTTATATTCTGTTCGAGAATGCTCTTCACGTGCAAAATTGCTGCATCCGCATCGAAACGTATGGAATTGACTCGAAAACGTCGAATTCGCATGGCGGAACGCGTAACAATCGAGATCATGCAAGCGACGACGAATGTTCGTGTAGAAGTTGTTTTCTGTTCTAGAATGTTCTTCACGTGCAAAATTGCTGCATCCGTATCGAAACGTATGGAATTGACTCGAAAACGTCGAATTCGCATGGCGGAACTCGTAACAATCGAGATCATGCAAGCGACGACGAATGTTCGTGTAGAAGTTGTTTTCTGTTCCAGATTGTTCTTCAAGTGCAAAATCGCTGCATCCGCATCGAAACGTATGGAATAGACGCAGAAACATCGAATCCGCATGCAGGAACGAGTAACAATCGAGTTCATGCAAGCGACGCCGAATGAGCGTGTAGAAGTCCTTTTCTGTTTGAAAATGAAGATTCGCATGGAAAATCGCTGCATCCGCATCGAAAAGTATGGAATAGACGCAGAAACATCGAATCCGCATGCGGGACCGCGTCACAATCGATTTCATGCAAGCGACGACGAATGTTCGTGTAGAAGTTGTTTTCTGTTCCAGAATGTTCTTCACGTGCAAAATCGCAGCATCAACATCGACACGTATGGAATTGACCAAAATCATCCAATTCGCATGCAGGACCGCGTTACAATCGATTTCATGCAAGCGACGACGAATGTTCGTGTAGAAGTTCTTTTCTGATCGAAAATGAAGATTCGCATGCAAAAACGATACATCAGCATCGAAACGTACGCAATTGACGCAGAATCACCTAATTCGCCTGTAGGAACGCGTTACAATCGATTTCATGCATGCGACGACGAATGTTCGTGTAGAAGTTCTTTTCTGTTCGAAAATGAAGATTCGCATGCAAAAACGATGCATATGGATCGAAACGTACGCAATTGACGCAGAATCACCTAATTTGCATGCAGGATCGCGTTACAATTGATTTCATGCAAGCGTCGATGAAGTTTCGTGTACACGTTATATTCTGTTCGAGATTGTTCTTCACGTGCAAAATCGCAGCATCCACATCGAAACGTATGTAATTGACCAAAAACATCGAATTCGCATGCAGGACTGTGTTACAATCGATTTCATGCAAGCGACGACGAATGTTCGTGTAGAAGTACTTTTCTGTTCGAAAATGAAGATTCGCATGCAAAATCGCTGCATCCGCATCGAAACGTATGGAATAGACGCAGAAACATCGAATCCGCATGCAGGAACGAGTAACAATCGATTTCATGCAAGCGACGACGAATGTTCGTGTAGAAGTTCTTTTCTGATCGAAAATGAAGATTCGCATGCAAAAACGATACATCAGCATCGAAACGTACGCAATTGACGCAGAATCACCTAATTCGCCTGTAGGAACGCGTTACAATCGATTTCATGCATGCGACGACGAATGTTCGTGTAGAAGTTCTTTTCTGTTCGAAAATGAAGATTCGCATGCAAAAATGATGCATCTGCATCGAAACGTACGCAATTGACGCAGAATCACTTAATTGGCATGCAGGAACGCGGTACAATCGATTTCATGCAAGCGTCGACGAAGTTTCGTGTACACGTTATATTCTGTTCGAGAATGTTCTTCACGTGCAAAATCGCAGCATCCACATCGAAACGTATGTAATTGACCAAAATCATCCAATTCGCATGCAGGACCGCGTTACAATCGATTACATGCAAGCGATGACGAATGTTCGTGTAGAAGTTCTTTTCTGTTCGAAAATGAAGATTCGCATGCAAAAATGATGCATCTGCATCGAAACGTACGCAATTGACGCAGAATCACCTAATTGGCATGCAGGAACGCGGTACAATCGATTTCATGCAAGCGTCGACGAAGTTTCGTGTACACGTTATATTCTGTTCCAGAAAGTTCTTCCCGTGCAGAATTGCTGCATCCGCATCGAAACGTATAGAATTGACTCGAAAACGTCGAATTCGCATGGCGGAACTCGTAACAATCGAGATCATGCAAGCGACGACGAATGTTCGTGTAGAAGTTGTTTTCTGTTCCAGAATGTTCTTCACGTGCAAAATCGCAGCATCAACATCGACACGTATGGAATTGACCAAAATCATCCAATTCGCATGCAGGACCGCGTTACAATCGATTTCATGCAAGCGACGACGAATGTTCGTGTAGAAGTTCTTTTCTGATCGAAAATGAAGATTCGCATGCAAAAACGATACATCAGCATCGAAACGTACGCAATTGACGCAGAATCACCTAATTCGCCTGTAGGACCGCGTCACAATCGATTTCATGCAAGCGACGACGATTGTTCGCGTAGAAGTTCTTTTCTGTTCCAGAATGTTCTTCATGTGCAAAATTGCTGCATCAGTATCGAAACGTATGGAATTGACTCGAAAACGTCGAATTCGCATGGCGGAACTCGTAACAATCGAGATCATGCAAGCGACGACGAATGTTCGTGTAGAAGTTGTTTTCTGTTCCAGATTGTTCTTCAAGTGCAAAATCGCTGCATCCGCATCGAAACGTATGGAATAGACGCAGAAACATCGAATCCGCATGCAGGAACGAGTAACAATCGAGTTCATGCAAGCGACGCCGAATGAGCGTGTAGAAGTCCTTTTCTGTTTGAAAATGAAGATTCGCATGCAAAAATGATGCATCTGCATCGAAACGTACGCAATTGACGCAGAATCACCTAATTGGCATGCAGGAACGCGGTACAATCGATTTCATGCAAGCGTCGACGAATGTTCGTGTAGAAGTTGTTTTCTGTTCCAGAATGTTCTTCACGTGCAAAATTGCAGCATCCGTATCGAAACGTATGGAATTGACTCGAAAACATCGAATTCGCATGGCGGAACTCGTAACAATCGAGATCATGCAAGCGACGACGAATGTTCGTGTAGAAGTTGTTTTCTGTTCCAGAATGTTCTTCACGTGCAAAATCGCTGCTTCCGCATCGAAACGTATGGAATTGACCAAAATCATCCAATTCGCATGCAGGACCGCGTTACAATCGATTTCATGCAAGCATTGACGAATGTTCGTGTAGAAGTTCTTTTCAGTTCCAAAATGAAGATTCGCATGGAAAATCGCTGCATCCGCATCGAAAAGTATGGAATAGACGCAGAAACATCGAATCCGCATGCGGGACCGCGTCACAATCGATTTCATGCAAGCGACGACGAATGTTCGTGTAGAAGTTCTTTTCTGTTCGAAAATGAAGATTCGCATGCAAAATCGCTGCATCCGCATCGAAACGTATGGAATAGACGCAGAAACATCGAATCCGCATGCAGGAACGAGTAACAATCGAGTTCATGGAAGCGACGATGAATGTTCGTGTAGAAGTTCTTTTCATTTCCAAAATGAAGATTCGCATGCAAAATCGCTGCATCCGCATCGAAAAGTATGGAATAGACGCAGAAACATCGAATCCGCATGCAGGAACGAGTAAAATCGAGTTCATGCAAGCGACGACGAATGTGCGTGTAGAAGTTCTTTTCTGTTCGAAAATGAAGATTCGCATGCAAAAATGATGCATCTGCATCGAAACGTACGCAATTGTCGCAGAATCATCTAATTGGCATGCAGGAACGCGGTACAATCGATTTCATGCAAGCGTCGACGAAGTTTCGTGTACACGTTATATTCTGTTCGAGAATGTTCTTCCCGTGCAGAATCGCAGCATCCACATCGAAACGTATGTAATTGACCAAAATCATCCAATTCGCATGCAGGACCGCGTTACAATCGATTTCATGCAAGCGACGACGAATGTTCGTGTAGAAGTTCTTTTCAGTTCGAAAATGAAGATTCGCATGCAAAATCGCTGCATCCGCATCGAAACGTATGGAATAGACGCAGAAACATCGAATCCGCATGCAGGAACGAGTAACAATCGAGTTCATGCAAGCGACGCCGAATGTGCGTGTAGAAGTTCTTTTCTGTTCGAAAATGAAGATTCGCATGCAAAAATGATGCATCTGCATCGAAACGTACGCAATTGACGCAGAATCACCTAATTGGCATGCAGGAACGCGGTACAATCGATTTCATGCAAGCGTCGACGAAGTTTCGTGTATACGTTATATTCTGTTCGACAATGTTCTTCACGTGCAAAATCGCAGCATCCACATCGAAACGTATGTAATTGACCAAAAACATCGAATTCGCATGCAGGACTGCGTTACAATCGATTTCATGCAAGCGACGACGAATGTTCGTGTAGAAGTTCTTTTCTGTTCGAAAATGAAGATTCGCATGCAAAAACGATGCATATGGATCGAAACGTACGCAATTGACGCAGAATCACCTAATTTGCATGCAGGATCGCGTTACAATTGATTTCATGCAAGCGTCGATGAAGTTTCGTGTACACGTTATATTCTGTTCGACAATGTTCTTCACGTGCATAATCGCAGCATCCACATCGAAACGTATGTAATTGACCAAAAACATCGAATTCGCATGCAGGACTGCGTTACAATCGATTTCATGCAAGCGACAACGAATGTTCGTGTAGAAGTTCTTTTCTGTTCGAAAATGAAGATTCGCATGCAAAAACGATGCATATGGATCGAAACGTACGCAATTGACGCAGAATCACCTAATTTGCATGCAGGATCGCGTTACAATTGATTTCATGCAAGCGTCGATGAAGTTTCGTGTACACGTTATATTCTGTTCGAGAATGTTCTTCACGTGCAAAATCGCAGCATCCACATTGAAACGTATGTAATTGACCAAAAACATCGAATTCGCATGCAGGACCGCGTTACAATCGAGTTCATGCAAGCGGCGACGAATGTGCGTGTAGAAGTTCTTTTCTGTACGAAAATGAAGATTCGCATGCAAAAATGATGCATCTGCATCGAAACGTATGGAATAGACGCAGAAACATCGAATCCGCATGCAGGAACGAGTAACAATCGAGTTCAAACAAGCGACGACGAATGTTCGTGTAGAAGTTCTTTTCTGTTCGAAAATGAAGATTCGCATGCAAAATCGCTGCATCCGCATCGAAACGTATGGAATAGACGCAGAATCACCTAATTTGCATGCAGGATCGCGTTACAATTGATTTCATGCAAGCGACAACGATGTTTCGTGTACAAGTTATTTTCTGTTCCAGAATGTTCTTTACGTGCAAAATCGCTGCATCCGCATTGAAACGTATGGAATAGACGCAGAAACATCGAATCCGCATGCAGGAACGAGTAACAATCGAGTTCATGCAAGCGGCGACGAATGTGCGTGTAGAAGTCCTTTTCAGTTCGAAAATGAAGATTCGCATGCAAAAATGATGCTTCTGCATCGAAACGTACGCAATTGACGCAGAATCACCTAATTGGCATGCAGGAACGCGGTACAATCGATTTCATGCAAGCGTCGACGAAGTTTCGTGTACACGTTATATTCTGTTCCAGAATGTTCTTCCCGTGCAGAATTGCTGCATCCGCATCGAAACGTATGGAATTGACTCGAAAACGTCGAATTCGCATGGCGGAACTCGTAACAATCGAGATCATGCAAGCGACGACGAATGTTCGTGTAGAAGTTGTTTTCTGTTCCAGAATGTTCTTCACGTGCAAAATCGCAGCATCAACATCGACACGTATGGAATTGACCAAAATCATCCAATTCGCATGCAGGACCGCGTTACAATCGATTTCATGCAAGCGACGACGGATGTTCGTGTAGAAGTTCTTTTCTGTTCGAAAATGAAGATTCGCATGCAAAATCGCTGCATCCGCATCGAAACGTATGGAATAGACGCAGAAACATCGAATCCGCATGGCGGAACTCGTAACAATCGAGATCATGCAAGCGACGACGAATGTTCGTGTAGAAGTTGTTTTCTGTTCCAGAATGTTCTTCACGTGCAAAATCGCAGCATCCACATCGAAACGTATGTAATTGACCAAAAACATCGAATTCGCATGCAGGACTGCGTTACAATCGATTTCATGCAAGCGGCGACGAATGTTCGTGTAGAAGTTCTTTTCTGTTCGAAAATGAAGATTCGCATGCAAAATCGCTGCATCCGCATCGAAACGTATGGAATAGACGCAGAAACATCGAATCCGCATGCAGGAATGAGTAACAATCGAGTTCATGCAAGCGACGACGAATGTGCGTGTAGAAGTTCTTTTCTGTTCGAAAATGAAGATTCGCATGCAAAAATGATGCATCTGCATCGAAAAGTACGCAATTGACGCAGAATCACCTAATTGGCATGCAGGAACGCGGTACAATCGATTTCATGCAAGCGTCGACGAATTTTCGTGTACACGTTATATTCTGTTCGAGAATGTTCTTCACGTGCAAAATCGCAGCATCCACATCGAAACGTATGTAATTGACCAAAAACATCGAATTCGCATGCAGGACTGCGGTACAATCGATTTCATGCAAGTGACGACGAATGTTCGTGTAGAAGTTCTTTTCTGTTCGAAAATGAAGATTCGCATGCAAAAACGATGCATATGGATCGAAACGTACGCAATTGACGCAGAATCACCTAATTTGCATGCAGGATCGCGTTACAATTGATTTCATGCAAGCGTCGATGAAGTTTCGTGTACACGTTATATTCTGTTCGAGAATGTTCTTCACGTGCAAAATCGCAGCATCCACATCGAAACGTATGTAATTGACCAAAAACATCGAATTCGCATGCAGGACTGTGTTACAATCGATTTCATGCAAGCGACGACGAATGTTCGTGTGGAAGTACTTTTCTGTTCGAAAATGAAGATTCGCATGCAAAATCGCTGCATCCGCATCGAAACGTATGGAATAGACGCAGAAACATCGAATCCGCATGCAGGAACGAGTAACAATCGAGTTCATGCAAGCGACGCCGAATGTGCGTGTAGAAGTTCTTTTCTGTTCGAAAATGAAGATTCGCATGCAAAAATGATGCATCTGCATCGAAACGTACGCAATTGACGCAGAATCACCTAATTGGCATGCAGGAACGCGGTACAATCGATTTCATGCAAGCGTCGACGAAGTTTCGTGTACACGTTATATTCTGTTCGAGAATGTTCTTCACGTGCAAAATCGCAGCATCCACATTGAAACGTATGTAATTGACCAAAAACATCGTATTCGCATGCAGGACTGCGTTACAATCGATTTCATGCAAGTGACGACGAATGTTCGTGTAGAAGTTCTTTTCTGTTCGAAAATGAAGATTCGCATGCAAAAACTATGCATATGGATCGAAACGTACGCAATTGACGCAGAATCACCTAATTTGCATGCAGGATCGCGTTACAATTGATTTCATGCAAGCGTCGATGAAGTTTCGTGTACACGTTATATTCTGTTCGAGATTGTTCTTCACGTGCAAAATCGCAGCATCCACATCGAAACGTATGTAATTGACCCAAAAATCGAATTCGCATGCAGGACTGTGTTACAATCGATTTCATGCAAGCGACGACGAATGTTCGTGTAGAAGTACTTTTCTGTTCGAAAATGAAGATTCGCATGCAAAATCGCTGCATCCGCATCGAAACGTATGGAATAGACGCAGAAACATCGAATCCGCATGCAGGAACGAGTAACAATCGAGTTCATGCAAGCGACGACGAATGTGCGTGTAGAAGTCCTTTTCTGTTCAGAAATGAAGATTCGCATGCAAAAATGATGCATCTGCATCGAAACGTACGCAATTGACGCAGAATCACCTAATAGGCATGCAGGACCGCGGTACAATCGATTTCATGCAAGCGTCGACGAAGTTTCGTGTACACGTTATATTCTGTTCGAGAATGTTCTTCACGTGCAAAATTGCTGCATCCGCATCGAAACGTATGGAATTGACTCGAAAACGTCGAATTCGCATGGCGGAACGCGTAACAATCGAGATCATGCAAGCGACGACGAATGTTCGTGTACACGTTATATTCTGTTCGAGTATGTTCTTCACGTGCAAAATCGCAGCATCAACATCGAAACGTATGGAATTGACCAAAATCATCCAATTCGCATGCAGGACCGCGTTACAATCGATTTCATGCAAGCGACGACGAATGTTCGTGTAGAAGTTCTTTTCTGTTCGAAAATGAAGATTCGCATGCAAAAATGATGCATCTGCATCGAAAAGTACGCAATTGACGCAGAATCACCTAATTGGCATGCAGGAACGCGGTACAATCGATTTCATGCAAGCGTCGACGAAGTTTCGTGTACACGTTATATTCTGTTCGAGAATGTTCTTCACGTGCAAAATCGCAGCATCCACATCGAAACGTATGTAATTGACCAAAAACATCGAATTCGCATGCAGGACTGCGTTACAATCGATTTCATGCAAGTGACGACGAATGTTCGTGTAGAAGTTCTTTTCTGTTCGAAAATGAAGATTCGCATGCAAAAACGATGCATATGGATCGAAACGTACGCAATTGACGCAGAATCACCTAATTTGCATGCAGGATCGCGTTACAATTGATTTCATGCAAGCGTCGATGAAGTTTCGTGTACACGTTATATTCTGTTCGAGATTGTTCTTCACGTGCAAAATCGCAGCATCCACATCGAAACGTATGTAATTGACCAAAAACATCGAATTCGCATGCAGGACTGTGTTACAATCGATTTCATGCAAGCGACGACGAATGTTCGTGTAGAAGTACTTTTCTGTTCGAAAATGAAGATTCGCATGCAAAATCGCTGCATCCGCATCGAAACGTATGGAATAGACGCAGAAACATCGAATCCGCATGCAGGAACGAGTAACAATCGAGTTCATGCAAGCGACGCCGAATGTGCGTGTAGAAGTTCTTTTCTGTTCGAAAATGAAGATTCGCATGCAAAAATGATGCATCTGCATCGAAACGTACGCAATTGACGCAGAATCACCTAATTGGCATGCAGGAACGCGGTACAATCGATTTCATGCAAGCGTCGACGAAGTTTCGTGTACACGTTATATTCTGTTCGAGAATGTTCTTCACGTGCAAAATCGCAGCATACACATCGAAACGTATGTAATTGACCAAAAACATCGAATTCGCATGCAGGACTGCGTTACAATGGATTTCATGCAAGTGACGACGAATGTTCGTGTAGAAGTTCTTTTCTGTTCGAAAATGAAGATTCGCATGCAAAAACGATGCATATGGATCGAAACGTACGCAATTGACGCAGAATCACCTAATTTGCATGCAGGATCGCGTTACAATTGATTTCATGCAAGCGTCGATGAAGTTTCGTGTACACGTTATATTCTGTTCGAGATTGTTCTTCACGTGCAAAATCGCAGCATCCACATCGAAACGTATGTAATTGACCAAAAACATCGAATTCGCATGCAGGACTGTGTTACAATCGATTTCATGCAAGCGACGACGAATGTTCGTGTAGAAGTACTTTTCTGTTCGAAAATGAAGATTCGCATGCAAAATCGCTGCATCCGCATCGAAACGTATGGAATAGACGCAGAATCACCTAATTTGCATGCAGGATCGCGTTACAATTGATTTCATGCAAGCGTCGATGAAGTTTCGTGTACACGTTATATTCTGTTCGAGAATGTTCTTCACGTGCAAAATCGCAGCATCCACATCGAAACGTATGTAATTGACCAAAAACATCGAATTCGCATGCAGGACTGCGTTACAATCGATTTCATGCAAGTGACGACGAATGTTCGTGTAGAAGTTCTTTTCTGTTCGAAAATGAAGATTCGCATGCAAAAACGATGCATATGGATCGAAACGTACGCAATTGACGCAGAATCACCTAATTTGCATGCAGGATCGCGTTACAATTGATTTCATGCAAGCGTCGATGAAGTTTCGTGTACACGTTATATTCTGTTCGAGATTGTTCTTCACGTGCAAAATCGCAGCATCAACATCGAAACGTATGGAATTGACCAAAATCATCCAATTCGCATGCAGGACCGCGTTACAATCGATTTCATGCAAGCGACGACGAATGTTCGTGTAGAAGTTCTTTTCTGTTCGAAAATGAAGATTCGCATGCAAAATCGCTGCATCCGCATCGAAACGTACGCAATTGACGCAGAATCACCTAATTGGCATGCAGGAACGCGGTACAATCGATTTCATGCAAGCGTCGACGAAGTTTCGTGTACACGTTATATTCTGTTCGAGAATGTTCTTCACGTGCAAAATCGCAGCATCCACATCGAAACGTATGTAATTGACCAAAAACATCGAATTCGCATGCAGGACTGCCTTACAATCGATTTCATGCAAGTGACGACGAATGTTCGTGTAGAAGTTCTTTTCTGTTCGAAAATGAAGATTCGCATGCAAAAACGATGCATATGGATCGAAACGTACGCAATTGACGCAGAATCACCTAATTTGCATGCAGGATCGCGTTACAATTGATTTCATGCAAGCGTCGATGAAGTTTCGTGTACACGTTATATTCTGTTCGAGATTGTTTTTCATTTGCAAAATCGCAGCATCCACATCGAAACGTATGGAATTGACTCGAAAACGTCGAATTCGCATGGCGGAACGCGTAACAATCGAGATCATGCAAGCGACGACGAATGTTCGTGTACACGTTATATTCTGTTCGAGTATGTTCTTCACGTGCAAAATCGCAGCATCAACATCGAAACGTATGGAATTGACCAAAATCATCCAATTCGCATGCAGGACCGCGTTACAATCGATTTCATGCAAGCGACGACGAATGTTCGTGTAGAAGTTCTTTTCTGTTCGAAAATGAAGATTCGCATGCAAAATCGCTGCATCCGCATCGAAACGTATGGAATAGACGCAGAAACATCGAATCCGCATGCAGGAACGACTAACAATCGAGTTCATGCAAGCGACGACGAATGTGCGTGTAGAAGTCCTTTTCTGTTCGAAAATGAAGATTCGCATGCAAAAATGATGCATCTGCATCGAAACGTACGCAATTGACGCAGAATCACCTAATTGGCATGCAGGAACGCGGTACAATCGATTTCATGCAAGCGTCGACGAAGTTTCGTGTACACGTTATATTCTGTTCGAGAATGTTCTTCACGTGCAAAATCGCAGCATCCACATCGAAACGTATGTAATTGACCAAAAACATCGAATTCGCATGCAGGACTGCGTTACAATCGATTTCATGCAAGTGACGACGAATGTTCGTGTAGAAGTTCTTTTCTGTTCGAAAATGAAGATTCGCATGCAAAAACGATGCATATGGATCGAAACGTACGCAATTGACGCAGAATCACCTAATTTGCATGCAGGATCGCGTTACAATTGATTTCATGCAAGCGTCGATGAAGTTTCGTGTACACGTTATATTCTGTTCGAGAATGTTCTTCACGTGCAAAATCGCAGCATCCACATCGAAACGTATGTAATTGACCAAAAACATCGAATTCGCATGCAGGACTGTGTTACAATCGATTTCATGCAAGCGACGACGAATGTTCGTGTAGAAGTACTTTTCTGTTCGAAAATGAAGATTCGCATGCAAAATCGCTGCATCCACATCGAAACGTATGGAATAGACGCAGAAACATCGAATCCGCATGCAGGAACGAGTAACAATCGAGTTCATGCAAGCGACGCCGAATGTGCGTGTAGAAGTTCTTTTCTGTTCGAAAATGAAGATTCGCATGCAAAAATGATGCATCTGCATCGAAACGTACGCAATTGACGCAGAATCACCTAATTGGCATGCAGGAACGCGGTACAATCGATTTCATGCAAGCGTCGACGAAGTTTCGTGTACACGTTATATTCTGTTCGAGAATGTTCTTCACGTGCAAAATCGCAGCATCCACATCGAAACATATGTAATTGACCAAAAACATCGAATTCGCATGCAGGACTGCGTTACAATCGATTTCATGCAAGTGACGACGAATGTTCGTGTAGAAGTTCTTTTCTGTTCGAAAATGAAGATTCGCATGCAAAAACGATGCATATGGATCGAAACGTACGCAATTGACGCAGAATCACCTAATTTGCATGCAGGATCGCGTTACAATTGATTTCATGCAAGCGTCGATGAAGTTTCGTGTACACGTTATATTCTGTTCGAGATTGTTCTTCACGTGCAAAATCGCAGCATCCACATCGAAACGTATGTAATTGACCAAAAACATCGAATTCGCATGCAGGACTGTGTTACAATCGATTTCATGCAAGCGACGACGAATGTTCGTGTAGAAGTACTTTTCTGTTCGAAAATGAAGATTCGCATGCAAAATCGCTGCATCCGCATCGAAACGTATGGAATAGACGCAGAAACATCGAATCCGCATGCAGGAACGAGTAACAATCGAGTTCATGCAAGCGACGACGAATGTGCGTGTAGAAGTCCTTTTCTGTTCGAAAATGAAGATTCGCATGCAAAAATGATGCATCTGCATCGAAACGTACGCAATTGACGCAGAATCACCTAATTGGCATGCAGGACCGCGGTACAATCGATTTCATGCAAGCGTCGACGAAGTTTCACGTGCAAAATTGCTGCATCCGCATCGAAACGTATGGAATTGACTCGAAAACGTCGAATTCGCATGGCGGAACGCGTAACAATCGAGATCATGCAAGCGACGACGAATGTTCGTGTACACGTTATATTCTGTTCGAGTATGTTCTTCACGTGCAAAATCGCAGCATCAACATCGAAACGTATGGAATTGACCAAAATCATCCAATTCGCATGCAGGACCGCGTTACAATCGATTTCATGCAAGCGACGACGAATGTTCGTGTAGAAGTTCTTTTCTGTTCGAAAATGAAGATTCGCATGCAAAATCGCTGCATCCGCATCGAAACGTATGGAATAGACGCAGAAACATCGAATCCGCATGCAGGAACGACTAACAATCGAGTTCATGCAAGCGACGACGAATGTGCGTGTAGAAGTCCTTTTCTGTTCGAAAATGAAGATTCGCATGCAAAAATGATGCATCTGCATCGAAACGTACGCAATTGACGCAGAATCACCTAATTTGCATGCAAGATCGCGTTACAATTGATTTCATGCAAGCGACAACAATGTTTCGTGTACAAGTTATTTTCTGTTCCAGAATGTTCTTCACGTGCAAAATCGCTGCATCCGCATTGAAACGTATGGAATAGACGCAGAAACATCGAATCCGCATGCAGGAACGAGTAACAATCGAGTTCATGCAAGCGGCGACGAATGTTCGTGTAGAAGTTCTTTTCTGTTCGAAAATGAAGATTCGCATGCAAAATCGCTGCATCCGCATCGAAACGTATGGAATAGACGCAGAAACATCGAATCCGCATGCAGGAATGAGTAACAATCGAGTTCATGCAAGCGACGACGAATGTGCGTGTAGAAGTTCTTTTCTGTTCGAAAATGAAGATTCGCATGCAAAAATGATGCATCTGCATCGAAAAGTACGCAATTGACGCAGAATCACCTAATTGGCATGCAGGAACGCGGTACAATCGATTTCATGCAAGCGTCGACGAAGTTTCGTGTACACGTTATATTCTGTTCGAGAATGTTCTTCACGTGCAAAATCGCAGCATCCACATCGAAACGTATGTAATTGACCAAAAACATCGAATTCGCATGCAGGACTGCGTTACAATCGATTTCATGCAAGTGACGACGAATGTTCGTGTAGAAGTTCTTTTCTGTTCGAAAATGAAGATTCGCATGCAAAAACGATGCATATGGATCGAAACGTACGCAATTGACGCAGAATCACCTAATTTGCATGCAGGATCGCGTTACAATTGATTTCATGCAAGCGTCGATGAAGTTTCGTGTACACGTTATATTCTGTTCGAGATTGTTCTTCACGTGCAAAATCGCAGCATCCACATCGAAACGTATGTAATTGACCAAAAACATCGAATTCGCATGCAGGACTGTGTTACAATCGATTTCATGCAAGCGGCGACGAATGTTCGTGTAGAAGTTCTTTTCTGTTCGAAAATGAAGATTCGCATGCAAAATCGCTGCATCCGCATCGAAACGTATGGAATAGACGCAGAAACATCGAATCCGCATGCAGGAACGAGTAACAATCGAGTTCATGCAAGCGACGACGAATGTGCGTGTAGAAGTCCTTTTCTGTTCGAAAATGAAGATTCGCATGCAAAAATGATGCATCTGCATCGAAACGTACGCAATTGACGCAGAATCACCTAATTGGCATGCAGGACCGCGGTACAATCGATTTCATGCAAGCGTCGACGAAGTTTCGTGTACACGTTATATTCTGTTCGAGAATGTTCTTCACGTGCAAAATTGCTGCATCCGCATCGAAACGTATGGAATTGACTCGAAAACGTCGAATTCGCATGGCGGAACGCGTAACAATCGAGATCATGCAAGCGACGACGAATGTTCGTGTACACGTTATATTCTGTTCGAGTATGTTCTTCACGTGCAAAATCGCAGCATCAACATCGAAACGTATGGAATTGACCAAAATCATCCAATTCGCATGCAGGACCGCGTTACAATCGATTTCATGCAAGCGACGACGAATGTTCGTGTAGAAGTTCTTTTCTGTTCGAAAATGAAGATTCGCATGCAAAATCGCTGCATCCGCATCGAAACGTATGGAATAGACGCAGAAACATCGAATCCGCATGCAGGAACGACTAACAATCGAGTTCATGCAAGCGACGACGAATGTGCGTGTAGAAGTCCTTTTCTGTTCGAAAATGAAGATTCGCATGCAAAAATGATGCATCTGCATCGAAACGTACGCAATTGACGCAGAATCACCTAATTTGCATGCAAGATCGCGTTACAATTGATTTCATGCAAGCGACAACAATGTTTCATGTACAAGTTATTTTCTGTTCCAGAATGTTCTTCACGTGCAAAATCGCTGCATCCGCATTGAAACGTATGGAATAGACGCAGAAACATCGAATCCGCATGCAGGAACGAGTAACAATCGAGTTCATGCAAGCGGCGACGAATGTTCGTGTAGAAGTTCTTTTCTGTTCGAAAATGAAGATTCGCATGCAAAAATGATGCATCTGCATCGAAAAGTACGCAATTGACGCAGAATCACCTAATTGGCATGCAGGAACGCGGTACAATCGATTTCATGCAAGCGTCGACGAAGTTTCGTGTACACGTTATATTCTGTTCGAGAATGTTCTTCACGTGCAAAATCGCAGCATCCACATCGAAACGTATGTAATTGACCAAAAACATCGAATTCGCATGCAGGACTGCGTTACAATCGATTTCATGCAAGTGACGACGAATGTTCGTGTAGAAGTTCTTTTCTGTTCGAAAATGAAGATTCGCATGCAAAAACGATGCATATGGATCGAAACGTACGCAATTGACGCAGAATCACCTAATTTGCATGCAGGATCGCGTTACAATTGATTTCATGCAAGCGTCGATGAAGTTTCGTGTACACGTTATATTCTGTTCGAGAATGTTCTTCACGTGCAAAATCGCAGCATCCACATCGAAACGTATGTAATTGACCAAAAACATCGAATTCGCATGCAGGACTGTGTTACAATCGATTTCATGCAAGCGACGACGAATGTTCGTGTAGAAGTACTTTTCTGTTCGAAAATGAAGATTCGCATGCAAAATCGCTGCATCCGCATCGAAACGTATGGAATAGACGCAGAAACATCGAATCCGCATGCAGGAACGAGTAACAATCGTGTTCATGCAAGCGACGCCGAATGTGCGTGTAGAAGTTCTTTTCTGTTCGAAAATGAAGATTCGCATGCAAAAATGATGCATCTGCATAGAAACGTACGCAATTGACGCAGAATCACCTAATTGGCATGCAGGAACGCGGTACAATCGATTTCATGCAACCGACGACGAATGTTCGTGTAGAAGTTCTTTTCTGTTCAAAAATGAAGATTCGCATGCAAAATCGCTGCATCCACATCGAAACGTATGGAATTGACGCGAAAACATCGAATTCGCATGGAGGAACGCGTAACAATCGATTTCATGCAAGCGACGACGAATGTTCGTGTAGAAGTTGTTTTCTGTTCCAGAATGTTCTTCACGTGCAAAATCGCAGCATCAACATCGAAACGTATGGAATTGACCAAAATCATCCAATTCGCATGCAGGACCGCGTTACAATCAATTTCATGCAAGCGACGACGAATGTTCGTGTAGAAGTTCTTTTCTGATCGAAAATGAAGATTCGCATGCAAAAACGATACATCAGCATCGAAACGTACGCAATTGACGCAGAATCACCTAATTCGCCTGTAGGAACGCGTTACAATCGAGATCATGCAAGCGACGACGAATGTTCGTGTACACGTTATATTC
Source organism: Lasioglossum villosulum (assembly GCA_963971365.1). Taxonomy (NCBI): domain Eukaryota; kingdom Metazoa; phylum Arthropoda; class Insecta; order Hymenoptera; family Halictidae; genus Lasioglossum; species Lasioglossum villosulum. The sequence continues at coordinate 15,575,082 of OZ020502.1, read as the reverse complement.
TGTTCGAGAATGTTCTTCACGTGCAAAATTGCTGCATCCGCATCGAAACGTATGGAATTGACTCGAAAACGTCGAATTCGCATGGCGGAACGCGTAACAATCGAGATCATGCAAGCGACGACGAATGTTCGTGTACACGTTATATTCTGTTCGAGTATGTTCTTCACGTGCAAAATCGCAGCATCAACATCGAAACGTATGGAATTGACTCGAAAACGTCGAATTCGCATGGCGGAACGCGTAACAATCGAGATCATGCAAGCGACGACGAATGTTCGTGTACACGTTATATTCTGTTCGAGTATGTTCTTCACGTGCAAAATCGCAGCATCAACATCGAAACGTATGGAATTGACCAAAATCATCCAATTCGCATGCAGGACCGCGTTACAATCGATTTCATGCATGCGACGACGAATGTTCGTGTAGAAGTTCTTTTCTGTTCGATAATGAAGATTCGCATGCAAAAACGATGCATATGGATCGAAACGTACGCAATTGACGCAGAATCACCTAATTTGCATGCAAGATCGCGTTACAATTGATTTCATGCAAGCGACAACAATGTTTCGTGTACAAGTTATTTTCTGTTCCAGAATGTTCTTCACGTGCAAAATCGCTGCATCCGCATTGAAACGTATGGAATAGACGCAGAAACATCGAATCCGCATGCAGGAACGAGTAACAATCGAGTTCATGCAAGCGGCGACGAATGTTCGTGTAGAAGTTCTTTTCTGTTCGAAAATGAAGATTCGCATGCAAAATCGCTGCATCCGCATCGAAACGTATGGAATAGACGCAGAAACATCGAATCCGCATGCAGGAATGAGTAATAATCGAGTTCATGCAAGCGACGACGAATGTGCGTGTAGAAGTTCTTTTCTGTTCGAAAATGAAGATTCGCATGCAAAAATGATGCATCTGCATCGAAAAGTACGCAATTGACGCAGAATCACCTAATTGGCATGCAGGAACGCGGTACAATCGATTTCATGCAAGCGTCGACGAAGTTTCGTGTACACGTTATATTCTGTTCGAGAATGTTCTTCACGTGCAAAATCGCAGCATCCACATCGAAACGTATGTAATTGACCAAAAACATCGAATTCGCATGCAGGACTGCGTTACAATCGATTTCATGCAAGTGACGACGAATGTTCGTGTAGAAGTTCTTTACTGTTCGAAAATGAAGATTCGCATGCAAAAACGATGCATATGGATCGAAACGTACGCAATTGACGCAGAATCACCTAATTTGCATGCAGGATCGCGTTACAATTGATTTCATGCAAGCGTCGATGAAGTTTCGTGTACTCGTTATATTCTGTTCGAGAATGTTCTTCACGTGCAAAATCGCAGCATCCACATCGAAACGTATGTAATTGACCAAAAACATCGAATTCGCATGCAGGACTGTGTTACAATCGATTTCATGCAAGCGACGACGAATGTTCGTGTAGAAGTACTTTTCTGTTCGAAAATGAAGGTTCGCATGCAAAAATGATGCATCTGCATCGAAAAGTACGCAATTGACGCAGAATCACCTAATTGGCATGCAGGAACGCGGTACAATCGATTTCATGCAAGCGTCGACGAAGTTTCGTGTACACGTTATATTCTGTTCGAGAATGTTCTTCACGTGCAAAATCGCAGCATCCACATCGAAACGTATGTAATTGACCAAAAACATAGAATTCGCATGCAGGACTGCGTTACAATCGATTTCATGCAAGTGACGACGAATGTTCGTGTAGAAGTTCTTTTCTGTTCGAAAATGAAGATTCGCATGCAAAAACGATGCATATGGATCGAAACGTACGCAATTGACGCAGAATCACCTAATTTGCATGCAGGATCGCGTTACAATTGATTTCATGCAAGCGTCGATGAAGTTTCGTGTACACGTTATATTCTGTTCGAGATTGTTCTTCACGTGCAAAATCGCAGCATCCACATCGAAACGTATGGAATTGACTCGAAAACGTCGAATTCGCATGGCGGAACGCGTAACAATCGAGATCATGCAAGCGACGACGAATGTTCGTGTACACGTTATATTCTGTTCGAGTATGTTCTTCACGTGCAAAATCGCAGCATCAACATCGAAACGTATGGAATTGACCAAAATCATCCAATTCGCATGCAGGACCGCGTTACAATCGATTTCATGCAAGCGACGACGAATGTTCGTGTAGAAGTTCTTTCTGTTCGAAAATGAAGATTCGCATGCAAAATCGCTGCATCCGCATCGAAACGTATGGAATAGACGCAGAAACATCGAATCCGCATGCAGGAACGAGTAACAATCGAGTTCATGCAAGCGACGCCGAATGTGCGTGTAGAAGTTCTTTTCTGTTCGAAAATGAAGATTCGCATGCAAAAATGATGCATCTGCATAGAAACGTACGCAATTGACGCAGAATCACCTAATTGGCATGCAGGAACGCGGTACAATCGATTTCATGCAACCGACGACGAATGTTCGTGTAGAAGTTCTTTTCTGTTCAAAAATGAAGATTCGCTTGCAAAATCGCTGCATCCACATCGAAACGTATGGAATTGACGCGAAAACATCGAATTCGCATGGAGGAACGCGTAACAATCGATTTCATGCAAGCGACGACGAATGTTCGTGTAGAAGTTGTTTTCTGTTCCAGAATGTTCTTCACGTGCAAAATCGCAGCATCAACATCGAAACGTATGGAATTGACCAAAATCATCCAATTCGCATGCAGGACCGCGTTACAATCAATTTCATGCAAGCGACGACGAATGTTCGTGTAGAAGTTCTTTTCTGATCGAAAATGAAGATTCGCATGCAAAAACGATACATCAGCATCGAAACGTACGCAATTGACGCAGAATCACCTAATTCGCCTGTAGGAACGCGTTACAATCGAGATCATGCAAGCGACGACGAATGTTCGTGTACACGTTATATTCTGTTCGAGAATGTTCTTCACGTGCAAAATTGCTGCATCCGCATCGAAACGTATGGAATTGACTCGAAAACGTCGAATTCGCATGGCGGAACGCATAACAATCGAGATCATGCAAGCGACGACGAATGTTCGTGTACACGTTATATTCTGTTCGAGTATGTTCTTCACGTGCAAAATCGCAGCATCAACATCGAAACGTATGGAATTGACTCGAAAACGTCGAATTCGCATGGCGGAACGCGTAACAATCGAGATCATGCAAGCGACGACGAATGTTCGTGTACACGTTATATTCTGTTCGAGTATGTTCTTCACGTGCAAAATCGCAGCATCAACATCGAAACGTATGGAATTGACCAAAATCATCGAATCCGCATGCAGGAACGAGTAACAATCGAGTTCATGCAAGCGGCGACGAATGTTCGTGTAGAAGTTCTTTTCTGTTCGAAAATGAAGATTCGCATGCAAAATCGCTGCATCCGCATCGAAACGTATGGAATAGACGCAGAAACATCGAATCCGCATGCAGGAATGAGTAACAATCGAGTTCATGCAAGCGACGACGAATGTGCGTGTAGAAGTTCTTTTCTGTTCGAAAATGAAGATTCGCATGCAAAAATGATGCATCTGCATCGAAAAGTACGCAATTGACGCAGAATCACCTAATTGGCATGCAGGAACGCGGTACAATCGATTTCATGCAAGCGTCGACGAAGTTTCGTGTACACGTTATATTCTGTTCGAGAATGTTCTTCACGTGCAAAATCGCAGCATCAACATCGAAACGTATGGAATTGACCAAAATCATCCAATTCGCATGCAGGACCGCGTTACAATCGATTTCATGCAAGCGACGACGAATGTTCGTGTAGAAGTTCTTTTCTGTTCGAAAATGAAGATTCGCATGCAAAATCGCTGCATCCGCATCGAAACGTATGGAATAGACGCAGAAACATCGAATCCGCATGCAGGAACGACTAACAATCGAGTTCATGCAAGCGACGACGAACGTGCGTGTAGAAGTCCTTTTCTGTTCAAAAATGAAGATTCGCATGCAAAAATGATGCATCTGCATCGAAACGTACGCAATTGACGCAGAATCACCTAATTGGCATGCAGGAACGCGGTACAATCGATTTCATGCAACCGACGACGAATGTTCGTGTAGAAGTTCTTTTCTGTTCGAAAATGAAGATTCGCATGCAAAATCGCTGCATCCACATCGAAACGTATGGAATTGACGCGAAAACATCGAATTCGCATGGAGGAACGCGTAACAATCGATTTCATGCAAGCGACGACGAATGTTCGTGTAGAAGTTGTTTTCTGTTCCAGAATGTTCTTCACGTGCAAAATCGCAGCATCAACATCGAAACGTATGGAATTGACCAAAATCATCCAATTCGCATGCAGGACCGCGTTACAATCAATTTCATGCAAGCGACGACGAATGTTCGTGTAGAAGTTCTTTTCTGATCGAAAATGAAGATTCGCATGCAAAAACGATACATCAGCATCGAAACGTACGCAATTGACGCAGAATCACCTAATTCGCCTGTAGGAACGCGTTACAATCGATTTCATGCATGCGACGACGAATGTTCGTGTAGAAGTTCTTTTCTGTTCGAAAATGAAGATTCGCATGCAAAAACGATGCATATGGATCGAAACGTACGCAATTGACGCAGAATCACCTAATTTGCATGCAAGATCGCGTTACAATTGATTTCATGCAAGCGACAACGATGTTTCGTGTACAAGTTATTTTCTGTTCCAGAATGTTCTTCACGTGCAAAATCGCTGCATCCGCATTGAAACGTATGGAATAGACGCAGAAACATCGAATCCGCATGCAGGAACGAGTAACAATCGAGTTCATGCAAGCGGCGACGAATGTTCGTGTAGAAGTTCTTTTCTGTTCGAAAATGAAGATTCGCATGCAAAATCGCTGCATCCGCATCGAAACGTATGGAATAGACGCAGAAACATCGAATCCGCATGCAGGAATGAGTAACAATCGAGTTCATGCAAGCGACGACGAATGTTCGTGTAGAAGTTCTTTTCTGTTCGAAAATGAAGATTCGCATGCAAAAACGATGCATATGGATCGAAACGTACGCAATTGACGCAGAATCACCTAATTTGCATGCAGGATCGCGTTACAATTGATTTCATGCAAGCGTCGATGAAGTTTCGTGTACACGTTATATTCTGTTCGAGAATGTTCTTCACGTGCAAAATCGCAGCATCCACATCGAAACGTATGTAATTGACCAAAAACATCGAATTCGCATGCAGGACTGTGTTACAATCGATTTCATGCAAGCGACGACGAATGTTCGTGTAGAAGTACTTTTCTGTTCGAAAATGAAGATTCGCATGCAAAATCGCTGCATCCGCATCGAAACGTATGGAATAGACGCAGAAACATCGAATCCGCATGCAGGAACGAGTAACAATCGAGTTCATGCAAGCGTCGCCGAATGTGCGTGTAGAAGTTCTTTTCTGTTCGAAAATGAAGATTCGCATGCAAAAATGATGCATCTGCATCGAAACGTACGCAATTGACGCAGAATCACCTAATTGGCATGCAGGAACGCGGTACAATCGATTTCATGCAAGCGTCGACGAAGTTTCGTGTACACGTTATATTCTGTTCGAGAATGTTCTTCACGTGCAAAATCGCAGCATCCACATCGAAACGTATGTAATTGACCAAAAACATCGAATTCGCATGCAGGACTGCGTTACAATCGATTTCATGCAAGTGACGACGAATGTTCGTGTAGAAGTTCTTTTCTGTTCGAAAATGAAGATTCGCATGCAAAAACGATGCATATGGATCGAAACGTACGCAATTGACGCAGAATCACCTAATTTGCATGCAGGATCGCGTTACAATTGATTTCATGCAAGCGTCGATGAAGTTTCGTGTACACGTTATATTCTGTTCGAGATTGTTCTTCACGTGCAAAATCGCAGCATCCACATCGAAACGTATGGAATTGACTCGAAAACGTCGAATTCGCATGGCGGAACGCGTAACAATCGAGATCATGCAAGCGACGACGAATGTTCGTGTACACGTTATATTCTGTTCGAGTATGTTCTTCACGTGCAAAATCGCAGCATCAACATCGAAACGTATGGAATTGACCAAAATCATCCAATTCGCATGCAGGACCGCGTTACAATCGATTTCATGCAAGCGACGACGAATGTTCGTGTAGAAGTTCTTTTCTGTTCGAAAATGAAGATTCGCATGCAAAATCGCTGCATCCGCATCGAAACGTATGGAATAGACGCAGAAGCATCGAATCCGCATGCAGGAACGACTAACAATCGAGTTCATGCAAGCGACGACGAATGTGCGTGTAGAAGTCCTTTTCTGTTCGAAAATGAAGATTCGCATGCAAAAATGATGCATCTGCATCGAAACGTACGCAATTGACGCAGAATCACCTAATTGGCATGCAGGAACGCGGTACAATCGATTTCATGCAACCGACGACGAATGTTCGTGTAGAAGTTCTTTTCTGTTCAAAAATGAAGATTCGCATGCAAAATCGCTGCATCCACATCGAAACGTATGGAATTGACGCGAAAACATCGAATTCGCATGGAGGAACGCGTAACAATCGATTTCATGCAAGCGACGACGAATGTTCGTGTAGAAGTTGTTTTCTGTTCCAGAATGTTCTTCACGTGCAAAATCGCAGCATCAACATCGAAACGTATGGAATTGACCAAAATCATCCAATTCGCATGCAGGACCGCGTTACAATCAATTTCATGCAAGCGACGACGAATGTTCGTGTAGAAGTTCTTTTCTGATCGAAAATGAAGATTCGCATGCAAAAACGATACATCAGCATCGAAACGTACGCAATTGACGCAGAATCACCTAATTCGCCTGTTTGAACGCGTTACAATCGAGATCATGCAAGCGACGACGAATGTTCGTGTACACGTTATATTCTGTTCGAGAATGTTCTTCACGTGCAAAATTGCTGCATCCGCATCGAAACGTATGGAATTGACTCGAAAACGTCGAATTCGCATGGCGGAACGCGTAACAATCGAGATCATGCAAGCGACGACGAATGTTCGTGTATACGTTATATTCTGTTCGAGTATGTTCTTCACGTGCAAAATCGCAGCATCAACATCGAAACGTATGGAATTGACTCGAAAACGTCGAATTCGCATGGCGGAACGCGTAACAATCGAGATCATGCAAGCGACGACGAATGTTCGTGTACACGTTATATTCTGTTCGAGTATGTTCTTCACGTGCAAAATCGCAGCATCAACATCGAAACGTATGGAATTGACCAAAATCATCCAATTCGCATGCAGGACCGCGTTACAATCGATTTCATGCAAGCGACGACGAATGTTCGTGTAGAAGTTCTTTTCTGTTCGAAAATGAAGATTCGCATGCAAAATCGCTGCATCCGCATCGAAACGTATGGAATAGACGCAGAAACATCGAATCCGCATGCAGGAACGACTAACAATCGAGTTCATGCAAGCGACGACGAATGTGCGTGTAGAAGTCCTTTTCTGTTCGAAAATGAAGATTCGCATGCAAAAATGATGCATCTGCATCGAAACGTACGCAATTGACGCAGAATCACCTAATTGGCATGCAGGAACGCGGTACAATCGATTTCATGCAACCGACGACGAATGTTCGTGTAGAAGTTCTTTTCTGTTCAAAAATGAAGATTCGCATGCAAAATCGCTGCATCCACATCGAAACGTATGGAATTGACGCGAAAACATCGAATTCGCATGGAGGAACGCGTAACAATCGATTTCATGCAAGCGGCGACGAATGTTCGTGTAGAAGTTGTTTTCTGTTCCAGAATGTTCTTCACGTGCAAAATCGCAGCATCAACATCGAAACGTATGGAATTGACCAAAATCATCCAATTCGCATGCAGGACCGCGTTACAATCAATTTCATGCAAGCGACGACGAATGTTCGTGTAGAAGTTCTTTTCTGATCGAAAATGAAGATTCGCATGCAAAAACGATACATCAGCATCGAAACGTACGCAATTGACGCAGAATCACCTAATTCGCCTGTTTGAACGCGTTACAATCGAGATCATGCAAGCGACGACGAATGTTCGTGTACACGTTATATTCTGTTCGAGAATGTTCTTCACGTGCAAAATTGCTGCATCCGCATCGAAACGTATGGAATTGACTCGAAAACGTCGAATTCGCATGGCGGAACGCGTAACAATCGAGATCATGCAAGCGACGACGAATGTTCGTGTATACGTTATATTCTGTTCGAGTATGTTCTTCACGTGCAAAATCGCAGCATCAACATCGAAACGTATGGAATTGACTCGAAAACGTCGAATTCGCATGGCGGAACGCGTAACAATCGAGATCATGCAAGCGACGACGAATGTTCGTGTACACGTTATATTCTGTTCGAGTATGTTCTTCACGTGCAAAATCGCAGCATCAACATCGAAACGTATGGAATTGACCAAAATCATCCAATTCGCATGCAGGACCGCGTTACAATCGATTTCATGCAAGCGACGACGAATGTTCGTGTAGAAGTTCTTTTCTGTTCGAAAATGAAGATTCGCATGCAAAATCGCTGCATCCGCATCGAAACGTATGGAATAGACGCAGAAACATCGAATCCGCATGCAGGAACGAGTAACAATCGAGTTCATGCAAGCGACGACGAATGTGCGTGTAGAAGTCCTTTCCTGTTCGAAAATGAAGATTCGCATGCAAAAATGATGCATCTGCATCGAAACGTACGCAATTGACCAAAAACATCGAATTCGCATGCAGGACTGTGTTACAATCGATTTCATGCATGCGACGACGAATGTTCGTGTAGAAGTTCTTTTCTGTTCGAAAATGAAGATTCGCATGCAAAAACGATGCATATGGATCGAAACGTACGCAATTGACGCAGAATCACCTAATTGGCATGCAGGAACGCGGTACAATCGATTTCATGCAACCGACGACGAATGTTCGTGTAGAAGTTCTTTTCTGTTCAAAAATGAAGATTCGCATGCAAAATCGCTGCATCCACATCGAAACGTATGGAATTGACGCGAAAACATCGAATTCGCATGGAGGAACGCGTAACAATCGATTTCATGCAAGCGGCGACGAATGTTCGTGTAGAAGTTGTTTTCTGTTCCAGAATGTTCTTCACGTGCAAAATCGCAGCATCAACATCGAAACGTATGGAATTGACCAAAATCATCCAATTCGCATGCAGGACCGCGTTACAATCAATTTCATGCAAGCGACGACGAATGTTCGTGTAGAAGTTCTTTTCTGATCGAAAATGAAGATTCGCATGCAAAAACGATACATCAGCATCGAAACGTACGCAATTGACGCAGAATCACCTAATTCGCCTGTTTGAACGCGTTACAATCGAGATCATGCAAGCGACGACGAATGTTCGTGTACACGTTATATTCTGTTCGAGAATGTTCTTCACGTGCAAAATTGCTGCATCCGCATCGAAACGTATGGAATTGACTCGAAAACGTCGAATTCGCATGGCGGAACGCGTAACAATCGAGATCATGCAAGCGACGACGAATGTTCGTGTATACGTTATATTCTGTTCGAGTATGTTCTTCACGTGCAAAATCGCAGCATCAACATCGAAACGTATGGAATTGACTCGAAAACGTCGAATTCGCATGGCGGAACGCGTAACAATCGAGATCATGCAAGCGACGACGAATGTTCGTGTACACGTTATATTCTGTTCGAGTATGTTCTTCACGTGCAAAATCGCAGCATCAACATCGAAACGTATGGAATTGACCAAAATCATCCAATTCGCATGCAGGACCGCGTTACAATCGATTTCATGCAAGCGACGACGAATGTTCGTGTAGAAGTTCTTTTCTGTTCGAAAATGAAGATTCGCATGCAAAATCGCTGCATCCGCATCGAAACGTATGGAATAGACGCAGAAACATCGAATCCGCATGCAGGAACGAGTAACAATCGAGTTCATGCAAGCGACGACGAATGTGCGTGTAGAAGTCCTTTCCTGTTCGAAAATGAAGATTCGCATGCAAAAATGATGCATCTGCATCGAAACGTACGCAATTGACCAAAAACATCGAATTCGCATGCAGGACTGTGTTACAATCGATTTCATGCATGCGACGACGAATGTTCGTGTAGAAGTTCTTTTCTGTTCGAAAATGAAGATTCGCATGCAAAAACGATGCATATGGATCGAAACGTACGCAATTGACGCAGAATCACCTAATTTGCATGCAAGATCGCGTTACAATTGATTTCATGCAAGCGACAACGATGTTTCGTGTACAAGTTATTTTCTGTTCCAGAATGTTCTTCACGTGCAAAATCGCTGCATCCGCATTGAAACGTATGGAATAGACGCAGAAACATCGAATCCGCATGCAGGAACGAGTAACAATCGAGTTCATGCAAGCGGCGACGAATGTTCGTGTAGAAGTTCTTTTCTGTTCGAAAATGAAGATTCGCATGCAAAATCGCTGCATCCGCATCGAAACGTATGGAATAGACGCAGAAACATCGAATCCGCATGCAGGAATGAGTAACAATCGAGTTCATGCAAGCGACGACGAATGTGCGTGTAGAAGTTCTTTTCTGTTCGAAAATGAAGATTCGCATGCAAAAATGATGCATCTGCATCGAAAAGTACGCAATTGACGCAGAATCACCTAATTGGCATGCAGGAACGCGGTACAATCGATTTCATGCAAGCGTCGACGAAGTTTCGTGTACACGTTATATTCTGTTCCAGAATGTTCTTCCCGTGCAGTATTGCTGCATCCGCATCGAAACGTATGGAATTGACTCGAAAACGTCGAATTCGCATGGCGGAACTCGTAACAATCGAGATCATGCAAGCGACGGCGAATGTTCGTGTAGAAGTTGTTTTCTGTTCGAAAATGAAGATTCGCATGCAAAATCGCTGCATCCGCATCGAAACGTATGGAATAGACGCAGAAACATCGAATCCGCATGCAGGAACGAGTAACAATCGAGTTCATGCAAACGACGACGAATGTGCGTGTAGAAGTTCTTTTCTGTTCGAAAATGAAGATTCGCATGCAAAAATGATGCATCTGCATCGAAACGTACGCAATTGACGCAGAATCACCTAATTGGCATGCAGGAACGCGGTACAATCGATTTCATGCAAGCGTCGACGAAGTTTCGTGTACACGTTATATTCTATTCGAGAATGTTCTTCACGTGAAAAATCGCAGCATCCACATCGAAACGTATGTAATTGACCAAAATCATCCAATTCGCATGCAGGACCGCGTTACAATCGATTTCATGCAAGCGACGACGAATGTTCGTGTAGAAGTTCTTTTCTGTTCGAAAATGAAGATTCGCATGCAAAATCGCTGCATCCGCATCGAAATGTATGGAATTGACTCGAAAACATCGAATTCGCATGCAGGAACGCGTAACAATCGAGTTCATGCAAGCGTCGACGAAGTTTCGTGTACACGTTATAATCTGTTCGAGAATGTTCTTCACGTGCAAAATCGCAGCATCAACATCGAAACGTGTGGAATTGACTCGAAAACGTCGAATTCGCATGGCGGAACGCGTAACAATCGAGATCATGCAAGCGACGACGAATGTTCGTGTAGAAGTTGTTTTCTGTTCCAGAATGTTCTTCACGTGCAAAATCGCTGCATCCGCATCGAAACGTATGGAATTGACCAAAATCATACAATTCGCATGCAGGACCGCGTTACAATCGATTTCATGCAAGCGACGACGAATGTTCGTGTAGAAGTTCTTTTCTGTTCGAAAATGAAGATTCGCATGCAAAATCGCTGCATCCGCATCGAAACGTATGGAATAGACGCAGAAACATCGAATCCGCATGCAGGAACGAGTAACAATCGAGTTCATGCAAGCGACGACGAATGTGCGTGTAGAAGTTCTTTTCTGTTCGAAAATGAAGATTCGCATGCAAAAATGATGCATCTGCATCGAAACGTACGCAATTGACGCAGAATCACCTAATTGGCATGCAGGAACGCGGTACAATCGATTTCATGCAAGCGTCGACGAAGTTTCGTGTACACGTTATATTCTGTTCGAGAATGTTCTTCACGTGCAAAATCGCAGCATCCACATCGAAACGTATGTAATTGACCAAAATCATACAATTCGCATGCAGGACCGCGTTACAATCGATTTCATGCATGCGACGACGAATGTTCGTGTAGAAGTTCTTTTCTGTTCGAAAATGAAGATTCGCATGCAAAGTCGCTGCATCCGCATCGAAACGTATAGAATAGACGCAGAAACATCGAATTCGCATGCAGGAACGAGTAACAATCGAGTTCATGCAAGCGACGACGAATGTGCGTGTAGAAGTTCTTTTCTGTTCGAAAATGAAGATTCGCATGCAAAATCGCTGCATCCGCATCGAACCGTATGGAATAGACGCAGAAACATCGAATCCGCATGCAGGAACGAGTAACAATCGAGTTCATGCATGCGACGACGAATGTTCGTGTAGAAGTTGTTTTCTGTTCCAGAATGTTCTTCACGTGCAAAATCGCTGCATCCGCATCGAAACGTATGGAATTGACCAAAATCATCGAATTCGCATGCAGGACCGCGTTACAATCGATTTCATGCAAGCGACGACGAATGTTCGTGTAGAAGTTCTTTTCTGTTCGAAAATGAAGATTCGCATGCAAAATCGCTGCATCCGCATCGAAACGTATGGAATAGACGCAAAAACATCGAATCCGCATGCAGGAACGAGTAACAATCTAGTTCATGCAAGCGACGACGAATGTGCGTGTAGAAGTTCTTTTCTGTTCGAAAATGAAGATTCGCATGCAAAATCGCTGCATCCACATCGAAACGTATGGAATTGACGCGAAAACATCGAATTCGCATGGAGGAACGCGTAACAATCGAGTTCATGCAAGCGTCGACGAAGTTTCGTGTACAAGTTATTTTCTGTTCCAGAATGTTCATCACGTGCAAAATCGCTGCATCCGCATCGAAACGTATGGAATTGACTCGAAAACATCGAATTCGCATGCAGGACTGCGTTACAATCGATTTCATGCAAGCGGCGACGAATGTGTGTGTAGAAGTCCTTTTCTGTTCGAAAATGCAGATTCGCATGCAAAAATGATGCATCTGCATCGAAACGTACGCAATTGACGCAGAATCACCTAATTGGCATGCAGGAACGCGGTACAATCGATTTCATGCAAGCGTCGACGAAGTTTCGTGTACACGTTATATTCTGTTCGAGAATGTTCTTCACGTGCAAAATCGCAGCATCAACATCGAAACGTATGGAATTGACCAAAATCATCCAATTCGCATGCAGGACCGCGTTACAATCGATTTCATGCAAGCGACGACGAATGTTCGTGTAGAAGTTCTTTTCTGATCGAAAATGAAGATTCGCATGCAAAATCGCTGCATCCGCATCGAAACGTATGGAATAGACGCAGAAACATCGAATCCGCATGCAGGAACGAGTAACAATCGAGTTCATGCAAGCGACGACGAATGTGCGTGTAGAAGTCCTTTTCTGTTCGAAAATGAAGATTCGCATGCAAAAATGATGCATCCGCATCGAAACGTACGCAATTGACGCAGAATCACCTAATTGGCATGCAGGAACGCGGTACAATCGATTTCATGCAAACGACGACGAATGTGCGTGTAGAAGTTCTTTTCTGTTCGAAAATGAAGATTCGCATGCAAAAATGATGCATCTGCATCGAAACGTACGCAATTGACGCAGAATCACCTAATTGGCATGCAGGAACGCGGTACAATCGATTTCATGCAAGCGTCGACGAAGTTTCGTGTACACGTTATATTCTATTCGAGAATGTTCTTCACGTGAAAAATCGCAGCATCCACATCGAAACGTATGTAATTGACCAAAATCATCCAATTCGCATGCAGGACAGCGTTACAATCGATTTCATGCAAGCGACGACAAATGTTCGTGTAGAAGTTCTTTTCTGTTCGAAAATGAAGATTCGCATGCAAAATCGCTGCATCCGCATCGAAATGTATGGAATTGACTCGAAAATATCGAATTCGCATGCAGGAACGCGTAACAATCGAGTTCATGCAAGCGTCGACGAAGTTTCGTGTACACGTTATAATCTGTTCGAGAATGTTCTTCACGTGCAAAATCGCAGCATCAACATCGAAACGTATGGAATTGACTCGAAAACGTCGAATTCGCATGGCGGAACGCGTAACAATCGAGATCATGCAAGCGACGACGAATGTTCGTGTAGAAGTTGTTTTCTGTTCCAGAATGTTCTTCACGTGCAAAATCGCTGCATCCGCATCGAAACGTATGGAATTGACCAAAATCATACAATTCGCATGCAGGACCGCGTTACAATCGATTTCATGCAAGCGACGACGAATGTTCGTGTAGAAGTTATTTTCTGTTCGAAAATGAAGATTCGCATGCAAAATCGCTGCATCCGCATCGAAACGTATGGAATAGACGCAGAAACATCGAATCCGCATGCAGGAACGAGTAACAATCGAGTTCATGCAAGCGACGACGAATGTGCGTGTAGAAGTTCTTTTCTGTTCGAAAATGAAGATTCGCATGCAAAAATGATGCATCTGCATCGAAACGTACGCAATTGACGCAGAATCACCTAATTGGCATGCAGGAACGCGGTACAATCGATTTCATGCAAGCGTCGACGAAGTTTCGTGTACACGTTATATTCTGTTCGAGAATGTTCTTCACGTGCAAAATCGCAGCATCCACATCGAAACGTATGTAATTGACCAAAATCATACAATTCGCATGCAGGACCGCGTTACAATCGATTTCATGCATGCGACGACGAATGTTCGTGTAGAAGTTCTTTTCTGTTCGAAAATGAAGATTCGCATGCAAAGTCGCTGCATCCGCATCGAAACGTATAGAATAGACGCAGAAACATCGAATTCGCATGCAGGAACGAGTAACAATCGAGTTCATGCAAGCGACGACGAATGTGCGTGTAGAAGTTCTTTTCTGTTCGAAAATGAAGATTCGCATGCAAAATCGCTGCATCCGCATCGAACCGTATGGAATAGACGCAGAAACATCGAATCCGCATGCAGGAACGAGTAACAATCGAGTTCATGCATGCGACGACGAATGTTCGTGTAGAAGTTGTTTTCTGTTCCAGAATGTTCTTCACGTGCAAAATCGCTGCATCCGCATCGAAACGTATGGAATTGACCAAAATCATCGAATTCGCATGCAGGACCGCGTTACAATCGATTTCATGCAAGCGACGACGAATGTTCGTGTAGAAGTTCTTTTCTGTTCGAAAATGAAGATTCGCATGCAAAATCGCTGCATCCGCATCGAAACGTATGGAATAGACGCAAAAACATCGAATCCGCATGCAGGAACGAGTAACAATCTAGTTCATGCAAGCGACGACGAATGTGCGTGTAGAAGTTCTTTTCTGTTCGAAAATGAAGATTCGCATGCAAAATCGCTGCATCCACATCGAAACGTATGGAATTGACGCGAAAACATCGAATTCGCATGGAGGAACGCGTAACAATCGAGTTCATGCAAGCGTCGACGAAGTTTCGTGTACAAGTTATTTTCTGTTCCAGAATGTTCATCACGTGCAAAATCGCTGCATCCGCATCGAAACGTATGGAATTGACTCGAAAACATCGAATTCGCATGCAGGACTGCGTTACAATCGATTTCATGCAAGCGGCGACGAATGTGTGTGTAGAAGTCCTTTTCTGTTCGAAAATGAAGATTCGCATGCAAAAATGATGCATCTGCATCGAAACGTACGCAATTGACGCAGAATCACCTAATTGGCATGCAGGAACGCGGTACAATCGATTTCATGCAAGCGTCGACGAAGTTTCGTGTACACGTTATATTCTGTTCGAGAATGTTCTTCACGTGCAAAATCGCAGCATCAACATCGAAACGTATGGAATTGACCAAAATCATCCAATTCGCATGCAGGACCGCGTTACAATCGATTTCATGCAAGCGACGACGAATGTTCGTGTAGAAGTTCTTTTCTGATCGAAAATGAAGATTCGCATGCAAAATCGCTGCATCCGCATCGAAACGTATGGAATAGACGCAGAAACATCGAATCCGCATGCAGGAACGAGTAACAATCGAGTTCATGCAAGCGACGACGAATGTGCGTGTAGAAGTCCTTTTCTGTTCGAAAATGAAGATTCGCATGCAAAAATGATGCATCCGCATCGAAACGTACGCAATTGACGCAGAATCACCTAATTGGCATGCAGGAACGCGGTACAATCGATTTCATGCAACCGACGACGAATGTTCGTGTAGAAGTTCTTTTCTGTTCGAAAATGAAGATTCGCATGCAAAATCGCTGCATCCACATCGAAACGTATGGAATTGACGCGAAAACATCGAATTCGAATGGAGGAACGCGTAACAATCGATTTCATGCAAGCGACGACGAATGTTCGTGTAGAAGTTCTTTTCTGTTCGAAAATGAAGATTCGCATGCAAAAATGATGCATCTGCATCGAAACGTACGCAATTGACGCAGAATCACCTAATTGGCATGCAGGAACGCGGTACAATCGATTTCATGCAAGCGTCGACGAAGTTTCGTGTACACGTTATATTCTGTTCCAGAATGTTCTTCCCGTGCAGAATTGCTGCATCCGCATCGAAACGTATGGAATTGACTCGAAAACGTCGAATTCGCATGGCGGAACTCGTAACAATCGAGATCATGCAAGCGACGGCGAATGTTCGTGTAGAAGTTGTTTTCTGTTCGAAAATGAAGATTCGCATGCAAAATCGCTGCATCCGCATCGAAACGTATGGAATAGACGCAGAAACATCGAATCCGCATGCAGGAATGCGTAACAATCGAGTTCATGCAAGCGACGACGAATGTGCGTGTAGAAGTTCTTTTCTGTTCGAAAATGAAGATTCGCATGCAAAAATGATGCATCTGCATCGAAAAGTACGCAATTGACGCAGAATCACCTAAATGGCATGCAGGAACGCGGTACAATCGATTTCATGCAAGCGTCGACGAAGTTTCGTGTACACGTTATATTCTGTTCGAGAATGTTCTTCACGTGCAAAATCGCAGCATCCACATCGAAACGTATGTAATTGACCAAAAACATCGAATTCGCATGCAGGACCGCGTTACAATCGATTTCATGCAAGCGACGGCGAATGTTCGTGTAGAAGTTGTTTTCTGTTCGAAAATGAAGATTCGCATGCAAAATCGCTGCATCCGCATCGAAACGTATGGAATAGACGCAGAAACATCGAATCCGCATGCAGGAATGCGTAACAATCGAGTTCATGCAAGCGACGACGAATGTGCGTGTAGAAGTTCTTTTCTGTTCGAAAATGAAGATTCGCATGCAAAAATGATGCATCTGCATCGAAAAGTACGCAATTGACGCAGAATCACCTAATTGGCATGCAGGAACGCGGTACAATCGATTTCATGCAAGCGTCGACGAAGTTTCGTGTACACGTTACATTCTATTCGAGAATGTTCTTCACGTGAAAAATCGCAGCATCCACATCGAAACGTATGTAATTGACCAAAATCATCCAATTCGCATGCAGGACAGCGTTACAATCGATTTCATGCAAGCGACGACAAATGTTCGTGTAGAAGTTCTTTTCTGTTCGAAAATGAAGATTCGCATGCAAAATCGCTGCATCCGCATCGAAATGTATGGAATTGACTCGAAAACATCGAATTCGCATGCAGGAACGCGTAACAATCGAGTTCATGCAAGCGTCGACGAAGTTTCGTGTACACGTTATAATCTGTTCGAGAATGTTCTTCACGTGCAAAATCGCAGCATCAACATCGAAACGTATGGAATTGACTCGAAAACGTCGAATTCGCATGGCGGAACGCGTAACAATCGAGATCATGCAAGCGACGACGAATGTTCGTGTAGAAGTTGTTTTCTGTTCCAGAATGTTCTTCACGTGCAAAATCGCTGCATCCGCATCGAAACGTATGGAATTGACCAAAATCATCGAATTCGCATGCAGGACCGCGTTACAATCGATTTCATGCAAGCGACGACGAATGTTCGTGTAGAAGTTCTTTTCTGTTCGAAAATGAAGATTCGCATGCAAAATCGCTGCATCCGCATCGAAACGTATGGAATAGACGCAAAAACATCGAATCCGCATGCAGGAACGAGTAACAATCTAGTTCATGCAAGCGACGACGAATGTGCGTGTAGAAGTTCTTTTCTGTTCGAAAATGAAGATTCGCATGCAAAATCGCTGCATCCACATCGAAACGTATGGAATTGACGCGAAAACATCGAATTCGCATGGAGGAACGCGTAACAATCGAGTTCATGCAAGCGTCGACGAAGTTTCGTGTACAAGTTATTTTCTGTTCCAGAATGTTCATCACGTGCAAAATCGCTGCATCCGCATCGAAACGTATGGAATTGACTCGAAAACATCGAATTCGCATGCAGGACTGCGTTACAATCGATTTCATGCAAGCGGCGACGAATGTGTGTGTAGAAGTCCTTTTCTGTTCGAAAATGAAGATTCGCATGCAAAAATGATGCATCTGCATCGAAACGTACGCAATTGACGCAGAATCACCTAATTGGCATGCAGGAACGCGGTACAATCGATTTCATGCAAGCGTCGACGAAGTTTCGTGTACACGTTATATTCTGTTCGAGAATGTTCTTCACGTGCAAAATCGCAGCATCAACATCGAAACGTATGGAATTGACCAAAATCATCCAATTCGCATGCAGGACCGCGTTACAATCGATTTCATGCAAGCGACGACGAATGTTCGTGTAGAAGTTCTTTTCTGATCGAAAATGAAGATTCGCATGCAAAATCGCTGCATCCGCATCGAAACGTATGGAATAGACGCAGAAACATCGAATCCGCATGCAGGAACGAGTAACAATCGAGTTCATGCAAGCGACGACGAATGTGCGTGTAGAAGTCCTTTTCTGTTCGAAAATGAAGATTCGCATGCAAAAATGATGCATCCGCATCGAAACGTACGCAATTGACGCAGAATCACCTAATTGGCATGCAGGAACGCGGTACAATCGATTTCATGCAACCGACGACGAATGTTCGTGTAGAAGTTCTTTTCTGTTCGAAAATGAAGATTCGCATGCAAAATCGCTGCATCCACATCGAAACGTATGGAATTGACGCGAAAACATCGAATTCGCATGGAGGAACGCGTAACAATCGATTTCATGCAAGCGACGACGAATGTTCGTGTAGAAGTTCTTTTCTGTTCGAAAATGAAGATTCGCATGCAAAAATGATGCATCTGCATCGAAACGTACGCAATTGACGCAGAATCACCTAATTGGCATGCAGGAACGCGGTACAATCGATTTCATGCAAGCGTCGACGAAGTTTCGTGTACACGTTATATTCTGTTCCAGAATGTTCTTCCCGTGCAGAATTGCTGCATCCGCATCGAAACGTATGGAATTGACTCGAAAACGTCGAATTCGCATGGCGGAACTCGTAACAATCGAGATCATGCAAGCGACGGCGAATGTTCGTGTAGAAGTTGTTTTCTGTTCGAAAATGAAGATTCGCATGCAAAATCGCTGCATCCGCATCGAAACGTATGGAATAGACGCAGAAACATCGAATCCGCATGCAGGAATGCGTAACAATCGAGTTCATGCAAGCGACGACGAATGTGCGTGTAGAAGTTCTTTTCTGTTCGAAAATGAAGATTCGCATGCAAAAATGATGCATCTGCATCGAAAAGTACGCAATTGACGCAGAATCACCTAAATGGCATGCAGGAACGCGGTACAATCGATTTCATGCAAGCGTCGACGAAGTTTCGTGTACACGTTATATTCTGTTCGAGAATGTTCTTCACGTGCAAAATCGCAGCATCCACATCGAAACGTATGTAATTGACCAAAAACATCGAATTCGCATGCAGGACCGCGTTACAATCGATTTCATGCAAGCGACGACGAATGTTCGTGTAGAAGTACTTTTCTGTTCGAAAATGAAGATTCGCATGCAAAATCGCTGCATCCGCATCGAAACGTATGGAATAGACGCAGAAACATCGAATCCGCATGCAGGAACGAGTAACAATCGAGTTCATGCAAGCGACGACGAATGTGCGTGTAGAAGTCCTTTTCTGTTCGAAAATGAAGATTCGCATGCAAAAATGATGCATCCGCATCGAAACGTACGCAATTGACGCAGAATCACCTAATTGGCATGCAGGACCGCGGTACAATCGATTTCATGCAAGCGTCGACGAAGTTTCGTGTACACGTTATATTCTGTTCGAGAATGTACTTCACGTGCAAAATTGCTGCATCCGCATCGAAACGTATGGAATTGACTCGAAAACGTCGAATTCGCATGGCGGAACGCGTAACAATCGAGATCATGCAAGCGACGACGAATGTTCGTGTAGAAGTTGTTTTCTGTTCCAGAATGTTCTTCACGTGCAAAATCGCAGCATCAACATCGAAACGTATGGAATTGACCAAAATCATCCAATTCGCATGTAGGACCGCGTTACAATCGATTTCATGCAAGCGACGACGAATGTTCGTGTAGAAGTTCTTTTCTGTTCGAAAATGAAGATTCGCATGCAAAATCGCTGCATCCACATCGAAACGTATGGAATTGACGCAGAATCACCTAATTGGCATGCAGGAACGCGGTACAATCGATTTCATGCAAGCGTCGACGAAGTTTCGTGTACACGTTATATTCTGTTCCAGAATGTTCTTCCCGTGCAGAATTGCTGCATCCGCATCGAAACGTATGGAATTGACTCGAAAACGTCGAATTCGCATGGCGGAACTCGTAACAATCGAGATCATGCAAGCGACGGCGAATGTTCGTGTAGAAGTTGTTTTCTGTTCGAAAATGAAGATTCGCATGCAAAATCGCTGCATCCACATCGAAACGTATGGAATTGACGCAGAATCACCTAATTGGCATGCAGGAACGCGGTACAATCGATTTCATGCAAGCGTCGACGAAGTTTCGTGTACACGTTATATTCTGTTCCAGAATGTTCTTCCCGTGCAGAATTGCTGCATCCGCATCGAAACGTATGGAATTGACTCGAAAACGTCGAATCCGCATGCAGGAATGCGTAACAATCGAGTTCATGCAAGCGACGACGAATGTGCGTGTAGAAGTTCTTTTCTGTTCGAAAATGAAGATTCGCATGCAAAAATGATGCATCTGCATCGAAAAGTACGCAATTGACGCAGAATCACCTAATTGGCATGCAGGAACGCGGTACAATCGATTTCATGCAAGCGTCGACGAAGTTTCGTGTACACGTTATATTCTGTTCGAGAATGTTCTTCACGTGCAAAATCGCAGCATCCACATCGAAACGTATGTAATTGACCAAAAACATCGAATTCGCATGCAGGACCGCGTTACAATCGATTTCATGCAAGCGACGACGAATGTTCGTGTAGAAGTACTTTTCTGTTCGAAAATGAAGATTCGCATGCAAAATCGCTGCATCCGCATCGAAACGTATGGAATAGACGCAGAAACATCGAATCCGCATGCAGGAACGAGTAACAATCGAGTTCATGCAAGCGACGACGAATGTGCGTGTAGAAGTCCTTTTCTGTTCGAAAATGAAGATTCGCATGCAAAAATGATGCATCCGCATCGAAACGTACGCAATTGACGCAGAATCACCTAATTGGCATGCAGGACCGCGGTACAATCGATTTCATGCAAGCGTCGACGAAGTTTCGTGTACACGTTATATTCTGTTCGAGAATGTACTTTACGTGCAAAATTGCTGCATCCGCATCGAAACGTATGGAATTGACTCGAAAACATCGAATTCGCATGGAGGAACGCGTAACAATCGATATCATGCAAGCGACGACGAATGTTCGTGTAGAAGTTCTTTTCTGTTCGAAAATGAAGATTCGCATGCAAAAATGATGCATCTGCATCGAAACGTACGCAATTGACGCAGAATCACCTAATTGGCATGCAGGAACGCGGTACAATCGATTTCATGCAAGCGTCGACGAAGTTTCGTGTACACGTTATATTCTGTTCCAGAATGTTCTTCCCGTGCAGAATTGCTGCATCCGCATCGAAACGTATGGAATTGACTCGAAAACGTCGAATTCGCATGGCGGAACTCGTAACAATCGAGATCATGCAAGCGACGGCGAATGTTCGTGTAGAAGTTGTTTTCTGTTCGAAAATGAAGATTCGCATGCAAAATCGCTGCATCCGCATCGAAACGTATGGAATAGACGCAGAAACATCGAATCCGCATACAGGAACGAGTAACAATCGAGTTCATGCAAACGACGACGAAGTTTCGTGTACAACTTATTTTCTGTTCCAGAATGTTCATCACGTGCAAAATCGCTGCATCCGCATCGAAACGTATGGAATTGACTCGAAAACATCGAATTCGCATGCAGGAACGCGTAACAATCGAGTTCATGCAAGCGACGACGAATGTGCGTGTAGAAGTTTTTTTCTGTTCGAAAATGAAGATTCGCAGGCAAAAATAATGCATCTGCATCGAAACGTACGCAATTGACGCAGAATCACCTAATTGGCATGCAGGAACGCGGTACAATCGATTTCCTGCAAGCGTCGACGAAGTTTCGTGTACACGTTATATTCTGTTCGAGAATGTTCTTCACGTGCAAAATCGCAGCATCCACATCGAAACGTATGTAATTGACCAAAATCATCCAATTCGCATGCAGGACCGCGTTACAATCGATTTCATGCAAGCGACGACGAATGTTCGTGTAGAAGTTCTTTTCTGTTCGAAAATGAATATTCGCATGCAAAATCGCTGCATCCGCATCGAAACGTATGGAATAGACGCAGAAACATCGAATCCGCATGCAGGAACGCGTAACAATCGAGTTCATGCAAGCGACGACGAATGTGCGTGTAGAAGTCCTTTTCTGTTCGAAAATGAAGATTCGCATGCAAAAATGATGCATCTGCATCGAAACGTACGCAATTGACGCAGAATCACCTAATTGGCATGCAGGAACGCGGTACAATCGATTTCATGCAAGCGTCGACGAAGTTTCGTGTACACGTTATATTCTGTTCGAGAATGTTCTTCACGTGCAAAATCGCAGCATCCACATCGAAACGTATGTAATTGACCAAAATCATCCAATTCGCATGCAGGACCGCGTTACAATCGATTTCATGCAAGCGACGACGAATGTTCGTGTAGAAGTTCTTTTCTGTTCGAAAATGAAGATTCGCATGCAAAATCGCTGCATCCGCATCGAAACGTATGGAATAGACGCAGAAACATCGAATCAGCATGCAGGAACGAGTAACAATCGAGTTCATGCAAGCGACGACGAATGTGCGTGTAGAAGTCCTTTTCTGTTCGAAAATGAAGATTCGCATGCAAAAATGATGCATCCGCATCGAAACGTACGCAATTGACGCAGAATCACCTAATTGGCATGCAGGAACGCGGTACAATCGATTTCATGCAACCGACGACGAATGTTCGTGTAGAAGTTCTTTTCTGTTCGAAAATGAAGATTCGCATGCAAAATCGCTGCATCCACATCGAAACATATGGAATTGACGCGAAAACATGGAATTCGCATGGAGGAACGCGTAACAATCGATTTCATGCAAGCGACGACGAATGTTCGTGTAGAAGTTCTTTTCTGTTCGAAAATGAAGATTCGCATGCAAAAATGATGCATCTGCATCGAAACGTACGCAATTGACGCAGAATCACCTAATTGGCATGCAGGAACGCGGTACAATCGATTTCATGCTAGCGTCGACGAAGTTTCGTGTACACGTTATATTCTGTTCCAGAATGTTCTTCCCGTGCAGAATTGCTGCATCCGCATCGAAACGTATGGAATTGACTCGAAAACGTCGAATTCGCATGGCGGAACTCGTAACAATCGAGATCATGCAAGCGACGGCGAATGTTCGTGTAGAAGTTGTTTTCTGTTCGAAAATGAAGATTCGCATGCAAAATCGCTGCATCCGCATCGAAACGTATGGAATAGACGCAGAAACATCGAATCCGCATGGAGGAAGGCGTAACAATCGATATCATGCAAGCGACGACGAATGTTCGTGTAGAAGTTCTTTTCTGTTCGAAAATGAAGATTCGCATGCAAAAATGATGCATCTGCATCGAAACGTACGCAATTGACGCAGAATCACCTAATTGGCATGCAGGAACGCGGTACAATCGATTTCATGCAAGCGTCGACGAAGTTTCGTGTACACGTTATATTCTGTTCGAGAATGTACTTCACGTGCAAAATTGCTGCATCCGCATCGAAACGTATGGAATTGACTCGAAAACGTCGAATTCGCATGGCGGAACGCGTAACAATCGAGATCATGCAAGCGACGACGAATGTTCGTGTAGAAGTTGTTTTCTGTTCCAGAATGTTCTTCACGTGCAAAATCGCAGCATCAACATCGAAACGTATGGAATTGACCAAAATCATCCAATTCGCATGTAGGACCGCGTTACAATCGATTTCATGCAAGCGACGACGAATGTTCGTGTAGAAGTTCTTTTCTGTTCGAAAATGAAGATTCGCATGCAAAATCGCTGCATCCACATCGAAACGTATGGAATTGACGCGAAAACATCGAATTCGCATGGAGGAACGCGTAACAATCGATATCATGCAAGCGACGACGAATGTTCGTGTAGAAGTTCTTTTCTGTTCGAAAATGAAGATTCGCATGCAAAAATGATGCATCTGCATCGAAACGTACGCAATTGACGCAGAATCACCTAATTGGCATGCAGGAACGCGGTACAATCGATTTCATGCAAGCGTCGACGAAGTTTCGTGTACACGTTATATTCTGTTCCAGAATGTTCTTCCCGTGCAGAATTGCTGCATCCGCATCGAAACGTATGGAATTGACTCGAAAACGTCGAATTCGCATGGCGGAACTCGTAACAATCGAGATCATGCAAGCGACGGCGAATGTTCGTGTAGAAGTTGTTTTCTGTTCGAAAATGAAGATTCGCATGCAAAATCGCTGCATCCGCATCGAAACGTATGGAATAGACGCAGAAACATCGAATCCGCATACAGGAACGAGTAACAATCGAGTTCATGCAAACGACGACGAAGTTTCGTGTACAAGTTATTTTCTGTTCCAGAATGTTCATCACGTGCAAAGTCGCTGCATCCGCATCGAAACGTATGGAATTGACTCGAAAACATCGAATTCGCATGCAGGAACGCGTAACAATCGAGTTCATGCAAGCGACGAGGAATGTGCGTGTAGAAGTTTTTTTCTGTTCGAAAATGAAGATTCGCAGGCAAAAATAATGCATCTGCATCGAAACGTACGCAATTGACGCAGAATCACCTAATTGGCATGCAGGAACGCGGTACAATCGATTTCCTGCAAGCGTCGACGAAGTTTCGTGTACACGTTATATTCTGTTCGAGAATGTTCTTCACGTGCAAAATCGCAGCATCCACATCGAAACGTATGTAATTGACCAAAATCATCCAATTCGCATGCAGGACCGCGTTACAATCGATTTCATGCAAGCGACGACGAATGTTCGTGTAGAAGTTCTTTTCTGTTCGAAAATGAATATTCGCATGCAAAATCGCTGCATCCGCATCGAAACGTATGGAATAGACGCAGAAACATCGAATCCGCATGCAGGAACGCGTAACAATCGAGTTCATGCAAGCGACGACGAATGTGCGTGTAGAAGTCCTTTTCTGTTCGAAAATGAAGATTCGCATGCAAAAATGATGCATCTGCATCGAAACGTACGCAATTGACGCAGAATCACCTAATTGGCATGCAGGAACGCGGTACAATCGATTTCATGCAAGCGTCGACGAAGTTTCGTGTACACGTTATATTCTGTTCGAGAATGTTCTTCACGTGCAAAATCGCAGCATCCACATCGAAACGTATGTAATTGACCAAAATCATCCAATTCGCATGCAGGACCGCGTTACAATCGATTTCATGCAAGCGACGACGAATGTTCGTGTAGAAGTTCTTTTCTGTTCGAAAATGAAGATTCGCATGCAAAATCGCTGCATCCGCATCGAAACGTATGGAATAGACGCAGAAACATCGAATCCGCATGCAGGAACGAGTAACAATCGAGTTCATGCAAGCGACGACGAATGTGCGTGTAGAAGTCCTTTTCTGTTCGAAAATGAAGATTCGCATGCAAAAATGATGCATCCGCATCGAAACGTACGCAATTGACGCAGAATCACCTAATTGGCATGCAGGAACGCGGTACAATCGATTTCATGCAACCGACGACGAATGTTCGTGTAGAAGTTCTTTTCTGTTCGAAAATGAAGATTCGCATGCAAAATCGCTGCATCCACATCGAAACGTATGGAATTGACGCGAAAACATGGAATTCGCATGGAGGAACGCGTAACAATCGATTTCATGCAAGCGACGACGAATGTTCGTGTAGAAGTTCTTTTCTGTTCGAAAATGAAGATTCGCATGCAAAAATGATGCATCTGCATCGAAACGTACGCAATTGACGCAGAATCACCTAATTGGCATGCAGGGGCGCGGTACAATCGATTTCATGCAAGCGTCGACGAAGTTTCGTGTACACGTTATATTCTGTTCCAGAATGTTCTTCCCGTGCAGAATTGCTGCATCCGCATCGAAACGTATGGAATTGACTCGAAAACGTCGAATTCGCATGGCGGAACTCGTAACAATCGAGATCATGCAAGCGACGGCGAATGTTCGTGTAGAAGTTGTTTTCTGTTCGAAAATGAAGATTCGCATGCAAAATCGCTGCATCCGCATCGAAACGTATGGAATAGACGTAGAAACATCGAATCCGCATGCAGGAATGCGTAACAATCGAGTTCATGCAAGCGACGACGAATGTGCGTGCAGAAGTTCTTTTCTGTTCGAAAATGAAGATTCGCATGCAAAAATGATGCATCTGCATCGAAAAGTACGCAATTGACGCAGAATCACCTAATTGGCATGCAGGAACGCGGTACAATCGATTTCATGCAAGCGTCGACGAAGTTTCGTGTACACGTTATATTCTGTTCGAGAATGTTCTTCACGTGCAAAATCGCAGCATCCACATCGAAACGTGTGTAATTGACCAAAATCATCCAATTCGCATGCAGGACCGCGTTACAATCGATTTCATGCAAGCGACGACGAATGTTCGTGTAGAAGTTCTTTTCTGTTCGAAAATGAATATTCGCATGCAAAATCGCTGCATCCGCATCGAAACGTATGGAATAGACGCAGAAACATCGAATCCGCATGCAGGAACGCGTAACAATCGAGTTCATGCAAGCGACGACGAATGTGCGTGTAGAAGTCCTTTTCTGTTCGAAAATGAAGATTCGCATGCAAAAATGATGCATCTGCATCGAAACGTACGCAATTGAAGCAGAATCACCTAATTGGCATGCAGGAACGCGGTACAATCGATTTCATGCAAGCGTCGACGAAGTTTCGTGTACACGTTATATTCTGTTCGAGAATGTTCTTCACGTGCAAAATCGCAGCATCCACATCGAAACGTATGTAATTGACCAAAATCATCCAATTCGCATGCAGGACCGCGTTACAATCGATTTCATGCAAGCGACGACGAATGTTCGTGTAGAAGTTCTTTTCTGTTCGAAAATGAAGATTCGCATGCAAAATCGCTGCATCCGCATCGAAACGTATGGAATAGACGCAGAAACATCGAATCCGCATGCAGGAACGAGTAACAATCGAGTTCATGCAAGCGACGACGAATGTGCGTGTAGAAGTCCTTTTCTGTTCGAAAATGAAGATTCGCATGCAAAAATGATGCATCCGCATCGAAACGTACGCAATTGACGCAGAATCACCTAATTGGCATGCAGGAACGCGGTACAATCGATTTCATGCAACCGACGACGAATGTTCGTGTAGAAGTTCTTTTCTGTTCGAAAATGAAGATTCGCATGCAAAATCGCTGCATCCACATCGAAACGTATGGAATTGACGCGAAAACATGGAATTCGCATGGAGGAACGCGTAACAATCGATTTCATGCAAGCGACGACGAATGTGCGTGTAGAAGTTCTTTTCTGTTCGAAAATGAAGATTCGCATGCAAAAATGATGCATCTGCATCGAAAAGTACGCAATTGACGCAGAATCACCTAATTGGCATGCAGGAACGCGGTACAATCGATTTCATGCAAGCGTCGACGAAGTTTCGTGTACACGTTATATTCTGTTCCAGAATGTTCTTCCCGTGCAGAATTGCTGCATCCGCATCGAAACGTATGGAATTGACTCGAAAACGTCGAATTCGCATGGCGGAACTCGTAACAATCGAGATCATGCAAGCGACGGCGAATGTTCGTGTAGAAGTTGTTTTCTGTTCGAAAATGAAGATTCGCATGCAAAATCGCTGCATCCGCATCGAAACGTATGGAATAGACGCAGAAACATCGAATCCGCATGCAGGAATGCGTAACAATCGAGTTCATGCAAGCGACGACGAATGTGCGTGTAGAAGTTCTTTTCTGTTCGAAAATGAAGATTCGCATGCAAAAATGATGCATCTGCATCGAAAAGTACGCAATTGACGCAGAATCACCTAATTGGCATGCAGGAACGCGGTACAATCGATTTCATGCAAGCGTCGACGAAGTTTCGTGTACACGTTATATTCTGTTCGAGAATGTTCTTCACGTGCAAAATCGCAGCATCCACATCGAAACGTATGTAATTGACCAAAAACATCGAATTCGCATGCAGGACCGCGTTACAATCGATTTCATGCAAGCGACGACGAATGTTCGTGTAGAAGTACTTTTCTGTTCGAAAATGAAGATTCGCATGCAAAATCGCTGCATCCGCATCGAAACGTATGGAATAGACGCAGAAACATCGAATCCGCATGCAGGAACGAGTAACAATCGAGTTCATGCAAGCGACGACGAATGTGCGTGTAGAAGTCCTTTTCTGTTCGAAAATGAAGATTCGCATGCAAAAATGATGCATCCGCATCGAAACGTACGCAATTGACGCAGAATCACCTAATTGGCATGCAGGACCGCGGTACAATCGATTTCATGCAAGCGTCGACGAAGTTTCGTGTACACGTTATATTCTGTTCGAGAATGTACTTCACGTGCAAAATTGCTGCATCCGCATCGAAACGTATGGAATTGACTCGAAAACGTCGAATTCGCATGGCGGAACGCGTAACAATCGAGATCATGCAAGCGACGACGAATGTTCGTGTAGAAGTTGTTTTCTGTTCCAGAATGTTCTTCACGTGCAAAATCGCAGCATCAACATCGAAACGTATGGAATTGACCAAAATCATCCAATTCGCATGCAGGACCGCGTTACAATCGATTTCATGCAAGCGACGACGAATGTTCGTGTAGAAGTTCTTTTCTGTTCGAAAATGAAGATTCGCATGCAAAATCGCTGCATCCACATCGAAACGTATGGAATTGACGCGAAAACATCGAATTCGCATGGAGGAACGCGTAACAATCGATATCATGCAAGCGACGACGAATGTTCGTGTAGAAGTTCTTTTCTGTTCGAAAATGAAGATTCGCATGCAAAAATGATGCATCTGCATCGAAACGTACGCAATTGACGCAGAATCACCTAATTGGCATGCAGGAACGCGGTACAATCGATTTCATGCAAGCGTCGACGAAGTTTCGTGTACACGTTATATTCTGTTCCAGAATGTTCTTCCCGTGCAGAATTGCTGCATCCGCATCGAAACGTATGGAATTGACTCGAAAACATCCAATTCGCATGCAGGACCGCGTTACAATCGATTTCATGCAAGCGACGACGAATGTTCGTGTAGAAGTTCTTTTCTGTTCGAAAATGAATATTCGCATGCAAAATCGCTGCATCCGCATCGAAACGTATGGAATAGACGCAGAAACATCGAATCCGCATGCAGGAACGCGTAACAATCGAGTTCATGCAAGCGACGACGAATGTGCGTGTAGAAGTCCTTTTCTGTTCGAAAATGAAGATTCGCATGCAAAAATGATGCATCTGTATCGAAACGTACGCAATTGACGCAGAATCACCTAATTGGCATGCAGGAACGCGGTACAATCGATTTCATGCAAGCGTCGACGAAGTTTCGTGTACACGTTATATTCTGTTCGAGAATGTTCTTCACGTGCAAAATCGCAGCATCCACATCGAAACGTATGTAATTGACCAAAATCATCCAATTCGCATGCAGGACCGCGTTACAATCGATTTCATGCAAGCGACGACGAATGTTCGTGTAGAAGTTCTTGTCTGTTCGAAAATGAATATTCGCATGCAAAATCGCTGCATCCGCATCGAAACGTATGGAATAGACGCAGAAACATCGAATCCGCATGCAGGAACGCGTAACAATCGAGTTCATGCAAGCGACGACGAATGTGCGTGTTGAAGTCCTTTTCTGTTCGAAAATGAAGATTCGCATGCAAAAATGATGCATCTGCATCGAAACGTACGCAATTGACGCAGAAACACCTAATTGGCATGCAGGAACGCGGTACAATCGATTTCATGCAAGCGTCGACGAAGTTTCGTGTACACGTTATATTCTGTTCGAGAATGTTCTTCACGTGCAAAATCGCAGCATCCACATCGAAACGTATGTAATCGACCAAAATCATCCAATTCGCATGCAGGACCGTGTTACAATCGATTTCATGCAAGCGACGACGAATGTTCGTGTAGAAGTTCTTTTCTGTTCGAAAATGAAGATTCGCATGCAAAATCGCTGCATCCGCATCGAAACGTATGGAATAGACGCAGAAACATCGAATCCGCATGCAGGAACGCGTAACAATCGAGTTCATGCAAGCGACGACGAATGTGCGTGTAGAAGTCCTTTTCTGTTCGAAAATGAAGATTCGCATGCAAAAATGATGCATCTGCATCGAAACGTACGCAATTGACGCAGAATCACCTAATTGGCATGCAGGAACGCGGTACAATCGATTTCATGCAAGCGTCGACGAAGTTTCGTGTACACGTTATATTCTGTTCGAGAATGTTCTTCACGTGCAAAATCGCAGCATCCACATCGAAACGTATGTAATTGACCAAAATCATCCAATTCGCATGCAGGACCGCGTTACAATCGATTTCATGCAAGCGACGACGAATGCTCGTGTAGAAGTTCTTTTCTGTTCGAAAATGAAGATTCGCATGCAAAATCGCTGCATCCGCATCGAAAAGTATGGAATAGACGCAAAAACATCGAATCCGCATGCAGGAACGAGTAACAATCGAGTTCATGCAAGCGGCGACGAATGTGTGTGTAGAAGTCCTTTTCTGTTCGAAAATGAAGATTCGCATGCAAAAATGATGCATCTGCATCGAAACGTACGCAATTGACGCAGAATCACCTAATTGGCATGCAGGAACGCGGTACAATCGATTTCATGCAAGCGTCGACGAAGTTTCGTGTACACGTTATATTCTGTTCCAGAATGTTCTTCCCGTGCAGAATTGCTGCATCCGCATCGAAACGTATGGAATTGACTCGAAAACGTCGAATTCGCATGGCGGAACTCGTAACAATCGAGATCATGCAAGCGACGACGAATGTTCGTGTAGAAGTTGTTTTCTGTTCCAGAATTTTCTTCACGTGCAAAATCGCAGCATCAACATCGAAACGTATGGAATTGACCAAAATCATCCAATTCGCATGCAGGACCGCGTTACAATCAATTTCATGCAAGCGACGACGAATGTTCGTGTAGAAGTTCTTTTCTGATCGAAAATGAAGATTCGCATGCAAAAACGATACATCAGCATCGAAACGTACGCAATTGACGCAGAATCACCTAATTCGCCTGTAGGAACGCGTTACAATCGATTTCATGCATGCGACGACGAATGTTCGTGTAGAAGTTCTTTTCTGTTCGAAAATGAAGATTCGCATGCAAAATCGCTGCATCCGCATCGAAACGTATGGAATAGACGCAGAAACATCGAATCCGCATGCAGGAATGAGTAACAATCGAGTTCATGCAAGCGACGACGAATGTGCGTGTAGAAGTTCTTTTCTGTTCGAAAATGAAGATTCGCATGCAAAAATGATGCATCTGCATCGAAAAGTACGCAATTGACGCAGAATCACCTAATTGGCATGCAGGAACGCGGTACAATCGATTTCATGCAAGCGTCGACGAAGTTTCGTGTACACGTTATATTCTGTTCGAGAATGTTCTTCACGTGCAAAATCGCAGCATCCACATCGAAACGTATGTAATTGACCAAAAACATCGAATTCGCATGCAGGACCGCGTTACAATCGATTTCATGCAAGCGACGACGAATGTTCGTGTAGAAGTTCTTTTCTGTTCGAAAATGAAGATTCGCATGCAAAATCGCTGCATCCACATCGAAACGTATGGAATTGACGCGAAAACATCGAATTCGCATGGAGGAACGCGTAACAATCGATTTCATGCAAGCGACGACGAATGTTCGTGTAGAATTTCTTTTCTGTTCGAAAATGAAGATTCGCATGCAAAAATGATGCATCTGCATCGAAACGTACGCAATTGACGCAGAATCACCTAATTGGCATGCAGGAACGCGGTACAATCGATTTCATGCAAGCGTCGACGAAATTTCGTGTACACGTTATATTCTGTTCCAGAATGTTCTTCCCGTGCAGAATTGCTGCATCCGCATCGAAACGTATGGAATTGACTCGAAAACGTCGAATTCGCATGGCGGAACTCGTAACAATCGAGATCATGCAAGCGACGGCGAATGTTCGTGTAGAAGTTGTTTTCTGTTCGAAAATGAAGATTCGCATGCAAAATCGCCGCATCCGAATCGAAACGTATGGAATAGACGCAGGAACATCGAATCCGCATGCAGGAACGAGTAACAATCGAGTTCATGCAAACGACGACGAAGTTTCGTGTACAAGTTATTTTCTGTTCCAGAATGTTCATCACGTGCAAAATCGCTGCATCCGCATCGAAACGTATGGAATTGACTCGAAAACATCGAATTCGCATGCAGGAACGCGTAACAATCGAGTTCATGCAAGCGACGACGAATGTGAGTGTAGAAGTCCTTGTCTGTTCGAAAATGAAGATTCGCATGCAAAAATGATGCATCTGCATCGAAACGTACGCAATTGACGCAGAATCACCTAATTGGCATGCAGGAACGCGGTACAATCGATTTCATGCAAGCGTCGACGAAGTTTCGTGTACACGTTATAATCTGTTCGAGAATGTTCTTCACGTGCAAAATCGCAGCATCAACATCGAAACGTATGGAATTGACTCGAAAACGTCGAATTCGCATGGCGGAACGCGTAACAATCGAGATCATGCAAGCGACGACGAATGTTCGTGTAGAAGTTGTTTTCTGTTCCAGAATGTTCTTCACGTGCAAAATCGCTGCATCCGCATCGAAACGTATGGAATTGACCAAAATCATACAATTCGCATGCGGGTCCGCGTTACAATCGATTTCATGCAAGCGACGACGAATGTTCGTGTAGAAGTACTTTTCTGTTCGAAAATGAAGATTCGCATGCAAAATCGCTGCATCTGCATCGAAACGTATGGAATAGACGCAGAAATATCGAATCCGCATGCAGGAACGAGTAACAATCGAGTTCATGCAAGCGACGACGAATGTGCGTGTAGAAGTTTTTTTCTGTTCGAAAATGAAGATTCGCATGCAAAAATAATGCATCTGCATCGAAACGTACGCAATTGACGCAGAATCACCTAATTGGCATGCAGGAACGCGGTACAATCGATTTCCTGCAAGCGTCGACGAAGTTTCGTGTACACGTTATATTCTGTTCGAGAATGTTCTTCACGTGCAAAATCGCAGCATCCACATCGAAACGTATGTAATTGACCAAAATCATCCAATTCGCATGCAGGACCGCGTTACAATCGATTTCATGCAAGCGACGACGAATGTTCGTGTAGAAGTTCTGTTCTGTTCGAAAATGAAGATTCGCATGCAAAATCTCTGCATCCGCATCGAAACGTATGGAATAGACGCAGAAACATCGAATCCGCATGCAGGAACGAGTAACAATCGAGTTCATGCAAGCGACGACGAATGTGCGTGTAGAAGTTGTTTTCTGTTCCAGAATGTTCTTCACGTGCAAAATCGCTGCATCCGCATCGAAACGTATGGAATTGACCAAAATCATCGAATTCGCATGCAGGACCGCGTTACAATCGATTTCATGCAAGCGACGACGAATGTTCGTGTAGAAGTTCTTTTCTGATCGAAAATGAAGATTCGCATGCAAAATCGCTGCATCCGCATCGAAACGTATGGAATAGACGCAGAAACATCGAATCCGCATGCAGGAACGAGTAACAATCGAGTTCATGCAAGCGACGACGAATGTGCGTGTAGAAGTTTTTTTCTGTTCGAAAATGAAGATTCGCATGCAAAAATAATGCATCTGCATCGAAACGTACGCAATTGACGCAGAATCACCTAATTGGCATGCAGGAACGCGGTACAATCGATTTCCTGCAAGCGTCGACGAAGCTTCGTGTACACGTTATATTCTGTTCGAGAATGCTCTTCACGTGCAAAATCGCAGCATCCACATCGAAACGTATGTAATTGACCAAAATCATCCAATTCGCATGCAGGACCGCGTTACAATCGATTTCATGCAAGCGACGACGAATGTGAGTGTAGAAGTCCTTTTCTGTTCGAAAATGAAGATTCGCATGCAAAATCGCTGCATCCGCATCGAAACGTATGGAATAGACGCAGAAACATCGAATCCGCATGCAGGAACGAGTAACAATCGAGTTCATGCACGGTACGACGAATGTTCGTGTACACGTTATAATCTGTTCGAGAATGTTCTTCACGTGCAAAATCGCAGCATCAACATCGAAACGTATGGAATTGACTCGAAAACGTCGAATTCGCATGGCGGAACGCGTAACAATCGAGATCATGCAAGCGACGACGAATGTTCGTGTAGAAGTTGTTTTCTGTTCCAGAATGTTCTTCACGTGCAAAATCGCTGCATCCGCATCGAAACGTATGGAATTGACCAAAATCATACAATTCGCATGCGGGTCCGCGTTACAATCGATTTCATGCAACCGACGACGAATGTTCGTGTAGAAGTTGTTTTCTGTTCCAGAATGTTCTTCACGTGCAAAATCGCTGCATCCGCATCGAAACGTATGGAATTGACCAAAATCATCGAATTCGCATGCAGGACCGCGTTACAATCGATTTCATGCAAGCGACGACGAATGTTCGTGTAGAAGTTCTTTTCTGTTCGAAAATGAAGATTCGCATGCAAAATCGCTGCATCCGCATCGAAACGTATGGAATAGACGCAGAAACATCGAATCCGCATGCAGGAACGAGTAACAATCGAGTTCATGCAAGCGACGACGAATGTGCGTGTAGAAGTTTTTTTCTGTTCGAAAATGAAGATTCGCATGCAAAAATAATGCATCTGCATCGAAACGTACGCAATTGACGCAGAATCACCTAATTGGCATGCAGGAACGCGGTACAATCGATTTCCTGCAAGCGTCGACGAAGCTTCGTGTACACGTTATATTCTGTTCGAGAATGCTCTTCACGTGCAAAATCGCAGCATCCACATCGAAACGTATGTAATTGACCAAAATCATCCAATTCGCATGCAGGACCGCGTTACAATCGATTTCATGCAAGCGACGACGAATGTGAGTGTAGAAGTCCTTTTCTGTTCGAAAATGAAGATTCGCATGCAAAATCGCTGCATCCGCATCGAAACGTATGGAATAGACGCAGAAACATCGAATCCGCATGCAGGAACGAGTAACAATCGAGTTCATGCAAGCGACGACGAATGTGCGTGTAGAAGTTGTTTTCTGTTCCAGAATGTTCTTCACGTGCAAAATCGCTGCATCCGCATCGAAACGTATGGAATTGACCAAAATCATACAATTCGCATGCGGGTCCGCGTTACAATCGATTTCATGCAAGCGACGACGAATGTTCGTGTAGAAGTACTTTTCTGTTCGAAAATGAAGATTCGCATGCAAAATCGCTGCATCCGCATCGAAACGTATGGAATAGACGCAGAAATATCGAATCCGCATGCAGGAACGAGTAACAATCAGGTTCATGCAAGCGACGACGAATGTTCGTGTAGAAGTTGTTTTCTGTTCCAGAATGTTCTTCACGTGCAAAATCGCTGCATCCGCATCGAAACGTATGGAATAGACGCAGAAACATCGAATCCGCATGCAGGAATGAGTAACAATCGAGTTCATGCAAGCGACGACGAATGTGCGTGTAGAAGTTCTTTTCTGTTCGAAAATGAAGATTCGCATGCAAAATCGCTGCATCCGCATCGAAACGTATGGAATAGACGCAGAAACATCGAATCCGCATGGAGGAACGAGTAACAATCGAGTTCATGCAAGCGACGACGAATGTTCGTCTACAAGTTGTTTTCTGTTCCAGAATGTTCTTCACATGCAAAATCGCTGCATCCGCATCGAAACGTATGGAATTGACCAAAATCATCGAATTCGCATGCAGGACCGCGTTACAATCGATTTCATGCAAGCGACGACGAATGTTCGTGTAGAAGTTCTTTTCTGTTCGAAAATGAAGATTCGCATGCAAAATCGCTGCATCCGCATCGAAACGTATGGAATAGACGCAGAAACATCGAATCCACATGCTGGAACGAGTAACAATCGAGTTCATGCAAGCGACGACGAATGTGCGTGTAGAAGTTCTTTTCTGTTCGAAAATGAAGATTCGCATGCAAAATCGCTGCATCCGCATCGAAACGTATGGAATTGACGCGAAAACATCGAATTCGCATGGCGGAACTCGTAACAATCGAGATCATGCAAGCGACGACGAATGTGCGTGTAGAAGTTGTTTTCTGTTCCAGAATGTTCTTCACGTGCAAAATCGCTGCATCCGCATCGAAACGTATGGAATTGACCAAAATCATCGAATTCGCATGCAGGACCGCGTTACAATCGATTTCATGCAAGCGACGACGAATGTTCGTGTAGAAGTTGTTTTCTGTTCCAGAATGTTCTTCACGTGCAAAATCGCAGCATCAACATCGAAACGTATGGAATTGACTCGAAAACGTCAAATTCGCATGGCGGAACGCGTAACAATCGAGATCATGCAAGCGACGACGAATGTTCGTGTAGAAGTTGTTTTCTGTTCCAGAATGTTCTTCACCTGCAAAATTGCTGCATCCGTATCGAAACGTATGGAATTGACTCGAAAACGTCGAATTCGCATGGCGGAACTCGTAACAATCGAGATCATGCAAGCGACGACGAATGTTCGTGTAGAAGTTGTTTTCTGTTCCAGAATGTTCTTCACGTGCAAAATCGCTGCATCCGCATCGAAACGTATGGAATTGACCAAAATCATACAATTCGCATGCAGGACCGCGTTACAATCGATTTCATGCAAGCGACGACGAATGTTCGTGTAGAAGTTCTTTTCTGTTCGAAAATGAAGATTCGCATGCAAAATCGCTGCATCCGCATCGAAACGTATGGAATAGACGCAGAAACATCGAATCCGCATGCAGGAACGAGTAACAATCGAGTTCATGCAAGCGACGACGAATGTGCGTGTAGAAGTTCTTTTCTGTTCGAAAATGAAGATTCGCATGCAAAATCGCTGCATCCGCATCGAAACGTATGGAATAGACGCAGAAACATCGAATCCGCATGCAGGAACGAGTAACAATCGAGTTCATGCAAGCGACGACGAATGTGCGTGTAGAAGTTCTTTTCTGTTCGAAAATGAAGATTCGCATGCAAAATCGCTGCATCCACATCGAAACGTATGGAATTGACGCGAAAACATCGAATTCGCATGGAGGAACGCGTAACAATCCAGTTCATGCAAGCGTCGACGAAGTTTCGTGTACAAGTTATTTTCTGTTCCAGAATGTTCATCACGTGCAAAATCGCTGCATCCGCATCGAAACGTATGGAATTGACTCGAAAACATCGAATCCGCATGCAGGAACGAGTAACAATCGAGTTCATGCAAGCGACGACGAATGTGCGTGTAGAAGTTCTTTTCTGTTCGAAAATGAAGATTCGCATGCAAAATCGCTGCATCCACATCGAAACGTATGGAATTGACGCGAAAACATCGAATTCGCATGGAGGAACGCGTAACAATCGAGTTCATGCAAGCGTCGACGAAGATTCGTGTACAAATTATTTTCTGTTCCAGAATGTTCATCACGTGCAAAATCGCTGCATCCGCATCGAAACGTGTGGAATTGACTCGAAAACATCGAATTCGCATGCAGGAACGCGTAACAATCGAGTTCATGCAAGCGACGACGAATGTGCGTGTAGAAGTCCTTTTCTGTTCGAAAATGAAGATTCGCATGCAAAAATGATGCATCTGCATCGAAACGTACGCAATTGACGCAGAATCACCTAATTGGCATGCAGGAACGCGGTACAATCGATTTCATGCAAGCGTCGACGAAGTTTCGTGTACACGTTATAATCTGTTCGAGAATGTTCTTCACGTGCAAAATCGCAGCATCAACATCGAAACGTATGGAATTGACTCGAAAACGTCGAATTCGCATGGCGGAACGCGTAACAATCGAGATCATGCAAGCGACGACGAATGTTCGTGTAGAAGTTGTTTTCTGTTCCAGAATGTTCTTCACCTGCAAAATTGCTGCATCCGTATCGAAACGTATGGAATTGACTCGAAAACGTCGAATTCGCATGGCGGAACTCGTAACAATCGAGATCATGCAAGCGACGACGAATGTTCGTGTAGAAGTTGTTTTCTGTTCCAGAATGTTCTTCACGTGCAAAATCGCTGCATCCGCATCGAAACGTATGGAATTGACCAAAATCATACAATTCGCATGCAGGACCGCGTTACAACCGATTTCATGCAAGCGACGACGAATGTTCTTGTAGAAGTTCTTTTCTGTACGAAAATGAAGATTCGCATGCAAAATCGCTGCATCCACATCGAAACGTATGGAATTGACGGGAAAACATCGAATTCGCATGGAGGAACGCGTAACAATCGAGTTCATGCAAGCGTCGACGAAGTTTCGTGTACACGTTATATTCTGTTCGAGAATGTTCTTCACGTGCAAAATCGCAGCATCCACATCGAAACGTATGTAATTGACCAAAATCATTCAATTCGCATGCAGGACCGCGTTACAATCGATTTCATGCAAGCGACGACGAATGTTCGTGTAGAAGTTCTTTTCTGTTCGAAAATGAAGATTCGCATGCAAAATCGCTGCATCTGCATCGAAACGTATGGAATAGACGCAGAAACATCGAATCCGCATGCAGGAACGAATAACAATCGAGTTCATGCAAGCGACGACGAATGTGCATGTAGAAGTTCTTTTCTGTTCGAAAATGAAGATTCGCATGCAAAATCGCTGCATCCACATCGAAACGTATGGAATTGACGCGAAAACATCGAATTCGCATGGAGGAACGCGTAACAATCGAGTTCATGCAAGCGTCGACGAATGTGTGTGTAGAAGTTCTTTTCTGTTCGAAAATGAAGATTCGCATGCAAAATCGCTGCATCCACATCGAAACGTATGGAATTGACGCGAAAACATCGAATTCGCATGGAGGAACGCGTAACAATCGAGTTCATGCAAGCGTCGACGAAGTTTCGTGTACAAGTTATTTTCTGTTCCAGAATGTTCATCACGTGCAAAATCGCTGCATCCGCATCGAAACGTATGGAATTGACTCGAAAACATCGAATTCGCATGCAGGAACGCGTAACAATCGAGTTCATGCAAGCGACGACGAATGTGCGTGTAGAAGTCCTTTTCTGTTCGAAAATGAAGATTCGCATGCAAAAATGATGCATCTGCATCGAAACGTACGCAATTGACGCAGAATCACCTAATTGGCATGCAGGAACGCGGTGCAATCGATTTCATGCAAGCGTCGACGATGTTTCGTGTACACGTTATATTCTGTTCGAGAATGTTCTTCACGTGCAAAATCGCAGCATCCACATCGAAACGTATGTAATTGACCAAAATCATCCAATTCGCATGCAGGACCGCGTTACAACCGATTTCATGCAAGCGACGACGAATGTTCTTGTAGAAGTTCTTTTCTGTACGAAAATGAAGATTCGCATGCAAAATCGCTGCATCCACATCGAAACGTATGGAATTGACGCGAAAACATCGAATTCGCATGGAGGAACGCGTAACAATCGAGTTCATGCAAGCGTCGACGAAGTTTCGTGTACAAATTATTTTCTGTTCCAGAATGTTCATCACGTGCAAAATCGCTGCATCCGCATCGAAACGTATGGAATTGACTCGAAAACATCGAAATCGCATGCAGGAACGCGTAACAATCGAGTTCATGCAAGCGACGACGAATGTGCGTGTAGACGTCCTTTTCTGTTCGAAAATGAAGATTCGCATGCAAAAATGATGCATCTGCATCGAAACGTACGCAATTGACGCAGAATCACCTAATTGGCATGCAGGAACGCGGTACAATCGATTTCATGCAAGCGTCGACGAAGTTTCGTGTACACGTTATAATCTGTTCGAGAATGTTCTTCACGTGCAAAATCGCAGCATCAACATCGAAACGTATGG
Source organism: Lasioglossum villosulum (assembly GCA_963971365.1). Classification (NCBI taxonomy): domain Eukaryota; kingdom Metazoa; phylum Arthropoda; class Insecta; order Hymenoptera; family Halictidae; genus Lasioglossum; species Lasioglossum villosulum. The sequence continues at coordinate 15,534,360 of OZ020502.1, read as the reverse complement.
AATTGACTCGAAAACGTCGAATTCGCATGGCGGAACGCGTAACAATCGAGATCATGCAAGCGACGACGAATGTGCGTGTAGAAGTCCTTTTCTGTTCGAAAATGAAGATTCGCATGCAAAAATGATGCATCTGCATCGAAACGTACGCAATTGACGCAGAATCACCTAATTGGCATGCAGGAACGCGGTGCAATCGATTTCATGCAAGCGTCGACGATGTTTCGTGTACACGTTATATTCTGTTCGAGAATGTTCTTCACGTGCAAAATCGCAGCATCCACATCGAAACGTATGTAATTGACCAAAATCATCCAATTCGCATGCAGGACCGCGTTACAACCGATTTCATGCAAGCGACGACGAATGTTCTTGTAGAAGTTCTTTTCTGTACGAAAATGAAGATTCGCATGCAAAATCGCTGCATCCACATCGAAACGTATGGAATTGACGCGAAAACATCGAATTCGCATGGAGGAACGCGTAACAATCGAGTTCATGCAAGCGTCGACGAAGTTTCGTGTACAAGTTATTTTCTGTTCCAGAATGTTCATCACGTGCAAAATCGCTGCATCCGCATCGAAACGTATGGAATTGACTCGAAAACATCGAATTCGCATGCAGGAACGCGTAACAATCGAGTTCATGCAAGCGACGACGAATGTGCGTGTAGAAGTCCTTTTCTGTTCGAAAATGAAGATTCGCATGCAAAAATGATGCATCTGCATCGAAACGTACGCAATTGACGCAGAATCACCTAATTGGCATGCAGGAACGCGGTACAATCGATTTCATGCAAGCGTCGACGAAGTTTCGTGTACACGTTATAATCTGTTCGAGAATGTTCTTCACGTGCAAAATCGCAGCATCAACATCGAAACGTATGGAATTGACTCGAAAACGTCGAATTCGCATGGCGGAACGCGTAACAATCGAGATCATGCAAGCGACGACGAATGTGCGTGTAGAAGTCCTTTTCTGTTCGAAAATGAAGATTCGCATGCAAAAATGATGCATCTGCATCGAAACGTACGCAATTGACGCAGAATCACCTAATTGGCATGCAGGAACGCGGTGCAATCGATTTCATGCAAGCGTCGACGATGTTTCGTGTACACGTTATATTCTGTTCGAGAATGTTCTTCACGTGCAAAATCGCAGCATCCACATCGAAACGTATGTAATTGACCAAAATCATCCAATTCGCATGCAGGACCGCGTTACAACCGATTTCATGCAAGCGACGACGAATGTTCTTGTAGAAGTTCTTTTCTGTACGAAAATGAAGATTCGCATGCAAAATCGCTGCATCCACATCGAAACGTATGGAATTGACGCGAAAACATCGAATTCGCATGGAGGAACGCGTAACAATCGAGTTCATGCAAGCGTCGACGAAGTTTCGTGTACAAGTTATTTTCTGTTCCAGAATGTTCATCACGTGCAAAATCGCTGCATCCGCATCGAAACGTATGGAATTGACTCGAAAACATCGAATTCGCATGCAGGAACGCGTAACAATCGAGTTCATGCAAGCGACGACGAATGTGCGTGTAGAAGTCCTTTTCTGTTCGAAAATGAAGATTCGCATGCAAAAATGATGCATCTGCATCGAAACTTACGCAATTGACGCAGAATCACCTAATTGGCATGCAGGAACGCGGTGCAATCGATTTCATGCAAGCGTCGACGATGTTTCGTGTACACGTTATATTCTGTTCGAGAATGTTCTTCACGTGCAAAATCGCAGCATCCACATCGAAACGTATGTAATTGACCAAAATCATCCAATTCGCATGCAGGACCGCGTTACAACCGATTTCATGCAAGCGACGACGAATGTTCTTGTAGAAGTTCTTTTCTGTACGAAAATGAAGATTCGCATGCAAAATCGCTGCATCCACATCGAAACGTATGGAATTGACGCGAAAACATCGAATTCGCATGGAGGAACGCGTAACAATCGATTTCATGCAAGCGTCGACGAAGTTTCGTGTACACGTTATATTCTGTTCGAGAATGTTCTTCACGTGCAAAATCGCAGCATCCACATCGAAACGTATGTAATTGACCAAAATCATTCAATTCGCATGCAGGACCGCGTTACAATCGATTTCATGCAAGCGACGACGAATGTTCGTGTAGAAGTTCTTTTCTGTTCGAAAATGAAGATTCGCATGCAAAATCGCTGCATCTGCATCGAAACGTATGGAATAGACGCAGAAACATCGAATCCGCATGCAGGAACGAATAACAATCGAGTTCATGCAAGCGACGACGAATGTGCATGTAGAAGTTCTTTTCTGTTCGAAAATGAAGATTCGCATGCAAAATCGCTGCATCCACATCGAAACGTATGGAATTGACGCGAAAACATCGAATTCGCATGGAGGAACGCGTAACAATCGAGTTCATGCAAGCGTCGACGAAGTTTCGTGTACAAGTTATTTTCTGTTCCAGAATGTTCATCACGTGCAAAATCGCTGCATCCGCATCGAAACGTATGTAATTAACCAAAATCATTCAATTCGCATGCAGGACGGCGTTACAATCGATTTCATGCAAGCGACGACGAATGTTCGTGTAGAAGTTCTTTTCTGTTCGAAAATGAAGATTCGCATGCAAAATCGCTGCATCCGCATCGAAACGTATGGAATAGACGCAGAAACATCGAATCCGCATGCAGGAACGAGTAACAATCGAGTTCATGCAAGCGACGACGAATGTGCGTGTAGAAGTTCTTTTCTGTTCGAAAATGAAGATTCGCATGCAAAATCGCTGCATCCGCATCGAAACGTATGGAATAGACGCAGAAACATCGATTCCGCATGCAGGAACGAGTAACAATCGAGTTCATGCAAGCGACGACGAATGTGCGTGTAGAAGTTCTTTTCTGTTCGAAAATGAAGATTCGCATGCAAAATCGCTGCATCCACATCGAAACGTATGGAATTGACGCGAAAACATCGAATTCGCATGGAGGAACGCGTAACAATCGAGTTCATGCAAGCGTCGACGAAGTTTCGTGTACAAGTTATTTTCTGTTCCAGAATGTTCATCACGTGCAAAATCGCTGCATCCGCATCGAAACGTATGGAATTGACTCGAAAACATCGAAATCGCATGCAGGAACGCGTAACAATCGAGTTCATGCAAGCGACGACGAATGTGCGTGTAGAAGTCCTTTTCTGTTCGAAAATGAAGATTCGCATGCAAAAATGATGCATCTGCATCGAAACGTACGCAATTGACGCAGAATCACCTAATTGGCATGCAGGAACGCGGTACAATCGATTTCATGCAAGCGTCGACGAAGTTTCGTGTACACGTTATAATCTGTTCGAGAATGTTCTTCACGTGCAAAATCGCAGCATCAACATCGAAACGTATGGAATTGACTCGAAAACGTCGAATTCGCATGGCGGAACGCGTAACAATCGAGATCATGCAAGCGACGACGAATGTCCGTGTAGAAGTTGTTTTCCGTTCCAGAATGTTCTTCACGTGCAAAATTGCTGCATCCGTATCGAAACGTATGGAATTGACTCGAAAACGTCGAATTCGCATGGCGGAACTCGTAACAATCGAGATCATGCAAGCGACGACGAATGTTCGTGTAGAAGTTGTTTTCTGTTCCAGAATGTTCTTCACGTGCAAAATCGCTGCATCCGTATCGAAACGTATGGAATTGACTCGAAAACGTCGAATTCGCATGGCGGAACTCGTAACAATCGAGATCATGCAAGCGACGACGAATGTTCGTGTAGAAGTTGTTTTCTGTTCCAGAATGTTCTTCACGTGCAAAATCGCTGCATCCGCATCGAAACGTATGGAATTGACCAAAATCATACAATTCGCATGCAGGACCGCGTCACAATCGATTTCATGCAAGCGACGACGAATGTTCGTGTAGAAGTTCTTTTCTGTTCGAAAATGAAGATTCGCATGCAAAATCGCTGCATCCGCATCGAAACGTATGGAATAGACGCAGAAATATCGAATCCGCATGCAGGAACGAGTAACAATCGAGTTCATGCAAGCGACGACGAATGTGCGTGTAGAAGTTTTTTTCTGTTCGAAAATGAAGATTCGCATGCAAAAATAATGCATCTGCATCGAAACGTACGCAATTGACGCAGAATCACCTAATTGGCATGCAGCAACGCGGTACAATCGATTTCCTGCAAGCGTCGACGAAGTTTCGTGTACACGTTATAATCTGTTCGAGAATGTTCTTCACGTGCAAAATCGCAGCATCAACATCGAAACGTATGGAATTGACTCGAAAACGTCGAATTCGCATGGCGGAACGCGTAACAATCGAGATCATGCAAGCGACGACGAATGTTCGTGTGGAAGTTGTTTTCTGTTCCAGAATGTTCTTCACGTGCAAAATCGCTGCATCCGCATCGAAACGTATGGAATTGACCAAAATCATACAATTCGCATGCGGGTCCGCGTTACAATCGATTTCATGCAAGCGACGACGAATGTGCGTGTAGAAGTTCTTTTCTGTTCGAAAATGAAGATTCGCATGCAAAATCGCTGCATCCGCATCGAAACGTATGGAATAGACGCAGAAATATCGAATCCGCATGCAGGAACGAGTAACAATCGAGTTCATGCAAGCGACGACGAATGTGCGTGTAGAAGTTTTTTTCTGTTCGAAAATGAAGATTCGCATGCAAAAATGATGCATCTGCATCGAAACGTACGCAATTGACGCAGAATCAACTAATTGGCATGCAGGAACGCGGTACAATCGATTTCATGCAAGCGTCGACGAAGTTTCGTGTACACGTTATATTCTGTTCGAGAATGTTCTTCACGTGCAAAATCGCAGCATCAACATCGAAACGTATGGAATTGACTCGAAAACGTCAAATTCGCATGGCGGAACTCGTAACAATCGAGATCATGCAAGCGACGACGAATGTTCGTGTAGAAGTTGTTTTCTGTTCCAGAATGTTCTTCACGTGCAAAATCGCTGCATCCGCATCGAAACGTATGGAATTGACCAAAATCATACAATTCGCATGCAGGACCGCGTTACAATCGATTTCATGCAAGCGACGACGAATGTTCGTGTAGAAGTTCTTTTCTGTTCGAAAATGAAGATTCGCATGCAAAATCGCTGCATCCGCATCGAAACGTATGGAATAGACTCAGAAATATCGAATCCGCATGCAGGAACGAGTAACAATCGAGTTCATGCATTGACGACGAATGTGCGTGTAGAAGTTTTTTTCTGTTCGAAAATGAAGATTCGCATGCAAAAATGATGCATCTGCATCGAAACGTACGCAATTGACGCAGAATCAACTAATTGGCATGCAGGAACGCGGTACAATCGATTTCATGCAAGTGTCGACGAAGTTTCGTGTACACGTTATATTCTGTTCCAGAATGTTCTTCCCGTGCAGAATTGCTGCATCCGCATCGAAACGTATGGAATTGACTCGAAAACGTCGAATTCGCATGGCGGAACTCGTAACAATCGAGATCATGCAAGCGACGGCGAATGTTCGTGTAGAAGTTGTTTTCTGTTCGAAAATGAAGATTCGCATGCAAAATCGCTGCATCCGCATCGAAACGTATGGAATAGACGCAGAATCATCGAATCCGCATGCAGGAACGAGTAACAATCGAGTTCATGCAAACGACGACGAAGTTTCGTGTACAAGTTGTTTTCTGTTCCAGAATGTTCATCACGTGCAAAATCGCTGCATCCGCATCGAAACGTATGGAATTGACTCGAAAACATCGAATTCGCATGCAGGAACGCGTAACAATCGAGTTCATGCAAGCGACGACGAATGTGAGTGTAGAAGTCCTTTTCTGTTCGAAAATGAAGATTCGCATGCAAAAATGATGCATCTGCATCGAAACGTACGCAATTGACGCAGAATCACCTAATTGGCATGCAGGAACGCGGTACAATCGATTTCATGCAAGCGTCGACGAAGTTTCGTGTACACGTTATAATCTGTTCGAGAATGTTCTTCACGTGCAAAATCGCAGCATCAACATCGAAACGTATGGAATTGACTCGAAAACGTCGAATTCGCATGGCGGAACGCGTAACAATCGAGATCATGCAAGCGACGACGAATGTTCGTGTTGAAGTTGTTTTCTGTTCCAGAATGTTCTTCACGTGCAAAATCGCTGCATCCGCATCGAAACGTATGTAATTGACCAAAATCATCCAATTCGCATGCAGGACCGCGTTACAATCGATTTCATGCAAGCGACGACGAATGTTCGTGTAGAAGTTCTTTTCTGTTCGAAAATGAAGATTCGCATGCAAAATCGCTGCATCCGCATCGAAACGTATGGAATAGACGCAGAAACATCGAATCCGCATGCAGGAACGAGTAACAATCGAGTTCATGCAAGCGACGACGAATGTGCGTGTAGAAGTTCTTTTCTGTTCGAAAATGAAGATTCGCATGCAAAATCGCTGCATCCGCATCGAAACGTATGGAATAGACGCAGAAACATCGAATCCGCATGCAGGAACGAGTAACAATCGAGTTCATGCAAGCGACGACGAATGTTCGTGTAGAAGTTGTTTTCTGTTCCAGAATGTTCTTCACGTGCAAAATCGCTGCATCCGCATCGAAACGTATGGAATTGACCAAAATCATCGAATTCGCATGCAGGACCGCGTTACAATCGATTTCATGCAAGCGACGACGAATGTTCGTGTAGAAGTTCTTTTCTGTTCGAAAATGAAGATTCGCATGCAAAATCGCTGCATCCGCATCGAAACGTATGGAATAGACGCAGAAACATCGAATCCGCATGCAGGAACGAGTAACAATCGAGTTCATGCAAGCGACGACGAATGTGCGTGTAGAAGTTCTTTTCTGTTCGAAAATGAAGATTCGCATGCAAAATCGCTGCATCCGCATCGAAACGTATGGAATAGACGCAGAAACATCGAATCCGCATGCAGGAACGAGTAACAATCGAGTTCATGCAAGCGACGACGAATGTTCGTGTAGAAGTTGTTTTCTGTTCCAGAATGTTCTTCACGTGCAAAAACTCTGCATCCGCATCGAAACGTATGGAATTGACCAAAATCATCGAATTCGCATGCAGGACCGCGTTACAATCGATTTCATGCAAGCGACGACGAATGTTCGTGTAGAAGTTCTTTTCTGTTCGAAAATGAAGATTCGCATGCAAAATCGCTGCATCCGCATCGAAACGTATGGAATAGACGCAGAAACATCGAATCCGCATGCAGGAACGAGTAACAATCGAGTTCATGCAAGCGACGACGAATGTGCGTGTAGAAGTTTTTTTCTGTTCGAAAATGAAGATTCGCATGCAAAAATAATGCATCTGCATCGAAACGTACGCAATTGACGCAGAATCACCTAATTGGCATGCAGGAACGCGGTACAATCGATTTCCTGCAAGCGTCGACGAAGTTTCGTGTACACGTTATAATCTGTTCGAGAATGTTCTTCACGTGCAAAATCGCAGCATCAACATCGAAACGTATGGAATTGACTCGAAAACGTCGAATTCGCATGGCGGAACGCGTAACAATCGAGATCATGCAAGCGACGACGAATGTCCGTGTAGAAGTTGTTTTCTGTTCCAGAATGTTCTTCACGTGCAAAATCGCTGCATCCGCATCGAAACGTATGGAATTGACCAAAATCATCGAATTCGCATGCAGGACCGCGTTACAATCGATTTCATGCAAGCGACGACGAATGTTCGTCTAGAAGTTCTTTTCTGTTCGAAAATGAAGATTCGCATGCAAAATCGCTGCATCCGCATCGAAACGTATGGAATAGACGCAGAAATATCGAATCCGCATGCAGGAACGAGTAACAATCGAGTTCATGCAAGCGACGACGAATGTGCGTGTAGAAGTTTTTTTCTGTTCGAAAATGAAGATTCGCATGCAAAATCGCTGCATCCGCATCGAAACGTATGGAATAGACGCAGAATCATCGAATCCGCATGCAGGAACGAGTAACAATCGAGTTCATGCAAACGACGACGAAGTTTCGTGTACAAGTTATTTTCTGTTCCAGAATGTTCATCACGTGCAAAATCGCTGCATCCGCATCGAAACGTATGGAATTGACTCGAAAACATCGAATTCGCATGCAGGAACGCGTAACAATCGAGTTCATGCAAGCGACGACGAATGTGAGTGTAGAAGTCCTTTTCTGTTCGAAAATGAAGATTCGCATGCAAAAATGATGCATCTGCATCGAAACGTACGCAATTGACGCAGAATCACCTAATTGGCATGCAGGAACGCGGTACAATCGATTTCATGCAAGCGTCGACGAAGTTTCGTGTACACGTTATAATCTGTTCGAGAATGTTCTTCACGTGCAAAATCGCAGCATCAACATCGAAACGTATGGAATTGACTCGAAAACGTCGAATTCGCATGGCGGAACGCGTAACAATCGAGATCATGGAAGCGACGACGAATGTTCGTGTTGAAGTTGTTTTCTGTTCCAGAATGTTCTTCACGTGCAAAATCGCTGCATCCGCATCGAAACGTATGTAATTGACCAAAATCATCCAATTCGCATGCAGGACCGCGTTACAATCGATTTCATGCAAGCGACGACGAATGTTCGTGTAGAAGTTCTTTTCTGTTCGAAAATGAAGATTCGCATGCAAAATCGCTGCATCCGCATCGAAACGTATGGAATAGACGCAGAAACATCGAATCCGCATGCAGGAACGAGTAACAATCGAGTTCATGCAAGCGACGACGAATGTGCGTGTAGAAGTTCTTTTCTGTTCGAAAATGAAGATTCGCATGCAAAATCGCTGCATCCGCATCGAAACGTATGGAATAGACGCAGAAACATCGAATCCGCATGCAGGAACGAGTAACAATCGAGTTCATGCAAGCGACGACGAATGTTCGTGTAGAAGTTGTTTTCTGTTCCAGAATGTTCTTCACGTGCAAAAACTCTGCATCCGCATCGAAACGTATGGAATTGACCAAAATCATCGAATTCGCATGCAGGACCGCGTTACAATCGATTTCATGCAAGCGACGACGAATGTTCGTGTAGAAGTTTTTTTCTGTTCGAAAATGAAGATTCGCATGCAAAAATAATGCATCTGCATCGAAACGTACGCAATTGACGCAGAATCACCTAATTGGCATGCAGGAACGCGGTACAATCGATTTCCTGCAAGCGTCGACGAAGTTTCGTGTACACGTTATAATCTGTTCGAGAATGTTCTTCACGTGCAAAATCGCAGCATCAACATCGAAACGTATGGAATTGACTCGAAAACGTCGAATTCGCATGGCGGAACGCGTAACAATCGAGATCATGCAAGCGACGACGAATGTCCGTGTAGAAGTTGTTTTCTGTTCCAGAATGTTCTTCACGTGCAAAATCGCTGCATCCGCATCGAAACGTATGGAATTGACCAAAATCATCGAATTCGCATGCAGGACCGCGTTACAATCGATTTCATGCAAGCGACGACGAATGTTCGTCTAGAAGTTCTTTTCTGTTCGAAAATGAAGATTCGCATGCAAAATCGCTGCATCCGCATCGAAACGTATGGAATAGACGCAGAAATATCGAATCCGCATGCAGGAACGAGTAACAATTGAGTTCATGCAAGCGACGACGAATGTGCGTGTAGAAGTTTTTTTCTGTTCGAAAATGAAGATTCGCATGCAAAATCGCTGCATCCGCATCGAAACGTATGGAATAGACGCAGAATCATCGAATCCGCATGCAGGAACGAGTAACAATCGAGTTCATGCAAACGACGACGAAGTTTCGTGTACAAGTTATTTTCTGTTCCAGAATGTTCATCACGTGCAAAATCGCTGCATCCGCATCGAAACGTATGGAATTGACTCGAAAACATCGAATTCGCATGCAGGAACGCGTAACAATCGAGTTCATGCAAGCGACGACGAATGTGAGTGTAGAAGTCCTTTTCTGTTCGAAAATGAAGATTCGCATGCAAAAATGATGCATCTGCATCGAAACGTACGCAATTGACGCAGAATCACCTAATTGGCATGCAGGAACGCGGTACAATCGATTTCATGCAAGCGTCGACGAAGTTTCGTGTACACGTTATAATCTGTTCGAGAATGTTCTTCACGTGCAAAATCGCAGCATCAACATCGAAACGTATGGAATTGACTCGAAAACGTCGAATTCGCATGGCGGAACGCGTAACAATCGAGATCATGGAAGCGACGACGAATGTTCGTGTTGAAGTTGTTTTCTGTTCCAGAATGTTCTTCACGTGCAAAATCGCTGCATCCGCATCGAAACGTATGTAATTGACCAAAATCATCCAATTCGCATGCAGGACCGCGTTACAATCGATTTCATGCAAGCGACGACGAATGTTCGTGTAGAAGTTCTTTTCTGTTCGAAAATGAAGATTCGCATGCAAAATCGCTGCATCCGCATCGAAACGTATGGAATAGACGCAGAAACATCGAATCCGCATGCAGGAACGAGTAACAATCGAGTTCATGCAAGCGACGACGAATGTGCGTGTAGAAGTTCTTTTCTGTTCGAAAATGAAGATTCGCATGCAAAATCGCTGCATCCGCATCGAAACGTATGGAATAGACGCAGAAACATCGAATCCGCATGCAGGAACGAGTAACAATCGAGTTCATGCAAGCGACGACGAATGTTCGTGTAGAAGTTGTTTTCTGTTCCAGAATGTTCTTCACGTGCAAAATCGCTGCATCCGCATCGAAACGTATGGAATTGACCAAAATCATCGAATTCGCATGCAGGACCGCGTTACAATCGATTTCATGCAAGCGACGACGAATGTTCGTGTAGAAGTTCTTTTCTGTTCGAAAATGAAGATTCGCATGCAAAATCGCTGCATCCGCATCGAAACGTATGGAATTGACCAAAATCATCGAATTCGCATGCAGGACCGCGTTACAATCGATTTCATGCAAGCGACGACGAATGTTCGTGTAGAAGTTTTTTTCTGTTCGAAAATGAAGATTCGCATGCAAAAATAATGCATCTGCATCGAAACGTACGCAATTGACGCAGAATCACCTAATTGGCATGCAGGAACGCGGTACAATCGATTTCCTGCAAGCGTCGACGAAGTTTCGTGTACACGTTATAATCTGTTCGAGAATGTTCTTCACGTGCAAAATCGCAGCATCAACATCGAAACGTATGGAATTGACTCGAAAACGTCGAATTCGCATGGCGGAACGCGTAACAATCGAGATCATGCAAGCGACGACGAATGTCCGTGTAGAAGTTGTTTTCTGTTCCAGAATGTTCTTCACGTGCAAAATCGCTGCATCCGCATCGAAACGTATGGAATTGACCAAAATCATCGAATTCGCATGCAGGACCGCGTTACAATCGATTTCATGCAAGCGACGACGAATGTTCGTCTAGAAGTTCTTTTCTGTTCGAAAATGAAGATTCGCATGCAAAATCGCTGCATCCGCATCGAAACGTATGGAATAGACGCAGAAATATCGAATCCGCATGCAGGAACGAGTAACAATTGAGTTCATGCAAGCGACGACGAATGTGCGTGTAGAAGTTTTTTTCTGTTCGAAAATGAAGATTCGCATGCAAAATCGCTGCATCCGCATCGAAACGTATGGAATAGACGCAGAATCACCTAATTGGCATGCAGGAACGCGGTACAATCGATTTCCTGCAAGCGTCGACGAAGTTTCGTGTACACGTTATAATCTGTTCGAGAATGTTCTTCACGTGCAAAATCGCAGCATCAACATCGAAACGTATGGAATTGACTCGAAAACATCGAATTCGCATGCAGGAACGCGTAACAATCGAGTTCATGCAAGCGACGACGAATGTGCGTGTAGAAGTCCTTTTCTGTTCGAAAATGAAGATTCGCGTGCAAAAATAATGCATCTGCACCGAAACGTACGCAATTGACGCAGAATCACCTAATTGGCATGCAGGAACGCGGTACAATCGATTTCATGCAAGCGTCGACGAAGTTTCGTGTACACGTTATATTCTGTTCGAGAATGTTCTTCACGTGCAAAATCGCAGCATCCACATCGAAACGTATGTAATTGACCAAAATCATCCAATTCGCATGCAGGACCGCGTTACAATCGATTTCATGCAAGCGACGACGAATGTTCTTGTAGAAGTTCTTTTCTGTTCGAAAATGAAGATTCGCATGCAAAATCGCTGCATCCACATCGAAACGTATGGAATTGACGCGAAAACATCGAATTCGCATGGAGGAACGCGTAACAATCGAGTTCATGCAAGCGTCGACGAAGTTTCGTGTACAAATTATTTTCTGTTCCAGAATGTTCATCACGTGCAAAATCGCTGCATCCGCATCGAAACGTGTGGAATTGACTCGAAAACATCGAATTCGCATGGCGGAACGCGTAACAATCGAGTTCATGCAAGCGACGACGAATGTGCGTGTAGAAGTCCTTTTCTGTTCGAAAATGTAGATTCGCATGCAAAAATGATGCATCTGCATCGAAACGTACGCAATTGACGCAGAATCACCTAATTGGCATGCAGGAACGCGGTACTATCGATTTCATGCAAGAATCGACGAAGTTTCGTGTACACGTTATAATCTGTTCGAGGAAGTTCTTCACGTGCAAAATCGCAGCATCAACATCGAAACGTATGGAATTGACTCGAAAACGTCGAATTCGCATGGCGGAACGCGTAACAATCGAGATCATGCAAGCGACGACGAATGTTCGTGTAGAAGTTGTTTTCTGTTCCAGAATGTTCTTCACGTGCAAAATTGCTGCATCCGTATCGAAACGTATGGAATTGACTCGAAAACGTCGAATTCGCATGGCGGAACTCGTAACAATCGAGATCATGCAAGCGACGACGAATGTTCGTGTAGAAGTTGTTTTCTGTTCCAGAATGTTCTTCACGTGCAAAAACGCTGCATCCGCATCGAAACGTATGGAATTGACCAAAATCATACAATTCGCATGCAGGACCGCGTTACAATCGATTTCATGCAACCGACGACGAATGTTCGTGTAGAAGTTCTTTTCTGTTCGAAAATGAAGATTCGCATGCAAAATTGCTGCATCCGCATCGAAACGTATGGAATAGACGCAGAAACATCGAATTCGCATGGCGGAACGCGTAACAATCGAGTTCATGCAAGCGACGACGAATGTGCGTGTAGAAGTCCTTTTGTGTTCGAAAATGTAGATTCGCATGCAAAAATGATGCATCTGCATCGAAACGTACGCAATTGACGCAGAATCACCTAATTGGCATGCAGGAACGCGGTACTATCGATTTCATGCAAGCGTCGACGAAGTTTCGTGTACACGTTATAATCTGTTCGAGGAAGTTCTTCACGTGCAAAATCGCAGCATCAACATCGAAACGTATGGAATTGACTCGAAAACGTCGAATTCGCATGGCGGAACGCGTAACAATCGAGATCATGCAAGCGACGACGAATGTTCGTGTAGAAGTTGTTTTCTGTTCCAGAATGTTCTTCACGTGCAAAATTGCTGCATCCGTATCGAAACGTATGGAATTGACTCGAAAACGTCGAATTCGCATGGCGGAACTCGTAACAATCGAGATCATGCAAGCGACGACGAATGTTCGTGTAGAAGTTGTTTTCTGTTCCAGAATGTTCTTCACGTGCAAAAACGCTGCATCCGCATCGAAACGTATGGAATTGACCAAAATCATACAATTCGCATGCAGGACCGCGTTACAATCGATTTCATGCAACCGACGACGAATGTTCGTGTAGAAGTTCTTTTCTGTTCGAAAATGAAGATTCGCATGCAAAATTGCTGCATCCGCATCGAAACGTATGGAATAGACGCAGAAACATCGAATTCGCATGGCGGAACGCGTAACAATCGAGTTCATGCAAGCGACGACGAATGTGCGTGTAGAAGTCCTTTTGTGTTCGAAAATGTAGATTCGCATGCAAAAATGATGCATCTGCATCGAAACGTACGCAATTGACGCAGAATCACCTAATTGGCATGCAGGAACGCGGTACTATCGATTTCATGCAAGCGTCGACGAAGTTTCGTGTACACGTTATAATCTGTTCGAGGAAGTTCTTCACGTGCAAAATCGCAGCATCAACATCGAAACGTATGGAATTGACTCGAAAACGTCGAATTCGCATGGCGGAACGCGTAACAATCGAGATCATGCAAGCGACGACGAATGTTCGTGTAGAAGTTGTTTTCTGTTCCAGAATGTTCTTCACGTGCAAAATTGCTGCATCCGTATCGAAACGTATGGAATTGACTCGAAAACGTCGAATTCGCATGGCGGAACTCGTAACAATCGAGATCATGCAAGCGACGACGAATGTTCGTGTAGAAGTTGTTTTCTGTTCCAGAATGTTCTTCACGTGCAAAAACGCTGCATCCGCATCGAAACGTATGGAATTGACCAAAATCATACAATTCGCATGCAGGACCGCGTTACAATCGATTTCATGCAACCGACGACGAATGTTCGTGTAGAAGTTCTTTTCTGTTCGAAAATGAAGATTCGCATGCAAAATTGCTGCATCCGCATCGAAACGTATGGAATAGACGCAGAAATATCGAATCCGCATGCAGGAACGAGTAACAATCGAGTTCATGCAAGCGACGACGAATGTGCGTGTAGAAGTTTTTTTCTGTTCGAAAATGAAGATTCGCATGCAAACATGATGCATCTGCATCGAAACGTACGCAATTGACGCAGAATCACCTAATTGGCATGCAGGAACGCGGTACAATCGATTTCATGCAAGCGTCGACGAAGTTTCGTGTACACGTTATAATCTGTTCGAGAAAGTTCTTCACGTGCAAAATCGCAGCATCAACATCGAAACGTATGGAATTGACTCGAAAACGTCGAATTCGCATGGCGGAACGCGTAACAATCGAGATCATGCAAGCGACGACGAATGTTCGTGTAGAAGTTGTTTTCTGTTCCAGAATGTTCTTCACGTGCAAAATTGCTGCATCCGTATCGAAACGTATGGAATTGACCAAAATCATCCAATTCGCATGCAGGACCGCGTTACAATCGATTTCATGCAAGCGACGACGAATGTTCGTGTAGAAGTTCTTTTCTGTTCGAAAATGAAGATTCGCATCCAAAATCGCTGCATCCGCATCGAAACGTATGGAATAGACGCAGAAACATCGAATCCGCATGCAGGAACGAGTAACAATCGAGTTCATGCAAGCGACGACGAATGTTCGTGTAGAAGTTGTTTTCTGTTCCAGAATGTTCTTCACGTGCAAAATCGCTGCATCCGCATCGAAACGTATGGAATTGACCAAAATCATCGAATTCGCATGCAGGACCGCGTTACAGTCGATTTCATGCAAGCGACGACGAATGTTCGTGTAGAAGTTCTTTTCTGTTCGAAAATGAAGATTCGCATGCAAAATCGCTGCATCCGCATCGAAACGTATGGAATAGACGCAGAAACATCGAATCCGCATGCAGGAACGAGTAACAATCGAGTTCATGCAAGCGTCGACGAAGTTTCGTGTACAAGTTATTTTCTGTTCCAGAATGTTCATCACGTGCAAAATCGCTGCATCCGCATCGAAACGTATGGAATTGACTCGAAAACATCGAATTCGCAAGCAGGAACGCGTAACAATCGAGTTCATGCAAGCGACGACGAATGTGCGTGTAGAAGTCCTTTTCTGTTCGAAAATGTAGATTCGCATGCAAAAATGATGCATCTGCATCGAAACGTACGCAATTGACGCAGAATCACCTAATTGGCATGCAGGAACGCGGTACAATCGATTTAATGCAAGCGTCGACGAAGTTTCGTGTACACGTTATAATCTGTTCGAGAATGTTCTTCACGTGCAAAATCGCAGCATCAACATCGAAACGTATGGAATTGACTCGAAAACGTCGAATTCGCATGGCGGAACGCGTAACAATCGAGATCATGCAAGCGACGACGAATGTTC
Source organism: Lasioglossum villosulum (assembly GCA_963971365.1). Taxonomy (NCBI): domain Eukaryota; kingdom Metazoa; phylum Arthropoda; class Insecta; order Hymenoptera; family Halictidae; genus Lasioglossum; species Lasioglossum villosulum. The sequence continues at coordinate 15,518,381 of OZ020502.1, read as the reverse complement.
GTGTAGAAGTTGTATTCTGTTCCAGAATGTTCTTCACGTGCAAAATTGCTGCATCCGTATCGAAACGTATGGAATTGACTCGAAAACGTCGAATTCCCATGGCGGAACTCGTAACAATCGAGATCATGCAAGCGACGACGAATGTTCGTGTAGAAGTTGTTTTCTGTTCGAGAATGTTCTTCACGTGCAAAATCGCAGCATCCACATCGAAACGTATGTAATTGACCAAAATCATTCAATTCGCATGCAGGACCGCGTTACAATCGATTTCATGCAAGCGACGACGAATGTTCGTGTAGAAGTTCTTTTCTGTTCGAAAATGAAGATTCGCATCCAAAATCGCTGCATCCGCATCGAAACGTATGGAATAGACGCAGAAACATCGAATCCGCATGCATAAACGAGTAACAATCGAGTTCATGCAAGCGACGACGAATGTGCGTGTAGAAGTTCTTTTCTGTTCGAAAATGAAGATTCGCATGCAAAATCGCTGCATCCGCATCGAAACGTATGGAATAGACGCAGTAACATCGAATCCGCATGCATAAACGAGTAACAATCGAGTTCATGCAAGCGACGACGAATGTTCGTGTAGAAGTTGTTTTCTGTTCCAGAATGTTCTTCACGTGCAAAATCGCTGCATCCGCATCGAAACGTATGGAATTGACCAAAATCATCGAATTCGCATGCAGGACCGCGTTACAGTCGATTTCATGCAAGCGACGACGAATGTTCGTGTAGAAGTTCTTTTCTGTTCGAAAATGAAGATTCGCATGCAAAATCGCTGCATCCGCATCGAAACGTATGGAATAGACGCAGTAACATCGAATCCGCATGCAGGAACGAGTAACAATCGAGTTCATGCAAGCGACGACGAATGTGCGTGTAGGATTTCTTTTCTGTTCGAAAATGAAGATTCGTATGCAAAAATGATGCATCTGCATCGAAACGTACGCAATTGACGCAGAATCACCTAATTGGCATGCAGGAACGCGGTACAATCGATTTCATGCAAGCGTCGACGAAGTTTCGTGTACACGTTATATTCTGTTCGAGAATGTTCTTCACGTGCAAAATCGCTGCATCCGCATCGAAACGTATGGAATTGACTCGAAAACGTCGAATTCGCATGGCGGAACTCGTAACAATCGAGATCATGCAAGCGACGGCGAATGTTCGTGTAGAAGTTGTTTTCTGTTCGAAAATGAATATTCGCATGCAAAATCGCTGCATCCGCATCGAAACGTATGGAATAGACGCAGAAACATCGAATCCGCATGCAGGAACGAGTAACAATCGAGTTCATGCAAACGACGACGAAGTTTCGTGTACAAGTTATTTTCTGTTCCAGAATGTTCATCACGTGCAAAATCGCTGCATCCGCATCGAAACGTATGGAATTGACTCGAAAACATCGAATTCGCATGCAGGAACGCGTAACAATCGAGTTCATGCAAGCGACGACGAATGTGAGTGTAGAAGTCCTTTTCTGTTCGAAAATGAAGATTCGCATGCAAAAATGATGCATCTGCATCGAAACGTACGCAATTGACGCAGAATTACCTAATTGGCATGCAGGAACGCGGTACAATCGATTTCATGCAAGCGTCGACGAAGTTTCGTGTACACGTTATAATCTGTTCGAGAATGTTCTTCACGTGCAAAATCGCAGCATCAACATCGAAACGTATGGAATTGACTCGAAAACGTCGAATTCGCATGGCGGAACGCGTAACAATCGAGATCATGCAAGCGACGACGAATGTTCGTGTAGAAGTTGTTTTCTGTTCCAGAATGTTCTTCACGTGCAAAATTGCTGCATCCGTATCGAAACGTATGGAAATGACTCGAAAACGTCGAATTCGCATGGCGGAACTCGTAACAATCGAGATCATGCAAGCGACGACGAATGTTCGTGTAGAAGTTGTTTTCTGTTCCAGAATGTTCTTCACGTGCAAAAACGCTGCATCCGCATCGAAACGTATGGAATTGACCAAAATCATACAATTCGCATGCAGGACCGCGTTACAATCGATTTTATGCAAGCGGCGACGAATGTTCGTGTAGAAGTTCTTTTCTGTTCGAAAATGAAGATTCGCATGCAAAATCGCTGCATCCGCATCGAAACGTATGGAATAGACGCAGAAATATCGAATCCGCATGCAGGAACTCGTAACAATCGAGATCATGCAAGCGACGGCGAATGTTCGTGTAGAAGTTGTTTTCTGTTCGAAAATGAAGATTCGCATGCAAAATCGCTGCATCCGCATCGAAACGTATGGAATAGACGCAGAAACATCGAATCCGCATGCAGGAACGAGAACAATCGAGTTCATGCAAACGACGACGAAGTTTCGTGTACAAGTTATTTTCTGTTCCAGAATGTTCATCACGTGCAAAATCGCTGCATCCGCATCGAAACGTATGGAATTGACTCGAAAACATCGAATTCGCATGCAGGAACGCGTTACAGTCGATTTCATGCAAGCGACGACGAATGTTCGTGTAGAAGTTCTTTTCTGTTCGAAAATGAAGATTCGCATGCAAAATCGCTGCATCCGCATCGAAACGTATGGAATAGACGCAGTAACATCGAATCCGCATGCAGGAACGAGTAACAATCGAGTTCATGCAAGCGACGACGAATGTTCGTGTAGAAGTTGTTTTCTGTTCCAGAATGTTCTTCACGTGCAAAATCGCTGCATCCGCATCGAAACGTATGGAATTGACCAAAATCATCGAATTCGCATGCAGGACCGCGTTACAATCGATTTCATGCAAGCGACGACGAATGTTCGTCTAGAAGTTCTTTTCTGTTCGAAAATGAAGATTCGCATGCAAAATCGCTGCATCCGCATCGAAACGTATGGAATAGACGCAGAAACATCGAATCCGCATGCAGGAACGAGTAACAATCGAGTTCATGCAAGCGACGACGAATGTCTGTGTAGAAGTTCTTTTCTGTTCGAAAATGAAGATTCGCATGCAAAATCGCTGCATCCACATCGAAACGTATGGTATTGACGCGAAAACATCGAATTCGCATGGAGGAACGCGTAACAATCGAGTTCATGCAAGCGTCGACGAAGTTTCGTGTACAAGTTATTTTCTGTTCCAGAATGTTCATCACGTGCAAAATCGCTGCATCCGCATCGAAACGTATGGAATTGACTCGGAAACATCGAATTCGCATGCAGGAACGCGTAACAATCGAGTTCATGCAAGCGACGACGAATGTGCGTGTAGAAGTCCTTTTCTGTTCGAAAATGAAGATTCGCATGCAAAAATGATGCATCTGCATCGAAACGTACGCAATTGACGCAGAATCACCTAATTGGCATGCAGGAACGCGGTACAATCGATTTCATGCAAGCGTCGACGAAGTTTCGTGTACACGTTATATTCTGTTCGAGAATGTTCTTCACGTGCAAAATCGCAGCATCCACATCGAAACGTATGTAATTGACCAAAATCATCCAATTCGCATGCAGGACCGCGTTACAATCGATTTCATGCAAGCGACGACGAATGTTCGTGTAGAAGTTCTTTTCTGTTCGAAAATGAAGATTCGCATGCAAAATCGCTGCATCCGCATCGGAACGTATGGAATAGACGCAGAAACATCGAATCCGCATGCAGGAACGAGTAACAATCGAGTTCATGCAAGCGACGACGAATGTGCGTGTAGAAGTTGTTTTCTGTTCCAGAATGTTCTTCACGTGCAAAATTGCTGCATCCGTATCGAAACGTATGGAATTGACTCGAAAACGTAGAATTCGCATGGCGGAACTCGTAACAATCGAGATCATGCAAGCGACGACGAATGTTCGTGTAGAAGTTGTTTTCTGTTCCAGAATGTTCTTCACGTGCAAAATCGCTGCATCCGCATCGAAACGTATGGAATAGACGCAGAAACATCGAATCCGCATGCAGGACCGCGTTACAATCGATTTCATGCAAGCGACGACGAATGTTCGTGTAGAAGTTCTTTTCTGTTCGAAAATGAAGATTCGCAAGCAAAATCGCTGCATCCGCATCAAAACGTATGGAATAGACGCAGAAACATCGAATCCGCATGCAGGAACGAGTAACAATCGAGTTCATGCAAGCGCCGACGAAGTTTCGTGTACAAGTTATTTTCTGTTCCAGAATGTTCATCACGTGCAAAATCGCTGCATCCGCATCGAAACGTATGGAATTGACTCGAAAACATCGAATTCGCATGCAGGACCGCGTTACAATCGATTTCATGCAAGCGACTACGAATGTTCGTGTAGAAGTTCTTTTCTGTTCGAAAATGAAGATTCGCATCCAAAATCGCTGCATCCGCATCGAAACGTATGGAATAGACGCAGAAACATCGAATCCGCATGCAGGAACGAGTAACAATCGAGTTCATGCAAGCGACGACGAATGTGCGTGTAGAAGTTCTTTTCTGTTCGAAAATGAAGATTCGCATGCAAAATCGCTGCATCCGCATCGAAACGTATGGAATAGACGCAGAAACATCGAATCCGCATGCAGGAACGCGTAACAATCGAGTTCATGCAAGCGACGACGAATGTGAGTGTAGAAGTCCTTTTCTGTTCGAAAATGAAGATTCGCATGCAAAAATGATGCATCTGCATCGAAACGTACGCAATTGACGCAGAATTACCTTTTTTTTTTTTTTTTTTTTTTTTTTTTTTTTTTTTTTTTTTTTTTTTAAGGGCGGTGGGGGAATGCAGCTTAAGCACACCCCCCCGCAGATGAAATTTGGGGGGGTAGTGTCGGGCTCGGTTCCCCTCTAGATCTTAATTGGGGATTATCAGGGCCTATGCCAAATCACCATACCGACTAAACCCCCACCGCCCAGGTCTCACCAGACCTTCTTTCTCCGCCTTTTTGCACGGAACAATACACCCGATGGCCCGCTATCCGCATTCATCGGGTGTATTTCTCCGTGCCCAAAGCCACACCTGTTCTTGGCTCTTAATTTCAAAAACACCAGTTCACAACTTTAATTTTCAGTTTTAGTTATTCATTGTCATGCCAATATATAAATTGCTCCAATTTATATGACTAATGTATAGTAAGTATTATCTATTAAAATCAACTTAAACACAAAACTATTTTCTATTAGATAAATAAACTTGACTTTTTTCAGGTAAGTAAAAACTAAACTTTTTTCTATTTAATTAAGTAACTAAATGTATATATTTCATTATAAAATATAACTGATTATGTTTAATTGTTATCAAATAAAGGTAAGTAAATTATTTTATATATTTGTCATAATTTTTCGTATGGTTTTTCTTTATTTTGCATGTTTTTTCTTAGTTTTTGCATGTTTTTTATTCTTTTTCTCTAATTCTCTTTCATATTTTTCTTTAGCTTTTATTATTTTATTAATATAGTCATCGATTAAGTGCCAATTTCTTTCACTCTTGGTGATTAGGTTTTCAAAATTATCAACCGTTAAGTTTTCCCCAAGATTTAAATCTAAAACCAATTTATCTCCGGCCCATCTATCACAATGTAGTAATGTATGTTCCGGGTCATCTATAGCTTTACAATTAAACCAACATTTTTCATTTATAGCTTTTTTGATTCTAAATCTATACGTATTAAATACTCCATGCCCTGTGAGCATTTGAGTAAGCCTAAAATTAAGTTTTTTGAATTTACATAAATTCCATTGCTTTACACATGGAATTAATCTCTTCGTCCACGTAGATTTTTTATAATAGTCCCATCTGGATTGCCAATCAATCCAGGATTCTGCGATAGTATTTTCATTTTCTTTTTCTTTATCTATTATTTTTTGTTGTATAGTGTTATCATCATCGTTATCATTTATTTTATACTTTATTTTTGATTTATATATTTTTTGTCTTTCAATTAATAGTATTTCTATCGGTAAAACACCAGTTATCGCACAGAGTGCGTTTCTACTTACAGTTCGGTAAGCCATAGCCAACCTATTAAGGCCCAACCTTTGGGCACGTTCTAACCTTTCTCTGTTATGAGTAAATTTTAAAGCGGATTCAGCCCAAATGGGTGATCCGTAACAAAGAATTGCTTCAAGAATATAATAATATAATTTACGACCGCCAAAAGTTGGGCCACCAATATTGGCTAAAAGTCTCGATAATTCACCAATTGTACTAATAGATTTATCAGTTACGTTTTCTACGTGGACAAAGAAATTATTATATCTATTGAAAGTCACACCAAGATATTTAACGTTTGAAGATGCACTAATTTGATTACCAATAATATTTAATTTGAAATCATTGGGGACTACTTTTTTGTTAAAGAAAAAGAAATTCGTCTTTTTTGGAGCAATTTCTAGGCCCGTGGAATTAATCCATGGTACAATAGTTTCGTTAATTGCCGATTCAAGTTTTTCTTTTAGTTTATAAAGATTTCTATCAGACGAGTACACCGCGATATCGTCGGCGTACGCGATTACATAAACTCCATAGGGGAAGGGGAGCCCCAGGAGGTCATCATACACCATATTCCATATGGTGGGGGAAATGATTGATCCCTGTGGCACCCCTTTCTCCATCTTTAACGTAATCCACTTATCAGCGGCTTTAAATTTAATGAATCTATCTTTCAAATAATTTTGTAAAATTTTCTGTAGTTGAACGCTAAATTTTCTTCTTCTAATATTTTTAAATATAGTATTCCAACAAAGACTATTAAAGGCATTCCGAACATCAATACTTACAAAAATTCCGTATTTACCTTTGTTATTGGTTTCAGCAATATATTCAGAGATTTTAAACAACGCATCTACTGTTGATTTATTCTTGGTGAAACCAAACTGGTTTTCATTAAACGGAGGAGAGCCAAGTTCAGTCAATATTCTGTCTTCAATTATCTTTTCGAGAACTTTATTAAAGCTGTCGCCTATACAAATGACGCAGAATTACCTAATTGGCATGCAGGAACGCGGTACAATCGATTTCATGCAAGCGTCGACGAAGTTTCGTGTACACGTTATAATCTGTTCGAGAATGTTCTTCACGTGCAAAATCGCAGCATCAACATCGAAACGTATGGAATTGACTCGAAAACGTCGAATTCGCATGGCGGAACGCGTAACAATCGAGATCATGCAAGCGACGACGAATGTTCGTGTAGAAGTTGTTTTCTGTTCCAGAATGTTCTTCACGTGCAAAATTGCTGCATCCGTATCGAAACGTATGGAATTGACTCGAAAACGTCGAATTCGCATGGCGGAACTCGTAACAATCGAGATCATGCAAGCGACGACGAATGTTCGTGTAGAAGTTGTTTTCTGTTCCAGAATGTTCTTCACGTGCAAAAACGCTGCATCCGCATCGAAACGTATGGAATTGACCAAAATCATACAATTCGCATGCAGGACCGCGTTACAATCGATTTTATGCAAGCGGCGACGAATGTTCGTGTAGAAGTTCTTTTCTGTTCGAAAATGAAGATTCGCATGCAAAATCGCTGCATCCGCATCGAAACGTATGGAATAGACGCAGAAATATCGAATCCGCATGCAGGAACGAGTAACAATCGAGTTCATGCAAGCGACGACGAATGTGCGTGTAGAAGTTTTTTTCTGTTCGAAAATGAAGATTCGCATGCAAAAATGATGCATCTGCATCGAAACGTACGCAATTGACGCAGAATCAACTAATTGGCATGCAGGAACGCGGTACAATCGATTTCATGCAAGCGTCGACGAAGTTTCGTGTACACGTTATATTCTGTTCGAGAATGTTCTTCACCTGCAAAATCGCAGCATCCACATCGAAACGTATGTAATTGACCAAAATCATTCAATTCGCATGCAGGACCGCGTTACAATCGATTTCATGCATGCGACGACGAATGTTCGTGTAGAAGTTCTTTTCTGTTCGAAAATGAAGATTCGCATGCAAAATCGCTGCATCCGCATCGAAACGTATGGAATAGACGCAGAAACATCGAATCCGCATGCAGGAACGAGTAACAATCGAGTTCATGCAAGCGACGACGAATGTGCGTGTAGAAGTTTTTTTCTGTTCGAAAATGAAGATTCGCATGCAAAAATAATGCATCTGCATCGAAACGTACGCAATTGACGCAGAATCACCTAATTGGCATGCAGGAACGCGGTACAATCGATTTCCTGCAAGCGTCGACGAAGTTTCGTGTACACGTTATAATCTGTTCGAGAATGTTCTTCACGTGCAAAATCGCAGCATCAACATCGAAACGTATGGAATTGACTCGAAAACGTCGAATTCGCATGGCGGAACGCGTAACAATCGAGATCATGCAAGCGACGACGAATGTTCGTGTAGAAGTTGTTTTCTGTTCCAGAATGTTCTTCACGTGCAAAATCGTTGCATCCGCATCGAAACGTACGGAATTGACCAAAATCATACAATTCGCATGCGGGTCCGCGTTACAATCGATTTCATGCAAGCGACGACGAATGTTCGTGTAGAAGTACTTTTCTGTTCGAAAATGAAGATTCGCATGCAAAATCGCTGCATCCGCATCGAAACGTATGGAATAGACGAAGAAATATCGAATCCGCATGCAGGAACGAGTAACAATCGAGTTCATGCAAGCGACGACGAATGTGCGTGTAGAAGTTTTGTTCTGTTCGAAAATGAAGATTCGCATGCAAAAATAATGCATCTGCATCGAAACGTACGCAATTGACGCAGAATCACCTAATTGGCATGCAGGAACGCGGTACAATCGATTTCCTGCAAGCGTCGACGAAGTTTCGTGTACACGTTATATTCTGTTCGAGAATGTTCTTCACGTGCAAAATCGCAGCATCCACATCGAAACGTATGTAATTGACCAAAATCATCCAATTCGCATGCAGGACCGCGTTACAATCGATTTCATGCAAGCGACGACGAATGTTCGTGTAGAAGTTCTTTTCTGTTCGAAAATGAAGATTCGCATGCAAAATCGCTGCATCCGCATCGAAACGTATGGTATAGACGCAGAAACATCGAATCCGCATGCAGGAACGAGTAACAATCGAGTTCATGCAAGCGACGACGAATGTGCGTGTAGAAGTTCTTTTCTGTTCGAAAATGAAGATTCGCATGCAAAATCGCTGCATCCGCATCGAAACGTATGGAATAGACGCAGAAACATCGAATCCGCATGCAGGAACGAGTAACAATCGAGTTCATGCAAGCGACGACGAATGTTCGTGTAGAAGTTGTTTTCTGTTCCAGAATGTTCTTCACGTGCAAAATCGCTGCATCCGCATCGAAACGTATGGAATTGACCAAAATCATCGAATTCGCATGCAGGACCGCGTTACGATCGATTTCATGCAAGCGACGACGAATGTTCGTGTAGAAGTTCTTTTCTGTTCGAAAATGAAGATTCGCATGCAAAATCGCTGCATCCGCATCGAAACGTATGGAATAGACGCAGAAACATCGAATCCGCATGCAGGAACGAGTAACAATCGAGTTCATGCAAGCGACGACGAATGTGCGTGTAGAAGTTCTTTTCTGTTCGAAAATGAAGATTCGCATGCAAAATCGCTGCATCCACATCGAAACGTATGGAATTGACGCGAAAACATCGAATTCGCATGGAGGAACGCGTAATAATCGAGTTCATGCAAGCGTCGACGAAGATTCGTGTACAAGTTATTTTCTGTTCCAGAATGTTCATCACGTGCAAAATCGCTGCATCCGCATCGAAACGTATGGAATTGACTCGAAAACATCGAATTCGCATGCAGGAACGCGTAACAATCGAGTTCATGCAAGCGACGACGAATGTGCGTGTAGAAGTCCTTTTCTGTTCGAAAATGAAGATTCGCATGCAAAAATGATGCATCTGCATCGAAACGTACGCAATTGACGCAGAATCACCTAATTGGCATGCAGGAACGCGGTACAATCGATTTCATGCAAGCGCCGACGAAGCTTCGTGTACACGTTATATTCTGTTCGAGAATGTTCTTCACGTGCAAAATCGCAGCATCCACATCGAAACGTATGTAATTGTCCGAAATCATCCAATTCGCATGCAGGACCGCGTTACAATCGATTTCATGCAAGCGACGACGAATGTTCTTGTAGAAGTTCTTTTCTGTTCGAAAATGAAGATTCGCATGCAAAATCGCTGCATCCACATCGAAACGTATGGAATTGACGCGAAAACATCGAATTCGCATGGAGGAACGCGTAACAATCGAGTTCATGCAAGCGTCGACGAAGTTTCGTGTACAAATTATTTTCTGTTCCAGAATGTTCATCACGTGCAAAATCGCTGCATCCGCATCGAAACGTGTGGAATTGACTCGAAAACATCGAATTCGCATGCAGGAACGCGTAACAATCGAGTTCATGCAAGCGACGACGAATGTGCGTGTAGAAGTCCTTTTCTGTTCGAAAATGAAGATTCGCATGCAAAAATGATGCATCTGCATCGAAACGTACGCAATTGACGCAGAATCACCTAATGGCATGCAGGAACGCGGTACAATCGATTTCATGCAAGCGTCGACGAAGTTTCGTGTACACGTTATAATCTGTTCGAGAATGTTCTTCACGTGCAAAATCGCAGCATCAACATCGAAACGTATGGAATTGACTCGAAAACGTCGAATTCGCATGGCGGAACGCGTAACAATCGAGATCATGCAAGCGACGACGAATGTTCGTGTAGAAGTTGTATTCTGTTCCAGAATGTTCTTCACGTGCAAAATTGCTGCATCCGTATCGAAACGTATGGAATTGACTCGAAAACGTCGAATTCCCATGGCGGAACTCGTAACAATCGAGATCATGCAAGCGACGACGAATGTTCGTGTAGAAGTTGTTTTCTGTTCGAGAATGTTCTTCACGTGCAAAATCGCAGCATCCACATCGAAACGTATGTAATTGACCAAAATCATTCAATTCGCATGCAGGACCGCGTTACAATCGATTTCATGCAAGCGACGACGAATGTTCGTGTAGAAGTTCTTTTCTGTTCGAAAATGAAGATTCGCATCCAAAATCGCTGCATCCGCATCGAAACGTATGGAATAGACGCAGAAACATCGAATCCGCATGCATAAACGAGTAACAATCGAGTTCATGCAAGCGACGACGAATGTGCGTGTAGAAGTTCTTTTCCGTTCGAAAATGAAGATTCGCATGCAAAATCGCTGCATCCGCATCGAAACGTATGGAATAGACGCAGTAACATCGAATCCGCATGCATAAACGAGTAACAATCGAGTTCATGCAAGCGACGACGAATGTTCGTGTAGAAGTTGTTTTCTGTTCCAGAATGTTCTTCACGTGCAAAATCGCTGCATCCGCATCGAAACGTATGGAATTGACCAAAATCATCGAATTCGCATGCAGGACCGCGTTACAGTCGATTTCATGCAAGCGACGACGAATGTTCGTGTAGAAGTTCTTTTCTGTTCGAAAATGAAGATTCGCATGCAAAATCGCTGCATCCGCATCGAAACGTATGGAATAGACGCAGTAACATCGAATCCGCATGCAGGAACGAGTAACAATCGAGTTCATGCAAGCGACGACGAATGTGCGTGTAGGATTTCTTTTCTGTTCGAAAATGAAGATTCGTATGCAAAAATGATGCATCTGCATCGAAACGTACGCAATTGACGCAGAATCACCTAATTGGCATGCAGGAACGCGGTACAATCGATTTCATGCAAGCGTCGACGAAGTTTCGTGTACACGTTATATTCTGTTCGAGAATGTTCTTCACGTGCAAAATCGCTGCATCCGCATCGAAACGTATGGAATTGACTCGAAAACGTCGAATTCGCATGGTGGAACTCGTAACAATCGAGATCATGCAAGCGACGACGAATGTTCGTGTAGAAGTTGTTTTCTATTCCAGAATGTTCTTCACGTGCAAGATCGCTGCATCCGCATCGAAACGTATTGAATTGACCAAAATCATACAATTCGCATGCAGGACCGCGTTACAATCGATTTCATGCAAGCGACGACGAATGTTCGTGTAGAAGTTCTTTTCTGTTCGAAAATGAAGATTCGCATGCAAAATCGCTGCATCCACATCGAAACGTATGGAATTGACGCGAAAACATCGAATTCGCATGGAGGAACGCGTAACAATCGAGTTCATGCAAGCGTCGACGAAGTTTCGTGTACAAGTTATTTTCTGTTCCAGAATGTTCATCACGTGCAAAATCGCTGCATCCGCATCGAAACGTATGGAATTGACTCGAAAACATCGAATTCGCATGCAGGAACGCGTAACAATCGAGTTCATGCAAGCGACGACGAATGTGCGTGTAGAAGTCCTTTTCTGTTCGAAAATGAAGATTCGCATGCAAAAATGATGCATCTGCATCGAAACGTACGCAATTGACGCAGAATCACCTAATTGGCATGCAGGAACGCGGTACAATCGATTTCATGCAAGCGTCGACGATGTTTCGTGTACACGTTATATTCTGTTCGAGAATGTTCTTCACGTGCAAAATCGCAGCATCCACATCGAAACGTATGTAATTGACCAAAATCATCCAATTCGCATGCAGGACCGCGTTACAATCGATTTCATGCAAGCGACGACGAATGTTCTTGTAGAAGTTCTTTTCTGTACGAAAATGAAGATTCGCATGCAAAATCGCTGCATCCACATCGAAACGTATGGAATTGACGCGAAAACATCGAATTCGCATGGAGGAACGCGTAACAATCGAGTTCATGCAAGCGTCGACGAAGTTTCGTGTACAAATTATTTTCTGTTCCAGAATGTTCATCACGTGCAAAATCGCTGCATCCGTATCGAAACGTATGGAATTGACTCGAAAACGTCGAATTCGCATGGCGGAACTCGTAACAATCGAGATCATGCAAGCGACGACGAATGTTCGTGTAGAAGTTGTTTTCTGTTCCAGAATGTTCTTCACGTGCAAAATCGCTGCATCCGCATCGAAACGTATGGAATTGACCAAAATCATACAATTCGCATGCAGGACCGCGTTACAATCGATTTCATGCAAGCGACTACGAATGTTCGTGTAGAAGTTCTTTTCTGTTCGAAAATGAAGATTCGCATCCAAAATCGCTGCATCCGCATCGAAACGTATGGAATAGACGCAGAAACATCGAATCCGCATGCAGGAACGAGTAACAATCGAGTTCATGCAAGCGACGACGAATGTGCGTGTAGAAATTCTTTTCATTTCGAAAATGAAGATTCGCATGCAAAATCGCTGCATCCGCATCGAAACGTATGGAATAGACGCAGAAACATCGAATCCGCATGCAGGAACGAGTAACAATCGATTTCCTGCAAGCGTCGACGAAGTTTCGTGTACACGTTATAATCTGTTCGAGAATGTTCTTCACGTGCAAAATCGCAGCATCAACATCGAAACGTATGGAATTGACTCGAAAACGTCGAATTCGCATGGCGGAACGCGTAACAATCGAGATCATGCAAGCGACGACGAATGTTCGTGTAGAAGTTGTTTTCTGTTCCAGAATGTTCTTCACGTGCAAAATCGCTGCATCCGCATCGAAACGTATGGAATTGACCAAAATCATACAATTCGCATGCAGGACCGCGTTACAATCGATTTCATGCAAGCGACTACGAATGTTCGTGTAGAAGTTCTTTTCTGTTCGAAAATGAAGATTCGCATCCAAAATCGCTGCATCCGCATCGAAACGTATGGAATAGACGCAGAAACATCGAATCCGCATGCAGGAACGAGTAACAATCGAGTTCATGCAAGCGACGACGAATGTGCGTGTAGAAATTCTTTTCATTTCGAAAATGAAGATTCGCATGCAAAATCGCTGCATCCGCATCGAAACGTATGGAATAGACGCAGAAACATCGAATCCGCATGCAGGAACGAGTAACAATCGATTTCCTGCAAGCGTCGACGAAGTTTCGTGTACACGTTATAATCTGTTCGAGAATGTTCTTCACGTGCAAAATCGCAGCATCAACATCGAAACGTATGGAATTGACTCGAAAACGTCGAATTCGCATGGCGGAACGCGTAACAATCGAGATCATGCAAGCGACGACGAATGTTCGTGTAGAAGTTGTTTTCTGTTCCAGAATGTTCTTCACGTGCAAAATCGCTGCATCCGCATCGAAACGTATGGAATTGACCAAAATCATACAATTCGCATGCGGGTCCGCGTTACAATCGATTTCATGCAAGCGACGACGAATGTTCGTGTAGAAGTACTTTTCTGTTCGAAAATGAAGATTCGCATGCAAAATCGCTGCATCCGCATCGAAACGTATGGAATAGACGAAGAAATATCCAATCCGCATGCAGGAACGAGTAACAATCGAGTTCATGCAAGCGACGACGAATGTGCGTGTAGAAGTTTTTTTCTGTTCGAAAATGAAGATTCGCATGCAAAAATAATGCATCTGCATCGAAACGTACGCAATTGACGCAGAATCACCTAATTGGCATGCAGGAACGCGGTACAATCGATTTCCTGCAAGCGTCGACGAAGTTTCGTGTACACGTTATATTCTGTTCGAGAATGTTCTTCACGTGCAAAATCGCAGCATCCACATCGAAACGTATGTAATTGACCAAAATCATCCAATTCGCATGCAGGACCGCGTTACAATCGATTTCATGCAAGCGACGACGAATGTTCGTGTAGAAGTTCTTTTCTGTTCGAAAATGAAGATTCGCATGCAAAATCGCTGCATCCGCATCGAAACGTATGGTATAGACGCAGAAACATCGAATCCGCATGCAGGAACGAGTAACAATCGAGTTCATGCAAGCGACGACGAATGTGCGTGTAGAAGTTCTTTTCTGTTCGAAAATGAAGATTCGCATGCAAAATCGCTGCATCCGCATCGAAACGTATGGAATAGACGCAGAAACATCGAATCCGCATGCAGGAACGAGTAACAATCGAGTTCATGCAAGCGACGACGAATGTTCGTGTAGAAGTTGTTTTCTGTTCCAGAATGTTCTTCACGTGCAAAATCGCTGCATCCGCATCGAAACGTATGGAATTGACCAAAATCATCGAATTCGCATGCAGGACCGCGTTACGATCGATTTCATGCAAGCGACGACGAATGTTCGTGTAGAAGTTCTTTTCTGTTCGAAAATGAAGATTCGCATGCAAAATCGCTGCATCCGCATCGAAACGTATGGAATAGACGCAGAAACATCGAATACGCATGCAGGAACGAGTAACAATCGAGTTCATGCAAGCGACGACGAATGTGCGTGTAGAAGTTCTTTTCTGTTCGAAAATGAAGATTCGCATGCAAAATCGCTGCATCCACATCGAAACGTATGGAATTGACGCGAAAACATCGAATTCGCATGGAGGAACGCGTAACAATCGAGTTCATGCAAGCGTCGACGAAGTTTCGTGTACAAGTTATTTTCTGTTCCAGAATGTTCATCACGTGCAAAATCGCTGCATCCGCATCGAAACGTATGGAATTGACTCGAAAACATCGAATTCGCATGCAGGACCGCGTTACAATCGATTTCATGCAAGCGACGACGAATGTTCTTGTAGAAGTTCTTTTCTGTTCGAAAATGAAGATTCGCATGCAAAATCGCTGCATCCACATCGAAACGTATGGAATTGACGCGAAAACATCGAATTCGCATGGAGGAACGCGTAACAATCGAGTTCATGCAAGCGTCGACGAAGTTTCGTGTACAAATTATTTTCTGTTCCAGAATGTTCATCACGTGCAAAATCGCTGCATCCGCATCGAAACGTGTGGAATTGACTCGAAAACATCGAATTCGCATGCAGGAACGCGTAACAATCGAGTTCATGCAAGCGACGACGAATATGCGTGTAGAAGTCCTTTTCTGTTCGAAAATGAAGATTCGCATGCAAAAATGATGCATCTGCATCGAAACGTACGCAATTGACGCAGAATCACCTAATTGGCATGCAGGAACGCGGTACAATCGATTTCATGCAAGCGTCGACGAAGTTTCGTGTACACGTTATAATCTGTTCGAGAATGTTCTTCACGTGCAAAATCGCAGCATCAACATCGAAACGTATGGAATTGACTCGAAAACGTCGAATTCGCATGGCGGAACGCGTAACAATCGAGATCATGCAAGCGACGACGAATGTTCGTGTAGAAGTTGTTTTCTGTTCCAGAATGTTCTTCACGTGCAAAATTGCTGCAACCGTATCGAAACGTATGGAATTGACTCGAAAACGTCGAATTCGCATGGCGGAACTCGTAACAATCGAGATCATGCAAGCGACGACGAATGTTCGTGTAGAAGTTGTTTTCTGTTCCAGAATGTTCTTCACGTGCAAAATCGCTGTATCCGCATCGAAACGTATGGAATTGACCAAAATCATACAATTCGCATGCAGGACCGCGTTACAATCGATTTCATGCAAGCGACTACGAATGTTCGTGTAGAAGTTCTTTTCTGTTCGAAAATGAAGATTCGCATCCAAAATCGCTGCATCCGCATCGAAACGTATGGAATAGACGCAGAAACATCGAATCCGCATGCAGGAACGAGTAACAATCGAGTTCATGCAAGCGACGACGAATGTGCGTGTAGAAGTTCTTTTCATTTCGAAAATGAAGATTCGCATGCAAAATCGCTGCATCCGCATCGAAACGTATGGAATAGACGCAGAAACATCGAATCCGCATGCAGGAACGAGTAACAATCGATTTCCTGCAAGCGTCGACGAAGTTTCGTGTACACGTTATAATCTGTTCGAGAATGTTCTTCACGTGCAAAATCGCAGCATCAACATCGAAACGTATGGAATTGACTCGAAAACGTCGAATTCGCATGGCGGAACGCGTAACAATCGAGATCATGCAAGCGACGACGAATGTTCGTGTAGAAGTTGTTTTCTGTTCCAGAATGTTCTTCACGTGCAAAATCGCTGCATCCGCATCGAAACGTATGGAATTGACCAAAATCATACAATTCGCATGCGGGTCCGCGTTACAATCTATTTCATGCAAGCGACGACGAATGTTCGTGTAGAAGTACTTTTCTGTTCGAAAATGAAGATTCGCATGCAAAATCGCTGCATCCGCATCGAAACGTATGGAATAGACGCAGAAATATCGAATCCGCATGCAGGAACGAGTAACAATCGAGTTCATGCAAGCGACGACGAATGTGCGTGTAGAAGTTTTTTTCTGTTCGAAAATGAAGATTCGCATGCAAAAATAATGCATCTGCATCGAAACGTACGCAATTGACGCAGAATCACCTAATTGGCATGCAGGAACGCGGTACAATCGATTTCCTGCAAGCGTCGACGAAGTTTCGTGTACACGTTATATTCTGTTCGAGAATGTTCTTCACGTGCAAAATCGCAGCATCCACATCGAAACGTATGGAATAGACGCAGAAACATCGAATCCGCATGCAGGAACGAGTAACAATCGAGTTCATGCAAGCGACGACGAATGTGCGTGTAGAAGTCCTTTTCTGTTCGAAAATGAAGATTCGCATGCAAAATCGCTGCATCCGCATCGAAACGTATGGAATAGACGCAGAAACATCGAATCCGCATGCAGGAACGAGTAACAATCGATTTCCTGCAAGCGTCGACGAAGTTTCGTGTACACGTTATAATCTGTTCGAGAATGTTATTCACGTGCAAAATCGCAGCATCAACATCGAAACGTATGGAATTGACTCGAAAACGTCGAATTCGCATGGCGGAACGCGTAACAATCGAGATCATGCAAGCGACGACGAATGTTCGTGTAGAAGTTGTTTTCTGTTCCAGAATGTTCTTCACGTGCAAAATTGCTGCAACCGTATCGAAACGTATGGAATTGACTCGAAAACGTCGAATTCGCATGGCGGAACTCGTAACAATCGAGATCATGCAAGCCACGACGAATGTTCGTGTAGAAGTTGTTTTCTGTTCCAGAATGTTCTTCACGTGCAAAATCGCTGCATCCGCATCGAAACGTATGGAATTGACCAAAATCATACAATTCGCATGCAGGACCGCGTTACAATCGATTTCATGCAAGCGACTACGAATGTTCGTGTAGAAGTTCTTTTCTGTTCGAAAATGAAGATTCGCATCCAAAATCGCTGCATCCGCATCGAAACGTATGGAATAGACGCAGAAACATCGAATCCGCATGCAGGAACGAGTAACAATCGATTTCCTGCAAGCGTCGACGAAGTTTCGTGTACACGTTATAATCTGTTCGAGAATGTTCTTCACGTGCAAAATTGCTGCAACCGTATCGAAACGTATGGAATTGACTCGAAAACGTCGAATTCGCATGGCGGAACTCGTAACAATCGAGATCATGCAAGCGACGACGAATGTTCGTGTAGAAGTTGTTTTCTGTTCCAGAATGTTCTTCACGTGCAAAATCGCTGCATCCGCATCGAAACGTATGGAATTGACCAAAATCATACAATTCGCATGCAGGACCGCGTTACAATCGATTTCATGCAAGCGACTACGAATGTTCGTGTAGAAGTTCTTTTCTGTTCGAAAATGAAGATTCGCATCCAAAATCGCTGCATCCGCATCGAAACGTATGGAATAGACGCAGAAACATCGAATCCGCATGCAGGAACGAGTAACAATCGAGTTCATGCAAGCGACGACGAATGTGCGTGTAGAAGTTCTTTTCATTTCGAAAATGAAGATTCGCATGCAAAATCGCTGCATCCGCATCGAAACGTATGGAATAGACGCAGAAACATCGAATCCGCATGCAGGAACGAGTAACAATCGATTTCCTGCAAGCGTCGACGAAGTTTCGTGTACACGTTATAATCTGTTCGAGAATGTTCTTCACGTGCAAAATCGCAGCATCAACATCGAAACGTATGGAATTGACTCGAAAACGTCGAATTCGCATGGCGGAACGCGTAACAATCGAGATCATGCAAGCGACGACGAATGTTCGTGTAGAAGTTGTTTTCTGTTCCAGAATGTTCTTCACGTGCAAAATCGCTGCATCCGCATCGAAACGTATGGAATTGACCAAAATCATACAATTCGCATGCGGGTCCGCGTTACAATCTATTTCATGCAAGCGACGACGAATGTTCGTGTAGAAGTACTTTTCTGTTCGAAAATGAAGATTCGCATGCAAAATCGCTGCATCCGCATCGAAACGTATGGAATAGACGCAGAAATATCGAATCCGCATGCAGGAACGAGTAACAATCGAGTTCATGCAAGCGACGACGAATGTGCGTGTAGAAGTTTTTTTCTGTTCGAAAATGAAGATTCGCATGCAAAAATAATGCATCTGCATCGAAACGTACGCAATTGACGCAGAATCACCTAATTGGCATGCAGGAACGCGGTACAATCGATTTCCTGCAAGCGTCGACGAAGTTTCGTTACACGTTATATTCTGTTCGAGAATGTTCTTCACGTGCAAAATCGCAGCATCCACATCGAAACGTATGGAATAGACGCAGAAACATCGAATCCGCATGCAGGAACGAGTAACAATCGAGTTCATGCAAGCGACGACGAATGTGCGTGTAGAAGTCCTTTTCTGTTCGAAAATGAAGATTCGCATGCAAAATCGCTGCATCCGCATCGAAACGTATGGAATAGACGCAGAAACATCGAATCCGCATGCAGGAACGAGTAACAATCGATTTCCTGCAAGCGTCGACGAAGTTTCGTGTACACGTTATAATCTGTTCGAGAATGTTCTTCACGTGCAAAATCGCAGCATCAACATCGAAACGTATGGAATTGACTCGAAAACGTCGAATTCGCATGGCGGAACGCGTAACAATCGAGATCATGCAAGCGACGACGAATGTTCGTGTAGAAGTTGTTTTCTGTTCCAGAATGTTCTTCACGTGCAAAATTGCTGCAACCGTATCGAAACGTGTGGAATTGACTCGAAAACGTCGAATTCGCATGGCGGAACTCGTAACAATCGAGATCATGCAAGCGACGACGAATGTTCGTGTAGAAGTTGTTTTCTGTTCCAGAATGTTCTTCACGTGCAAAATCGCTGCATCCGCATCGAAACGTATGGAATTGACCAAAATCATACAATTCGCATGCAGGACCGCGTTACAATCGATTTCATGCAAGCGACTACGAATGTTCGTGTAGAAGTTCTTTTCTGTTCGAAAATGAAGATTCGCATCCAAAATCGCTGCATCCGCATCGAAACGTATGGAATAGACGCAGAAACATCGAATCCGCATGCAGGAACGAGTAACAATCGATTTCCTGCAAGCGTCGACGAAGTTTCGTGTACACGTTATAATCTGTTCGAGAATGTTCTTCACGTGCAAAATCGCAGCATCAACATCGAAACGTATGGAATTGACTCGAAAACGTCGAATTCGCATGGCGGAACGCGTAACAATCGAGATCATGCAAGCGACGACGAATGTTCGTGTAGAAGTTGTTTTCTGTTCCAGAATGTTCTTCACGTGCAAAATCGCTGCATCCGCATCGAAACGTATGGAATTGACCAAAATCATACAATTCGCATGCGGGTCCGCGTTACAATCTATTTCATGCAAGCGACGACGAATGTTCGTGTAGAAGTACTTTTCTGTTCGAAAATGAAGATTCGCATGCAAAATCGCTGCATCCGCATCGAAACGTATGGAATAGACGCAGAAATATCGAATCCGCATGCAGGAACGAGTAACAATCGAGTTCATGCAAGCGACGACGAATGTGCGTGTAGAAGTTTTTTTCTGTTCGAAAATGAAGATTCGCATGCAAAAATAATGCATCTGCATCGAAACGTACGCAATTGACGCAGAATCACCTAATTGGCATGCAGGAACGCGGTACAATCGATTTCCTGCAAGCGTCGACGAAGTTTCGTGTACACGTTATATTCTGTTCGAGAATGTTCTTCACGTGCAAAATCGCAGCATCCACATCGAAACGTATGGAATAGACGCAGAAACATCGAATCCGCATGCAGGAACGAGTAACAATCGAGTTCATGCAAGCGACGACGAATGTGCGTGTAGAAGTTCATTTCTGTTCGAAAATGAAGATTCGCATGCAAAATCGCTGCATCCGCATCGAAACGTATGGAATAGACGCAGAAACATCGAATCCGCATGCAGGAACAAGTAACAATCGAGTTCATGCAAGCGTCGACGAAGTTTCGTGTACAAATTATTTTCTGTTCCAGAATTTTCATCACGTGCAAAATCGCTGCATCCGCATCGAAACGTGTGGAATTGACTCGAAAACATCGAATTCGCATGGCGGAACGCGTAACAATCGAGATCATGCAAGCGACGACGAATGTTCGTGTAGAAGTTGTTTTCTGTTCCAGAATGTTCTTCACGTGCAAAATTGCTGCATCCGTATCGAAACGTATGGAATTGACGCGAAAACATCGAATTCGCATGGAGGAACGCGTAACAATCGAGTTCATGCAAGCGTCGACGAAGTTTCGTGTACAAGTTATTTTCTGTTCCAGAATGTTCATCACGTGCAAAATCGCTGCATCCGCATCGAAACGTATGGAATTGACTCGAAAACATCGAATTCGCATGCAGGAACGCGTAACAATCGAGTTCATGCAAGCGACGACGAATGTGCGTGTAGAAGTCCTTTTCTGTTCGAAAATGAAGATTCGCATGCAAAAATGATGCATCTGCATCGAAACGTACGCAATTGACGCAGAATCACCTAATTGGCATGCAGGAACGCGGTACAATCGATTTCATGCAAGCGTCGACGAAGCTTCGTGTACACGTTATATTCTGTTCGAGAATGTTCTTCACGTGCAAAATCGCAGCATCCACATCGAAACGTATGTAATTGACCGAAATCATCCAATTCGCATGCAGGACCGCGTTACAATCGATTTCATGCAAGCGACGACGAATGTTCTTGTAGAAGTTCTTTTCTGTTCTAAAATGAAGATTCGCATGCAAAATCGCTGCATCCACATCGAAACGTATGGAATTGACGCGAAAACATCGAATTCGCATGGAGGAACGCGTAACAATCGAGTTCATGCAAGCGTCGACGAAGTTTCGTGTACAAATTATTTTCTGTTCCAGAATGTTCATCACGTGCAAAATCGCTGCATCCGCATCGAAACGTGTGGAATTGACTCGAAAACATCGAATTCGCATGCAGGAACGCGTAACAATCGAGTTCATGCAAGCGACGACGAATGTGCGTGTAGAAGTCCTTTTCTGTTCGAAAATGAAGATTCGCATGCAAAAATGATGCATCTGCATCGAAACGTACGCAATTGACGCAGAATCACCTAATTGGCATGCAGGAACGCGGTACAATCGATTTCATGCAAGCGTCGACGAAGTTTCGTGTACACGTTATAATCTGTTCGAGAATGTTCTTCACGTGCAAAATCGCAGCATCAACATCGAAACGTATGGAATTGACTCGAAAACGTCGAATTCGCATGGCGGAACGCGTAACAATCGAGATCATGCAAGCGACGACGAATGTTCGTGTAGAAGTTGTTTTCTGTTCCAGAATGTTCTTCACGTGCAAAATTGCTGCAACCGTATCGAAACGTATGGAATTGACTCGAAAACGTCGAATTCGCATGGCGGAACTCGTAACAATCGAGATCATGCAAGCGACCACGAATGTTCGTGTAGAAGTTGTTTTCTGTTCCAGAATGTTCTTCACGTGCAAAATCGCTGCATCCGCATCGAAACGTATGGAATTGACCAAAATCATACAATTCGCATGCAGGACCGCGTTACAATCGATTTCATGCAAGCGACTACGAATGTTCGTGTAGAAGTTCTTTTCTGTTCGAAAATGAAGATTCGCATGCAAAAATGATGCATCTGCATCGAAACGTACGCAATTGACGCAGAATCACCTAATTGGCATGCAGGAACGCGGTACAATCGATTTCCTGCTAGCGTCGACGAAGTTTCGTGTACACGTTATATTCTGTTCGAGAATGTTCTTCACGTGCAAAATCGCAGCATCCACATCGAAACGTATGGAATAGACGCAGAAACATCGAATCCGCATGCAGGAACGAGTAACAATCGAGTTCATGCAAGCGACGACGAATGTGCGTGTAGAAGTTCTTTTCATTTCGAAAATGAAGATTCGCATGCAAAATCGCTGCATCCGCATCGAAACGTATGGAATAGACGCAGAAACATCGAATCCGCATGCAGGAACGAGTAACAATCGATTTCCTGCAAGCGTCGACGAAGTTTCGTGTACACGTTATAATCTGTTCGAGAATGTTCTTCACGTGCAAAATCGCAGCATCAACATCGAAACGTATGGAATTGACTCGAAAACGTCGAATTCGCATGGCGGAACGCGTAACAATCGAGATCATGCAAGCGACGACGAATGTTCGTGTAGAAGTTGTTTTCTGTTCCAGAATGTTCTTCACGTGCAAAATCGCTGCATCCGCATCGAAACGTATGGAATAGACGCAGAAATATCGAATCCGCATGCAGGAACGAGTAACAATCGAGTTCATGCAAGCGACGACGAATGTGCGTGTAGAAGTTTTTTTCTGTTCGAAAATGAAGATTCGCATGCAAAAATAATGCATCTGCATCGAAACGTACGCAATTGACGCAGAATCACCTAATTGGCATGCAGGAACGCGGTACAATCGATTTCCTGCAAGCGTCGACGAAGTTTCGTGTACACGTTATATTCTGTTCGAGAATGTTCTTCACGTGCAAAATCGCAGCATCCACATCGAAACGTATGTAATTGACCAAAATCATCGAATTCGCATGCAGGACCGCGTTACAATCGATTTCATGCAAGCGACGACGAATGTTCGTGTAGAAGTTCTTTTCTGTTCGAAAATGAAGATTCGCATGCAAAATCGCTGCATCCGCATCGAAACGTATGGAATAGACGCAGAAACATCGAATCCGCATGCAGGAACGAGTAACAATCGAGTTCATGCAAGCGACGACGAATGTGCGTGTAGAAGTTCATTTCTGTTCGAAAATGAAGATTCGCATGCAAAATCGCTGCATCCGCATCGAAACGTATGGAATAGACGCAGAAACATCGAATCCGCATGCAGGAACGAGTAACAATCGAGTTCATGCAAGCGACGACGAATGTGCGTGTAGAAGTTCTTTTCTGTTCGAAAATGAAGATTCGCATGTAAAATCGCTGCATCCGCATCGAAACGTATGGAATAGACGCAGGAACATCGAATCCGCATGCAGGAACAAGTAACAATCGAGTTCATGCAAGCGACGACGAATGTTCGTGTAGACGTTCTTTTCTGTTCGAAAATGAAGATTCGCATGCAAAATCGCTGCATCCACATCGAAACGTATGGAATTGACGCGAAAATATCGAATTCGCATGGAGGAACGCGTAACAATCGAGTTGATGCAAGCGACGACGAATGTGCGTGTAGAAGTCCTTTTCTGTTCGAAAAAGAAGATTCGCATGCAAAAATGATGCATCTGCATCGAAACGTACGCAATTGACGCAGAATCACCTAATTGGCATGCAGGAACGCGGTACAATCGATTTCATGCAAGCGTCGACGATGTTTCGTGTACACGTTATATTCTGTTCGAGAATGTTCTTCACGTGCAAAATCGCTGCATCCGCATCGAAACGTATGGAATTGACCAAAATCATCCAATTCGCATGCAGGACCGCGTTACAATCGATTTCATGCAAGCGACGACGAATGTTCTTGTAGAAGTTCTTTTCTGTACGAAAATGAAGATTCGCATGCAAAATCGCTGCATCCGCATCGAAACGTATGGAATAGACGCAGAAACATCGAATCCGCATGCAGGAACAGGTAACAATCGATTTCCTGCAAGCGTCGACGAAGTTTCGTGTACACGTTATAATCTGTTCGAGAATGTTCTTCACGTGCAAAATCGCAGCATCAACATCGAAACGTATGGAATTGACTCGAAAACGTCGAATTCGCATGGCGGAACGCGTAACAATCGAGATCATGCAAGCGACGACGAATGTTCGTGTAGAAGTTGTTTTCTGTTCCAGAATGTTCTTCACGTGCAAAATCGCTGCATCCGCATCGAAACGTATGGAATAGACGCATAAATATCGAATCCGCATGCAGGAACGAGTAACAATCGAGTTCATGCAAGCGACGACGAATGTGCGTGTAGAAGTTCTTTTCTGTTCGAAAATGAAGATTCGCATGCAAAATCGCTGCATCCGCATCGAAACGTATGGAATAGACGCAGAAACATCGAATCCGCATGCAGGAACGAGTAACAATCGAGTTCATGCAAGCGACGACGAATGTTCGTGTAGAAGTTCTTTTCTGTTCGAAAATGAAGATTCGCATGCAAAATCGCTGCATCCACATCGAAACGTATGGAATAGACGCAGAAACATCGAATCCGCATGCAGGAACGAGTAACAATCGAGTTCATGCAAGCGACGACGAATGTGCGTGTAGAAGTTCTTTTCTGTTCGAAAATGAAGATTCGCATGCAAAATCGCTGCATCCGCATCGAAACGTATGGAATAGACGCAGAAACATCGAATCCGCATGCTGGAACGAGTAACAATCGAGTTCATGCAAGCGACGACGAATGTGCGTGTAGAAGTTCTTTTCTGTTCGAAAATGAAGATTCGCATGCAAAATCGCTGCATCCGCATCGAAACGTATGGAATAGACGCAGGAACATCGAATCCGCATGCAGGAACAAGTAACAATCGAGTTCATGCAAGCGACGACGAATGTTCGTGTAGACGTTCTTTTCTGTTCGAAAATGAAGATTCGCATGCAAAATCGCTGCATCCACATCGAAACGTATGGAATTGACGCGAAAATATCGAATTCGCATGGAGGAACGCGTAACAATCGAGTTCATGCAAGCGACGACGAATGTGCGTGTAGAAGTCCTTTTCTGTTCGAAAATCAAGATTCGCATGCAAAAATGATGCATCTGCATCGAAATGTACGCAATTGACGCAGAATCACCTAATTGGCATGCAGGAACGTGGTACAATCGATTTCATGCAAGCGTCGACGATGTTTCGTGTACACGTTATATTCTGTTCGAGAATGTTCTTCACGTGCAAAATCGCTGCATCCGCATCGAAACGTATGGAATTGACCAAAATCATCCAATTCGCATGCAGGACCGCGTTACAATCGATTTCATGCAAGCGACGACGAATGTTCTTGTAGAAGTTCTTTTCTGTACGAAAATGAAGATTCGCATGCAAAATCGCTGCATCCGCATCGAAACGTATGGAATAGACGCAGAAACATCGAATCCGCATGCAGGAACGAGTAACAATCGATTTCCTGCAAGCGTCGACGAAGTTTCGTGTACACGTTATAATCTGTTCGAGAATGTTCTTCACGTGCAAAATCGCAGCATCAACATCGAAACGTATGGAATTGACTCGAAAACGTCGAATTCGCATGGCGGAACGCGTAACAATCGAGATCATGCAAGCGACGACGAATGTTCGTGTAGAAGTTGTTTTCTGTTCCAGAATGTTCTTCACGTGCAAAATCGCTGCATCCGCATCGAAACGTATGGAATTGACCAAAATCATACAATTCGCATGCGGGACCGCGTTACAATCTATTTCATGCAAGCGACGACGAATGTTCGTGTAGAAGTACTTTTCTGTTCGAAAATGAAGATTCGCATGCAAAATCGCTGAATCCGCATCGAAACGTATGGAATAGACGCAGAAATATCGAATCCGCATGCAGGAACGAGTAACAATCGAGTTCATGCAAGCGACGACGAATGTGCGTGTAGAAGTTTTTTTCTGTTCGAAAATGAAGATTCGCATGCAAAAATAATGCATCTGCATCGAAACGTACGCAATTGACGCAGAATCACCTAATTGGCATGCAGGAACGCGGTACAATCGATTTCCTGCAAGCGTCGACGAAGTTTCGTGTACACGTTATATTCTGTTCGAGAATGTTCTTCACGTGCAAAATCGCAGCATCCACATCGAAACGTATGGAATAGACGCAGAAACATCGAATCCGCATGCAGGAACGAGTAACAATCGAGTTCATGCAAGCGACGACGAATGTGCGTGTAGAAGTTCTTTTCATTTCGAAAATGAAGATTCGCATGCAAAATCGCTGCATCCGCATCGAAACGTATGGAATAGACGCAGAAACATCGAATCCGCATGCAGGAACGAGTAACAATCGATTTCCTGCAAGCGTCGACGAAGTTTCGTGTACACGTTATAATCTGTTCGAGAATGTTCTTCACGTGCAAAATCGCAGCATCAACATCGAAACGTATGGAATTGACTCGAAAACGTCGAATTCGCATGGCGGAACGCGTAACAATCGAGATCATGCAAGCGACGACGAATGTTCGTGTAGAAGTTGTTTTCTGTTCCAGAATGTTCTTCACGTGCAAAATCGCTGCATCCGCATCGAAACGTATGGAATTGACCAAAATCATCGAATTCGCATGCAGGACCGCGTTACAATCGATTTCATGCAAGCGACGACGAATGTACGTGTAGAAGTTTTTTTCTGTTCGAAAATGAAGATTCGCATGCAAAATCGCTGCATCCGCATCGAAACGTATGGAATAGACGCAGAAATATCGAATCCGCATGCAGGAACGAGTAACAATCGAGTTCATGCAAGCGACGACGAATGTGCGTGTAGAAGTTTTTTTCTGTTCGAAAATGAAGATTCGCATGCAAAAATGATGCATCTGCATCGAAACGTACGCAATTGACGCAGAATCAACTAATTGGCATGCAGGAACGCGGTACAATCGATTTCATGCAAGCGTCGACGAAGTTTCGTGTACACGTTATATTCTGTTCGAGATTGTTCTTCACGTGCAAAATCGCAGCATCAACATCGAAACGTATGGAATTGACTCGAAAACGTCGAATTCGCATGGCGGAACGCGTAACAATCGAGATCATGCAAGCGACGACGAATGTTCGTGTAGAAGTTGTTTTCTGTTCCAGAATGTTCTTCACGTGCAAAATTGCTGCATCCGTATCGAAACGTATGGAATTGACTCGAAAACGTCGAATTCGCATGGCGGAACTCGTAACAATCGAGATCATGCAAGCGACGACGAATGTTCGTGTAGAAGTTGTTTTCTGTTCCAGAATGTTCTTCACGTGCAAAATCGCTGCATCCGCATCGAAACGTATGGAATTGACCAAAATCATACAATTCGCATGCAGGACCGCGTTACAATCGATTTCATGCAAGCGACTACGAATGTTCGTGTAGAAGTTCTTTTCTGTTCGAAAATGAAGATTCGCATCCAAAATCGCTGCATCCGCATCGAAACGTATGGAATAGACGCAGAAACATCGAATCCGCATGCAGGAACGAGTAACAATCGAGTTCATGCAAGCGACGACGAATGTGCGTGTAGAAGTTCTTTTCTGTTCGAAAGTGAAGATTCGCATGCAAAATCGCTGCATCCGCATCGAAACGTATGGAATAGACGCAGAAACATCGAATCCGCATGCAGGAACGAGTAACAATCGATTTCATGCAAGCGTCGACGAAGTTTCGTGTACACGTTATATTCTGTTCGAGATTGTTCTTCACGTGCAAAATCGCAGCATCAACATCGAAACGTATGGAATTGACTCGAAAACGTCGAATTCGCATGGCGGAACGCGTAACAATCGAGATCATGCAAGCGACGACGAATGTTCGTGTAGAAGTTGTTTTCTGTTCCAGAATGTTCTTCACGTGCAAAATTGCTGCATCCGTATCGAAACGTATGGAATTGACTCGAAAACGTCGAATTCGCATGGCGGAACTCGTAACAATCGAGATCATGCAAGCGACGACGAATGTTCGTGTAGAAGTTGTTTTCTGTTCCAGAATGTTCTTCACGTGCAAAATTGCTGCATCCGTATCGAAACGTATGGAATTGACTCGAAAACGTCGAATTCGCATGGCGGAACTCGTAACAATCGAGATCATGCAAGCGACGACGAATGTTCGTGTAGAAGTTGTTTTCTGTTCCAGAATGTTCTTCACGTGCAAAATCGCTGCATCCGCATCGAAACGTATGGAATTGACCAAAATCATACAATTCGCATGCAGGACCGCGTTACAATCGATTTCATGCAAGCGACTACGAATGTTCGTGTAGAAGTTCTTTTCTGTTCGAAAATGAAGATTCGCATCCAAAATCGCTGCATCCGCATCGAAACGTATGGAATAGACGCAGAAACATCGAATCCGCATGCAGGAACGAGTAACAATCGAGTTCATGCAAGCGACGACGAATGTGCGTGTAGAAGTTCTTTTCTGTTCGAAAATGAAGATTCGCATGCAAAATCGCTGCATCCGCATCGAAACGTATGGAATAGACGCAGAAACATCGAATCCGCATGCAGGAACGAGTAACAATCGATTTCCTGCAAGCGTCGACGAAGTTTCGTGTACACGTTATAATCTGTTCGAGAATGTTCTTCACGTGCAAAATCGCAGCATCAACATCGAAACGTATGGAATTGACTCGAAAACGTCGAATTCGCATGGCGGAACGCGTAACAATCGAGATCATGCAAGCGACGACTGTTTGTTATGTACAATACTTTATTTCCTTTGTACAATGTCTGGTTATATGCAGACTTAACCTTATATAACTAATTCAAGAACCAACGGACTGGCGCGGTATAACTATTAGACGCGGTGACAATGTGTAGTTGTCCAAGTGACAAATTAAGAGATCTGGCTATCGGCGCGTGACGTATCTGTTTTGAGATCTTCTCGTGAGGAAGTCTTTTTCGAATCTGCCTTTCTGTCCCGAGGTCCGCTTGTTGGTCACCTAGGTGGTGACGCGAAAAATCCGAACTTGGGTCCGTTATGGGGGAAAAGTCTTCCTTATTCGCTGTTTAACTTGAGGGAGAAGGATCCTTCGGTACAGCCCTCGCCGGTGGAGGAGGAAGTCTCCACCCTCAAGTCAAACCAGGGAAATCGTGACGATTAACAGGACCCCGGGACAGCCCGAGTAATTTTTTGGCCCGAAGAGGCCCGTGACGAATTTATTACCCCTTGACCTGAGTCCGTTGACGCAGGCCAAGGGGCGCGCGCACGTGTGGCACAAGATTTACGATCCCGTGCCTGGTCGACGCTTGCGAGGACAATAAGGCCCGCTGTATCCGAATCTGGGATCCTTAAGTATCTCGAGGATGGTACGCGGAACGAGGATTTCCCAGATCGACTGTCTAGCCACTTTCCCATTGCCATCAGCTAAAACCCTCGAGTGCCTTGTTTATGGTCACTCGAGAATTAGCATTCTTCTACGTTTCGAAGGACGACAAAAAATGGGATAGGGGCATGATTTATTACGAGACCGAGGAAGATATCCGCAGATCTCTGTACGCGGGATCGAACATGCTCCCCCCGTTGAACTATACGCTTAGTTCAATAGGAGGACTGGCGGTGCCGATTGACGAGTTACATTAATGATGTATAATGAAAGCGCGAATAATAAAAATAGAAAATACAAGATAATATATTGAATTAACGCGAGAAATGCAATAGAACGCAATTTTAAGAATAAACGTTATAAGAGTATAAATATAACCGGAGTAAAAAGAAAAAATGAATCATAGAAACGCATATATCCTACATTCTATATATACTCTAACAGTGATATAAACTACGTGGTTGAAACTACGATTTGCATACTTATGTCCGAACGAGTGGTAATTCAAAGAAATAAAACAGGAGTAAGGATTAATCTTAATGTTAAAGAGTCGATTTGTATAAAGAGGAACCGAATTCAAATAGTTTTAACATTTGGGGGTTTCGTGCGCAATCGGAAGGGGTGCGAGTTGCTTTACATTTCTTTTATATACCCCATTACTGGTTTTAACCGTAACTGCTCGGATGATGTTGTCGCTGCCGGGGTGGATCTCCAAGATTCGTCCAAGGTTCCACTGGAGTGGAGGCAGGTGATCGTCCTTCATAATGACAACCGTGCCCTCCTTGATCTCGTGGGCTCCTTTTGTCCACTTGGCTCGAACATGTAACTGGTGGATGTATTCCTTTGACCACCTGGTCCAAAAGTCCTGCTTCACCTTTTGGATGTGCTGCCAATTTGACAGCCGATTGCTCGGACTCGCGGTAAAGTCGGCTTCGGGTAAACTCGTTATCGCGGTGCCAATAAGGAAGTGGCCAGGAGTTAATGGTACAGGATCATTTGGATCGGATGAAAGAGGAGTCAATGGTCGGGAATTTAGGATACCCTCGATTTCGGTTACGAATGTGACAAATTGCTCGTACGTGAAAAGTTCATCCCCGACAACACGTTTGAAATGATATTTAAACGACTTCACAGCTGCTTCCCAGAGTCCCCCGAAGTGAGGAGACAAGGCCGGCATAAAATGCCACGATATCCTTTTATCAGTGATAAATCGATTAACCTTCTCATCCTCCCGGAGAACTCTGTGAAGTTCGTTCAATTCATTGTCGGCACCGACGAAATTCGTGCCATTATCTGAATATATGTTCTTGCAGATACCCCTTCGTGCTATGAATCTTTTCAAGGCGGCTAAAAAAGCCTCCGTGGTCAGGTCACCCACCACTTCTAAATGAACCGCCTTAGACGAAAAACAGATAAATACGGCAACGTAAACCTTGACGCGCGTCCGATTTCGATAACGACGTTCTTTGATATAAAACGGTCCGCAATAATCTGTTCCGATGTTTGAAAACGGCCTAGATTCAGCAATTCGGGTTGTAGGCAAATTACCCATCAGGTAGTTTGTCGTTGGTGGACTGAATCTAAGGCATTTTACACAGCTTCGGATTATCTTTCTGGTAGAGTTTTTGCCATCGATTGGCCAGTATGTTTGTCGGATGTTGTATAATGTGGAAGTTAGACCAGAATGACAATTTCGAATATGTGTATCGCGAATTATTAGATCTGTAATATGGTTGCCTTTTGGCAGAAGTATCGGATGTTTTTTATCGAATTCAAGATTGGAATATTGCAATCGACCGCCTACGCGAAGTATACCCTTTTCGTCTATGAACGGGTTTAATGCTAGTAATTTGCTTTTAACGTTCAGACCGGATTTTGATTTAAGAGCTGCAATCTCTTCGGAAAAAGCAGATGATTGCGTTAAAATAATTATTTTGTCGTTGGCGAGTTCCAGTTCCTGTATAGAAATGGGACCGGTCTTGCGATTTTTCGGATGAAATCGTAAACAATATGAAATAATTCTACGTAGACGGTTTATGCAAGAATATCTATGTAACAAATCGAATGGCTGCGCATTAATGACTGTAAAACATTGTATGTTACGCATTTCAGGCGTTTCTGAAGGAGGCTCGAAGCTGGATGCTGGCCATACCGATTCGTCGTTTGCGAGCCAATCTGGACCGTTGCGCCAGATTCTGCTGTTTGTTAAATTCTTGGGAGTTGTGCCGCGTGATAGTAAATCCGCAGGATTATCGGATGACCGAATGTGTCGCCATGCTTGCACGTTTGTTTTTGTTTGAACCTCTGTAACCCGATTGGCTACAAAGGTCTTTAATAGGTTTGGTTGCTTATGCAACCAATGGAGGACAATGGTAGAGTCGGTCCAGAAAATCGTGTCGTGTATTTGGTGGTTCAGACTCCTCGTGATCGAAACATATAATGACGCGAGTAAAACTGCTCCACAAAGCTCCAGACGAGCTAAACTAATAGTTTTTAAGGGTGCAACGCGTGACCTTGCACAAAGAAGTCGTACCTTTATATTCCCCGATGCGTCAAGGGACCGAATATATATACAAGCTCCGTACGCGCGCTCGCTAGCATCGCAAAAACCATGAAGCTCTAATCGTTGGACCGATGCTTGAGATACGTGACGCTCGAATTTTAAATTTTCCAGTAGGCTGAGTTGGTCTTGATAGTTGGACCATTCAGTCTGGATATTCATAGGTAGTGATTCATCCCAATCGACCTTTAATTGCCATAACTGTTGCATTAATAGTTTGGCAGTCACGGTGACTGGACCGAGTAGACCTAAAGGGTCGAAAATCTTCGCGATTGTCGAAAGAATTGTCCGTTTCGTGTATGTGTTTCGCGGAGTAATGTGAACGTGGTAATTTATCGAATCGTCTTTAGGATCCCAACCAATACCTAAAGTTTTTACCGTTGAATCGCCGAAGAGTTTCGGATGTATATCTTCTTCGGAAAGTCCGGATAAGAGATTTGGGTCGTTGGATACCCATTGGCGAATCCTTAAACCTCCTCGTTTCAATAAATTAATAACTTCATCTCGAAGTTTTAACGCGTCGTAGTAGTTATCGGTACCGGTTAGAAGATCGTCAACGTATACGTCCTTGGAAATAACCTCGGACGCTTTTGGAAAGTGTGCGAGTTCGTCTGCCGCTAATTGTTGTAGGCATCGAATGGCTAGATAAGGCGCAGAAGATAAACCGAATGTTACAGTATTTAGTTCGAATGTTGTTATTTCATTGTTGGTATTTCTCCAAAGAATCCTCTGATATTGACGATCTTCCGGACGGATGAGAAATTGGCGGTACATTTTTTCAATGTCGCCTGTTATTACGTAGGTGTGCATTCGAAACCGATTCAACAAAGTAAAAATATCATCTTGTATCGTCGGTCCTGTGTATAACGAGTCATTTAATGAAATCCCGGTATTTGATTTAGCCGAACCATCGAATACAACTCGACATTTTGTGGTCGAGCTGGAGGGTTTGATGACGGCGTGATGAGGCAAATAATAACCGAGTGTATTGTCTATATTGTTTGCCTGACTCATATGACCTAATTCTATATACTCGTTCATGATTCTTGTATATTCGGTCTTGAGTTCCGGGTCGCGAGAAAGTTTTCGTTCCAACGATATAAAACGATTCAGAGCGCGCGTACGGGATTCGCCTATTAGCTGCTTCTTCTCATTGAACGGAAGCGCTACTACATATCGACCAGACTCTAATCGTCTGACCGTTCGTTTAAAATGGGATTCGCATTCTTTTTCTGAAGGTGAAAAATACGAATGATGCGGTCCCTCTTCAATCTCCCAAAATTTTTTCATGTCGAATTCCACGTTCGTAAACAAAGTTTTATGCGAGTCGCGAATGGATAACACCGGAGCACTCCCCCCGATGATCCAACCGAATTGTGTCTTCTGCAGGATCAAATCGGACTGGTGTTTGTAACCAATCTCGATCTGACCTATGCTAAGACACGCCAGAGTGGTCCCGGTACCGATCAACATATCCACATGTGATGGTCTGTGAAAATGAGGATCAGCAAGCTGTATATTTGTCGGAATGTGTAATTTGGACTTGTTGATTTGACGATCGGGTAACTGATTAGATATGCGTGGAATAATGAAAAAATCGAGGTTGCGGCCGAATCCATTAATGCGTGACTTTATTTTGACCTGCAGTGTTTTGTTCGTAACCGTGTTTAGCTCGTTTAACACCTCGATGTTTACACGTTGTTCCTGAGTGTTCAAATTTAATTTTTTGGCGAATGCTTCTGTGACAAAGTTTGCATTTGAACACGTATCGAGTAGCGCACGACACTCGAGTGGTCGATTGTTAGAATCGAAGGCGTGCACAATTGCTGTCGTCATAAGATCGTGTGTGGAACCGTCTGTTATTAGCGAAGTAAATTGATGGAACTTGTGTGAAACATCGAAGTGTTCAGCAAGTCAAGAACTGCTCCCGGGTTTCGGACTTTCCGCTCGTTTTTCCGCCTTTTCGTAATGCGGTTTCGAGTCTCTGTGCAATCTGGTGTTGTGTGGCAAATTACACACTCTACAACTGCCTGCATTACACTGTTCAGCCGTGTGTCCCGGAGCCAAACAGTTCAGGCAGTGCTTCGCCTTTTTGATGGCTTCGATACGCTTCTCTACGTTCATTTTGTCAAAGACTTTACACTGAAAGGTTTTGTGAGTTCCGTTTTGACAGATTGCACAAGACGGTTGTTTAGTCACGGTCGCGAAAGTCTGTCGTCGTGTGAACCTTGGCGAAGAGGGCGGAGAATATCTAGATCGAGGACCTTGATGCTGATAAACGCGATTAGTCGTCTGAAGCCTTGTTACGATTCTGTTGGAAGCATTACCTTTCTGACATTGTGACACCGTTTCGTCATCTCTCGATTGATGTGACGCAATATGTAAAAATTTGAAAATGTCCATTATTTTTGGCATTTCCGTGTCTGAAAGGGTATGCTCCCACGTTTTACGCGTGTCCTTTCCCATGCGTGACACTAATATGCTAGTGAGGAGGTCATTGGCGATATCCTCCCAAGAACGTCCTAAAGCTTGCAAAGACCGAATATGTAATTGCATATAACTGACCAAGTCGCGGATTGCCTCTGACGAATCGTTTGGCATACTTGGAGTTTCTCTCAATAAAGCCGCGTGTCGCAAAACTAGGGCTCGTTTATTGTCGTAAATTTCGACGAGATGATTCCACGCTATTTCGTAATTTTCATCCGAAATCGTAAAGGCGCCGATCGCGGTCTCCGCTCTTCCCGATAGTGAGAGCCTCAGGTAATTTAATTTCTGAACATTGCTCAGCCCTGGATGCGCATGAATCATCGTCAAAAATGCGTCTTTGAAGGTGACCCATTTTTCCATTCGGCCATCGAATTTCGGTAAATCTATTTTGGGTAGTTTTACAGTCATTGGTGCAGCCTTCGAACATGTTTGAATTTCGGGTGAACTATCGTTATGTGAATGTATAACCGGAGAAATTTTGAATGCTGCTTGTATTTCTAAAGCTGCCGCAAGAACGTCGTCGTACTGATCGGTCATCTGTTCGCGTTGCTCTTCTAATTTATCGGAATCGTCCGTCAAAAGAGCAAGTTCGTCCTGACACTGGTTAAATTTATCGAATAATTTCCGTAAACGATCGATTTTTTCGTTTAATTTTATCTGTTCCCGAGTGACATTTTGAAATGTTTTCAAGTAATTAGCTAAGGATGTTATCTGAGCCTTGAAGTAATTACCCTTCTGAATAATCGAGCGTATTAATTGTTTGTCGCCGTGATCTTTGTCCGAGTTTGCCGATGCCATAATTCAAATCGAAATCGAGACCGGGAAGAGAAAAGGAATGACTGGAGGATGCAATTGGCTTGCGATTCAAAAACGAGCCTACCTTTGGCTGAACTTCGTATCGCAGAGTCGTCAACGGCCGAATGGTTGCAGAAGACGGCTGGATTCTCAGCAGGCTGGATGATCGGCTTCCTCGTTGTTTGTGTCGAGATTTCCGGGATTGATTGCTAACACCAAGCCTTTGGTTGATGGGTTCGTCTCTGGTCCGTATGTTGCCAAGACGCCTGGTCCCAAGGTTTAAACTGGTGAAGCTTCCCCGTAGAAGCGAGTTGATGCCACTTGTCACGATGTCACTTGTCACAATCAGGATCACGTAACGTTATGTCTTTCGAATAATTTGTTATAACCGCACTTGATAGAGTCCCTGGATCCGGCTCGAAGGACCATATGTTTGTTATGTACAATACTTTATTTCCTTTGTACAATGTCTGGTTATATGCAGACTTAACCTTATATAACTAATTCAAGAACCAACGGACTGGCGCGGTATAACTATTAGACGCGGTGACAATGTGTAGTTGTCCAAGTGACAAATTAAGAGATCTGGCTATCGGCGCGTGACGTATCTGTTTTGAGATCTTCTCGTGAGGAAGTCTTTTTCGAATCTGCCTTTCTGTCCCGAGGTCCGCTTGTTGGTCACCTAGGTGGTGACGCGAAAAATCCGAACTTGGGTCCGTTATGGGGGAAAAGTCTTCCTTATTCGCTGTTTAACTTGAGGGAGAAGGATCCTTCGGTACAGCCCTCGCCGGTGGAGGAGGAAGTCTCCACCCTCAAGTCAAACCAGGGAAATCGTGACGATTAACAGGACCCCGGGACAGCCCGAGTAATTTTTTGGCCCGAAGAGGCCCGTGACGAATTTATTACCCCTTGACCTGAGTCCGTTGACGCAGGCCAAGGGGCGCGCGCACGTGTGGCACAAGATTTACGATCCCGTGCCTGGTCGACGCTTGCGAGGACAATAAGGCCCGCTGTATCCGAATCTGGGATCCTTAAGTATCTCGAGGATGGTACGCGGAACGAGGATTTCCCAGATCGACTGTCTAGCCACTTTCCCATTGCCATCAGCTAAAACCCTCGAGTGCCTTGTTTATGGTCACTCGAGAATTAGCATTCTTCTACGTTTCGAAGGACGACAAAAAATGGGATAGGGGCATGATTTATTACGAGACCGAGGAAGATATCCGCAGATCTCTGTACGCGGGATCGAACAACGACGAATGTTCGTGTAGAAGTTGTTTTCTGTTTCAGAATGTTCTTCACGTGCAAAATCGCTGCATCCGCATCGAAACGTATGGAATTGACCAAAATCATACAATTCGCATGCGGGTCCGCGTTACAATCGATTTCATGCAAGCGACGACGAATGTTCGTGTAGAAGTACTTTTCTGTTCGAAAATGAAGATTCGCATGCAAAATCGCTGCATCCGCATCGAAACGTATGGAATAGACGCAGAAATATCGAATCCGCATGCAGGAACGAGTAACAATCGAGTTCATGCAAGCGACGACGAATGTGCGTGTAGAAGTTTTTTTCTGTTCGAAAATGAAGATTCGCATGCAAAAATAATGCATCTGCATCGAAACGTACGCAATTGACGCAGAATCACCTAATTGGCATGCAGGAACGCGGTACAATCGATTTCCTGCAAGCGTCGACGAAGTTTCGTGTACACGTTATATTCTGTTCGAGAATGTTCTTCACGTGCAAAATCGCAGCATCCACATCGAAACGTATGTAATTGACCAAAATCATCCAATTCGCATGCAGGACCGCGTTACAATCGATTTCATGCAAGCGACGACGAATGTTCGTGTAGAAGTTCTTTTCTGTTCGAAAATGAAGATTCGCATGCAAAATCGCTGCATCCGCATCGAAACGTATGGAATAGACGCAGAAACATCGAATCCGCATGCAGGAACGAGTAACAATCGAGTTCATGCAAGCGACGACGAATGTTCGTGTAGAAGTTCTTTTCTGTTCGAAAATGAAGATTCGCATGCAAAATCGCTGCATCCGCATCGAAACGTATGGAATAGACGCAGAAACATCGAATCCGCATGCAGGAACGAGTAACAATCGAGTTCATGCAAGCGACGACGAATGTTCGTGTAGAAGTTGTTTTCTGTTCCAGAATGTTCTTCACGTGCAAAATCGCTGCATCCGCATCGAAACGTATGGAATTGACCAAAATCATCGAATTCGCATGCAGGACCGCGTTACAATCGATTTCATGCAAGCGACGACGAATGTTCGTGTAGAAGTTCTTTTCTGTTCGAAAATGAAGATTCGCATGCAAAATCGCTGCATCCGCATCGAAACGTATGGAATAGACGCAGAAACATCGAATCCGCATGCAGGAACGAGTAACAATCGAGTTCATGCAAGCGACGACGAATGTGCGTGTAGAAGTTTTTTTCTGTTCGAAAATGAAGACTCGCATGCAAAAATGATGCATCTGCATCGAAACGTACGCAATTGACGCAGAATCAACTAATTGGCATGCAGGAACGCGGTACAATCGATTTCATGCAAGCGTCGACGAAGTTTCGTGTACACGTTATATTCTGTTCGAGAATGTTCTTCACGTGCAAAATCGCAGCATCCACATCGAAACGTATGTAATTGACCAAAATCATTCAATTCGCATGCAGGACCGCGTTACAATCGATTTCATGCAAGCGACGACGAATGTTCGTGTAGAAGTTCTTTTCTGTTCGAAAATGAAGATTCGCATGCAAAATCGCTGCATCCGCATCGAAACGTATGGAATAGACGCAGAAACATCGAATCCGCATGCAGGAACGAGTAACAATCGAGTTCATGCAAGCGACGACGAATGTGCGTGTAGAAGTTCTTTTCTGTTCGAAAATGAAGATTCGCATGCAAAATCGCTGCATCCGCATCGAAACGTATGGAATAGACGCAGAAACATCGAATCCGCATGCAGGAACGAGTAACAATCGAGTTCATGCAAGCGACGACGAATGTGCGTGTAGAAGTTCTTTTCTGTTCGAAAATGAAGATTCGCATGCAAAATCGCTGCATCCGCATCGAAACGTATGGAATAGACGCAGAAACATCGAATCCGCATGCAGGAACGAGTAACAATCGAGTTCATGCAAGCGACGACGAATGTGCGTGTAGAAGTTCTTTTCTGTTCGAAAATGAAGATTCGCATGAAAAATCGCTGCATCCGCATCGAAACGTATGGAATAGACGCAGAAACATCGAATCCGCATGCAGGAACGAGTAACAATCGAGTTCATGCAAGCGACGACGAATGAGCGTGTAGAAGTTCTTTTCTGTTCGAAAATGAAGATTCGCATGCAAAATCGCTGCATCCACATCGAAACGTATGGAATTGACGCGAAAACATCGAATTCGCATGGAGGAACGCGTAACAATCGAGTTCATGCAAGCGTCGACGAAGTTTCGTGTACAAGTTATTTTCTGTTCCAGAATGTTCATCACGTGCAAAATCGCTGCATCCGCATCGAAACGTATGGAATTGACTCGAAAACATCGAATTCGCATGCAGGAACGCGTAACAATCGAGTTCATGCAAGCGACGACGAATGTGCGTGTAGAAGTCCTTTTCTGTTCGAAAATGAAGATTCGCATGCAAAAATGATGCATCTGCATCGAAACGTACGCAATTGACGCAGAATCACCTAATTGGCATGCAGGAACGCGGTACAATCGATTTCATGCAAGCGTCGACGATGTTTCGTGTACACGTTATATTCTGTTCGAGAATGTTCTTCACGTGCAAAATCGCAGCATCCACATCGAAACGTATGTAATTGACCAAAATCATCCAATTCGCATGCAGGACCGCGTTACAATCGATTTCATGCAAGCGACGACGAATGTTCTTGTAGAAGTTCTTTTCTGTACGAAAATGAAGATTCGCATGCAAAATCGCTGCATACACATCGAAACGTATGGAATTGACGCGAAAACATCGAATTCGCATGGAGGAACGCGTAACAATCGAGTTCATGCAAGCGTCGACGAAGTTTCGTGTACAAATTATTTTCTGTTCCAGAATGTTCATCACGTGCAAAATCGCTGCATCCGCATCGAAACGTATGGAATTGACTCGAAAACATCGAATTCGCATGCAGGAACGCGTAACAATCGAGTTCATGCAAGCGACGACGAATGTGCGTGTAGAAGTCCTTTTCTGTTCGAAAATGAAGATTCGCATGCAGAAATGATGCATCTGCATCGAAACGTACGCAATTGACGCAGAATCACCTAATTGGCATGCAGGAACGCGGTACAATCGATTTCATGCAAGCGTCGACGAAGTTTCGTGTACACGTTATAATCTGTTCGAGAATGTTCTTCACGTGCAAAATCGCAGCATCAACATCGAAACGTATGGAATTGACTCGAAAACGTCGAATTCGCATGGCGGAACGCGTAACAATCGAGATCATGCAAGCGACGACGAATGTTCGTGTAGAAGTTGTTTTCTGTTCCAGAATGTTCTTCACGTGCAAAATTGCTGCATCCGTATCGAAACGTATGGAATTGACTCGAAAACATCGAATTCGCATGCAGGAACGCGTAACAATCGAGTTCATGCAAGCGACGACGAATGTGCGTGTAGAAGTTGTTTTCTGTTCCAGAATGTTCTTCACGTGCAAAAACGCTGCATCCGCATCGAAACGTATGGAATTGACCAAAATCATACAATTCGCATGCAGGACCGCGTTACAATCGAGTTCATGCAAGCGGCGACGAATGTGCGTGTAGAAGTTTTTTTCTGTTCGAAAATGAAGATTCGCTTGCAAAAATGATGCATCTGCATCGAAACGTACGCAATTGACGCAGAATCAACTAATTGGCATGCAGGAACGCGGTACAATCGATTTCATGCAAGCGTCGACGAAGTTTCGTGTACACGTTATAATCTGTTCGAGAATGTTCTTCACGTGCAAAATCGCAGCATCCACATCGAAACGTATGTAATTGACCAAAATCATTCAATTCGCATGCAGGACCGCGTTACAATCGATTTCATGCAAGCGACGACGAATGTTCGTGTAGAAGTTCTTTTCTGTTCGAAAATGAAGATTCGCATGCAAAATCGCTGCATCCGCATCGAAACGTATGGAATAGACGCAGAAACATCGAATCCGCATGCAGGAACGAGTAACAATCGAGTTCATGCAAGCGACGACGAATGTGCGTGTAGAAGTTCTTTTCTGTTCGAAAATGAAGATTCGCATGCAAAATCGCTGCATCCGCATCGAAACGTATGGAATAGACGCAGAAACATCGAATCCGCATGCAGGAACGAGTAACAATCGAGTTCATGCAAGCGACGACGAATGTGCGTGTAGAAGTTCTTTTCTGTTCGAAAATGAAGATTCGCATGCAAAATCGCTGCATCCACATCGAAACGTATGGAATTGACGCGAAAACATCGAATTCGCATGGAGGAACGCGTAACAATCGAGTTCATGCAAGCGACGACGAATGTGCGTGTAGAAGTTTTTTTCTGTTCGAAAATGAAGATTCGCATGCAAAAATAATGCATCTGCATCGAAACGTACGCAATTGACGCAGAATCACCTAATTGGCATGCAGGAACGCGGTACAATCGATTTCCTGCAAGCGTCGACGAAGTTTCGTGTACACGTTATATTCTGTTCGAGAATGTTCTTCACGTGTAAAATCGCAGCATCCACATCGAAACGTATGTAATTGACCAAAATCATCCAATTCGCATGCA
The DNA here is from genome assembly GCA_963971365.1 of Lasioglossum villosulum. Classification (NCBI taxonomy): domain Eukaryota; kingdom Metazoa; phylum Arthropoda; class Insecta; order Hymenoptera; family Halictidae; genus Lasioglossum; species Lasioglossum villosulum. Next base: position 15,476,608 of record OZ020502.1, on the reverse strand, counting down.
GGACCGCGTTACAATCGATTTCATGCAAGCGACGACGAATGTTCGTGTAGAAGTTCTTTTCTGTTCGAAAATGAAGATTCGCATGCAAAATCGCTGCATCCGCATCGAAACGTATGGAATAGACGCGAAAACATCGAATTCGCATGGAGGAACGCGTAACAATCGAGTTCATGCAAGCGTCGACGAAGTTTCGTGTACAAATTATTTTCTGTTCCAGAATGTTCATCACGTGCAAAATCGCTGCATCCGCATCGAAACGTATGGAATTGACTCGAAAACATCGAATTCGCATGCAGGAACGCGTAACAATCGAGTTCATGCAAGCGACGACGAATGTGCGTGTAGAAGTTCTTTTCTGTTCGAAAATGAAGATTCGCATGCAAAATCGCTGCATCCACATCGAAACGTATGGAATTGACGCGAAAACATCGAATTCGCATGGAGGAACGCGTAACAATCGAGTTCATGCAAGCGACGACGAATGTGCGTGTAGAAGTTTTTTTCTGTTCGAAAATGAAGATTCGCATGCAAAAATGATGCATCTGCATCGAAACGTACGCAATTGACGCAGAATCACCTAATTGGCATGCAGGAACGCGGTACAATCGATTTCATGCAAGCGTCGACGAAGTTTCGTGTACACGTTATAATCTGTTCGAGAATGTTCTTCACGTGCAAAATCGCAGCATCAACATCGAAACGTATGGAATTGACTCGAAAACGTCGAATTCGCATGGCGGAACGCGTAACAATCGAGATCATGCAAGCGACGACGAATGTTCGTGTAGAAGTTGTTTTCTGTTCCAGAATGTTCTTCACGTGCAAAATTGCTGCATCCGTATCGAAACGTATGGAATTGACTCGAAAACATCGAATTCGCATGCAGGAACGCGTAACAATCGAGTTCATGCAAGCGACGACGAATGTGCGTGTAGAAGTTGTTTTCTGTTCCAGAATGTTCTTCACGTGCAAAAACGCTGCATCCGCATCGAAACGTATGGAATTGACCAAAATCATACAATTCGCATGCAGGACCGCGTTACAATCGAGTTCATGCAAGCGGCGACGAATGTGCGTGTAGAAGTTTTTTTCTGTTCGAAAATGAAGATTCGCTTGCAAAAATGATGCATCTGCATCGAAACGTACGCAATTGACGCAGAATCAACTAATTGGCATGCAGGAACGCGGTACAATCGATTTCATGCAAGCGTCGACGAAGTTTCGTGTACACGTTATAATCTGTTCGAGAATGTTCTTCACGTGCAAAATCGCAGCATCCACATCGAAACGTATGTAATTGACCAAAATCATTCAATTCGCATGCAGGACCGCGTTACAATCGATTTCATGCAAGCGACGACGAATGTTCGTGTAGAAGTTCTTTTCTGTTCGAAAATGAAGATTCGCATGCAAAATCGCTGCATCCGCATCGAAACGTATGGAATAGACGCAGAAACATCGAATCCGCATGCAGGAACGAGTAACAATCGAGTTCATGCAAGCGACGACGAATGTGCGTGTAGAAGTTCTTTTCTGTTCGAAAATGAAGATTCGCATGCAAAATCGCTGCATCCGCATCGAAACGTATGGAATAGACGCAGAAACATCGAATCCGCATGCAGGAACGAGTAACAATCGAGTTCATGCAAGCGACGACGAATGTGCGTGTAGAAGTTCTTTTCTGTTCGAAAATGAAGATTCGCATGCAAAATCGCTGCATCCACATCGAAACGTATGGAATTGACGCGAAAACATCGAATTCGCATGGAGGAACGCGTAACAATCGAGTTCATGCAAGCGACGACGAATGTGCGTGTAGAAGTTTTTTTCTGTTCGAAAATGAAGATTCGCATGCAAAAATAATGCATCTGCATCGAAACGTACGCAATTGACGCAGAATCACCTAATTGGCATGCAGGAACGCGGTACAATCGATTTCCTGCAAGCGTCGACGAAGTTTCGTGTACACGTTATATTCTGTTCGAGAATGTTCTTCACGTGCAAAATCGCAGCATCCACATCGAAACGTATGTAATTGACCAAAATCATCCAATTCGCATGCAGGACCGCGTTACAATCGATTTCATGCAAGCGACGACGAATGTTCGTGTAGAAGTTCTTTTCTGTTCGAAAATGAAGATTCGCATGCAAAATCGCTGCATCCGCATCGAAACGTATGGAATAGACGCAGAAACATCGAATCCGCATGCAGGAACGAGTAACAATCGAGTTCATGCAAGCGACGACGAATGTTCGTGTAGAAGTTCTTTTCTGTTCGAAAATGAAGATTCGCATGCAAAATCGCTGCATCCGCATCGAAACGTATGGAATAGACGCAGAAACATCGAATCCGCATGCAGGAACGAGTAACAATCGAGTTCATGCAAGCGACGACGAATGTTCGTGTAGAAGTTGTTTTCTGTTCCAGAATGTTCTTCACGTGCAAAATCGCTGCATCCGCATCGAAACGTATGGAATTGACCAAAATCATCGAATTCGCATGCAGGACCGCGTTACAATCGATTTCATGCAAGCGACGACGAATGTTCGTGTAGAAGTTCTTTTCTGTTCGAAAATGAAGATTCGCATGCAAAATCGCTGCATCCGCATCGAAACGTATGGAATAGACGCAAAAACATCGAATCCGCATGCAGGAACGAGTAACAATCGAGTTCATGCAAGCGACGACGAATGTGCGTGTAGAAGTTCTTTTCTGTTCGAAAATGAAGATTCGCATGCAAAATCGCTGCATCCACATCGAAACGTATGGAATTGACGCGAAAACATCGAATTCGCATGGAGGAACGCGGTACAATCGATTTCATGCAAGCGTCGACGAAGTTTCGTGTACACGTTATAATCTGTTCGAGAATGTTCTTCACGTGCAAAATCGCAGCATCCACATCGAAACGTATGTAATTGACCAAAATCATTCAATTCGCATGCAGGACCGCGTTACAATCGATTTCATGCAAGCGACGACGACTGTTCGTGTAGAAGTTCTTTTCTGTTCGAAAATGAAGATTCGCATGCAAAATCGCTGCATCCGCATCGAAACGTATGGAATTGACTCGAAAACATCGAATTCGCATGCAGGAACGCGTAACAATCGAGTTCATGCAAGCGACGACGAATGTGCGTGTAGAAGTCCTTTTCTGTTCGAAAATGAAGATTCGCATGCAAAAATGATGCATCTGCATCGAAACGTACGCAATTGACGCAGAATCACCTAATTGGCATGCAGGAACGCGGTACAATCGATTTCATGCAAGCGTCGACGAAGCTTCGTGTACACGTTATATTCTGTTCGAGAATGTTCTTCACGTGCAAAATCGCAGCATCAACATCGAAACGTATGGAATTGACTCGAAAACGTCGAATTCGCATGGCGTAACGCGTAACAATCGAGATCATGCAAGCGACGACGAATGTTCGTGTAGAAGTTGTTTTCTGTTCCAGAATGTTCTTCACGTGCAAAATTGCTGCGTCCGTATCGAAAAGTATGGAATTGACTCGAAAACGTCGAATTCGCATGCCGGAACTCGTAACAATCGAGATCATGCAAGCGACGACGAATGTTCGTGTAGAAGTTGTTTTCTGTTCCAGAATGTTCTTCACGTGCAAAAACGCTGCATCCGCATCGAAACGTATGGAATTGACCAAAATCATACAATTCGCATGCAGGACCGCGTTACAATCGATTTCATGCAAGCGACGACGAATGTTCGTGTAGAAGTTCTTTTCTGTTCGAAAATGAAGATTCGCATGCAAAATCGCTGCATCCGCATCGATACGTATGGAATAGACGCAGAAACATCGAATCCGCATGCAGGAACGAGTAACAATCGAGTTCATGCGAGCGACGACGAATGTGCGTGTAGAAGTTTTTTTCTGTTCGAAAATGAAGACTCGCATGCAAAAATGATGCATCTGCATCGAAACGTACGCAATTGACGCAGAATCACCTAATTGGCATGCAGGAACGCGGTACAATCGATTTCATGCAAGCGTCGACGATGTTTCGTGTACACGTTATATTCTGTTCGAGAATGTTCTTCACGTGCAAAATCGCAGCATCCACATCGAAACGTATGTAATTGACCAAAATCATCCAATTCGCATGCAGGACCGCGTTACAATCGATTTCATGCAAGCGACGACGAATGTTCTTGTAGAAGTTCTTTTCTGTACGAAAATGAAGATTCGCATGCAAAATCGCTGCATACACATCGAAACGTATGGAATTGACGCGAAAACATCGAATTCGCATGGAGGAACGCGTAACAATCGAGTTCATGCAAGCGTCGACGAAGTTTCGTGTACAAATTATTTTCTGTTCCAGAATGTTCATCACGTGCAAAATCGCTGCATCCGCATCGAAACGTATGGAATTGACTCGAAAACATCGAATTCGCATGCAGGAACGCGTAACAATCGAGTTCATGCAAGCGACGACGAATGTGCGTGTAGAAGTCCTTTTCTGTTCGAAAATGAAGATTCGCATGCAAAAATGATGCATCTGCATCGAAACGTACGCAATTGACGCAGAATCACCTAATTGGCATGCAGGAACGCGGTACAATCGATTTCATGCAAGCGTCGACGAAGTTTCGTGTACACGTTATAATCTGTTCGAGAATGTTCTTCACGTGCAAAATCGCAGCATCAACATCGAAACGTATGGAATTGACTCGAAAACGTCGAATTCGCATGGCGGAACGCGTAACAATCGAGATCATGCAAGCGACGACGAATGTGCGTGTAGAAGTTGTTTTCTGTTCCAGAATGTTCTTCACGTGCAAAAACGCTGCATCCGCATCGAAACGTATGGAATTGACCAAAATCATACAATTCGCATGCAGGACCGCGTTACAATCGAGTTCATGCAAGCGGCGACGAATGTGCGTGTAGAAGTTTTTTTCTGTTCGAAAATGAAGATTCGCTTGCAAAAATGATGCATCTGCATCGAAACGTACGCAATTGACGCAGAATCAACTAATTGGCATGCAGGAACGCGGTACAATCGATTTCATGCAAGCGTCGACGAAGTTTCGTGTACACGTTATAATCTGTTCGAGAATGTTCTTCACGTGCAAAATCGCAGCATCCACATCGAAACGTATGTAATTGACCAAAATCATTCAATTCGCATGCAGGACCGCGTTACAATCGATTTCATGCAAGCGACGACGAATGTTCGTGTAGAAGTTCTTTTCTGTTCGAAAATGAAGATTCGCATGCAAAATCGCTGCATCCGCATCGAAACGTATGGAATAGACGCAGAAACATCGAATCCGCATGCAGGAACGAGTAACAATCGAGTTCATGCAAGCGACGACGAATGTGCGTGTAGAAGTTCTTTTCTGTTCGAAAATGAAGATTCGCATGCAAAATCGCTGCATCCGCATCGAAACGTATGGAATAGACGCAGAAACATCGAATCCGCATGCAGGAACGAGTAACAATCGAGTTCATGCAAGCGACGACGAATGTGCGTGTAGAAGTTCTTTTCTGTTCGAAAATGAAGATTCGCATGCAAAATCGCTGCATCCACATCGAAACGTATGGAATTGACGCGAAAACATCGAATTCGCATGGAGGAACGCGTAACAATCGAGTTCATGCAAGCGACGACGAATGTGCGTGTAGAAGTTTTTTTCTGTTCGAAAATGAAGATTCGCATGCAAAAATAATGCATCTGCATCGAAACGTACGCAATTGACGCAGAATCACCTAATTGGCATGCAGGAACGCGGTACAATCGATTTCCTGCAAGCGTCGACGAAGTTTCGTGTACACGTTATATTCTGTTCGAGAATGTTCTTCACGTGCAAAATCGCAGCATCCACATCGAAACGTATGTAATTGACCAAAATCATCCAATTCGCATGCAGGACCGCGTTACAATCGATTTCATGCAAGCGACGACGAATGTTCGTGTAGAAGTTCTTTTCTGTTCGAAAATGAAGATTCGCATGCAAAATCGCTGCATCCGCATCGAAACGTATGGAATAGACGCGAAAACATCGAATTCGCATGGAGGAACGCGTAACAATCGAGTTCATGCAAGCGTCGACGAAGTTTCGTGTACAAATTATTTTCTGTTCCAGAATGTTCATCACGTGCAAAATCGCTGCATCCGCATCGAAACGTATGGAATTGACTCGAAAACATCGAATTCGCATGCAGGAACGCGTAACAATCGAGTTCATGCAAGCGACGACGAATGTGCGTGTAGAAGTCCTTTTCTGTTCGAAAATGAAGATTCGCATGCAAAAATGATGCATCTGCATCGAAACGTACGCAATTGACGCAGAATCACCTAATTGGCATGCAGGAACGCGGTACAATCGATTTCATGCAAGCGTCGACGAAGTTTCGTGTACACGTTATAATCTGTTCGAGAATGTTCTTCACGTGCAAAATCGCAGCATCAACATCGAAACGTATGGAATTGACTCGAAAACGTCGAATTCGCATGGCGGAACGCGTAACAATCGAGATCATGCAAGCGACGACGAATGTTCGTGTAGAAGTTGTTTTCTGTTCCAGAATGTTCTTCACGTGCAAAATTGCTGCATCCGTATCGAAACGTATGGAATTGACTCGAAAACATCGAATTCGCATGCAGGAACGCGTAACAATCGAGTTCATGCAAGCGACGACGAATGTGCGTGTAGAAGTTGTTTTCTGTTCCAGAATGTTCTTCACGTGCAAAAACGCTGCATCCGCATCGAAACGTATGGAATTGACCAAAATCATACAATTCGCATGCAGGACCGCGTTACAATCGAGTTCATGCAAGCGGCGACGAATGTGCGTGTAGAAGTTTTTTTCTGTTCGAAAATGAAGATTCGCTTGCAAAAATGATGCATCTGCATCGAAACGTACGCAATTGACGCAGAATCAACTAATTGGCATGCAGGAACGCGGTACAATCGATTTCATGCAAGCGTCGACGAAGTTTCGTGTACACGTTATAATCTGTTCGAGAATGTTCTTCACGTGCAAAATCGCAGCATCCACATCGAAACGTATGTAATTGACCAAAATCATTCAATTCGCATGCAGGACCGCGTTACAATCGATTTCATGCAAGCGACGACGAATGTTCGTGTAGAAGTTCTTTTCTGTTCGAAAATGAAGATTCGCATGCAAAATCGCTGCATCCGCATCGAAACGTATGGAATAGACGCAGAAACATCGAATCCGCATGCAGGAACGAGTAACAATCGAGTTCATGCAAGCGACGACGAATGTGCGTGTAGAAGTTCTTTTCTGTTCGAAAATGAAGATTCGCATGCAAAATCGCTGCATCCGCATCGAAACGTATGGAATAGACGCAGAAACATCGAATCCGCATGCAGGAACGAGTAACAATCGAGTTCATGCAAGCGACGACGAATGTGCGTGTAGAAGTTCTTTTCTGTTCGAAAATGAAGATTCGCATGCAAAATCGCTGCATCCACATCGAAACGTATGGAATTGACGCGAAAACATCGAATTCGCATGGAGGAACGCGTAACAATCGAGTTCATGCAAGCGACGACGAATGTGCGTGTAGAAGTTTTTTTCTGTTCGAAAATGAAGATTCGCATGCAAAAATAATGCATCTGCATCGAAACGTACGCAATTGACGCAGAATCACCTAATTGGCATGCAGGAACGCGGTACAATCGATTTCCTGCAAGCGTCGACGAAGTTTCGTGTACACGTTATATTCTGTTCGAGAATGTTCTTCACGTGCAAAATCGCAGCATCCACATCGAAACGTATGTAATTGACCAAAATCATCCAATTCGCATGCAGGACCGCGTTACAATCGATTTCATGCAAGCGACGACGAATGTTCGTGTAGAAGTTCTTTTCTGTTCGAAAATGAAGATTCGCATGCAAAATCGCTGCATCCGCATCGAAACGTATGGAATAGACGCAGAAACATCGAATCCGCATGCAGGAACGAGTAACAATCGAGTTCATGCAAGCGACGACGAATGTTCGTGTAGAAGTTCTTTTCTGTTCGAAAATGAAGATTCGCATGCAAAATCGCTGCATCCGCATCGAAACGTATGGAATAGACGCAGAAACATCGAATCCGCATGCAGGAACGAGTAACAATCGAGTTCATGCAAGCGACGACGAATGTTCGTGTAGAAGTTGTTTTCTGTTCCAGAATGTTCTTCACGTGCAAAATCGCTGCATCCGCATCGAAACGTATGGAATTGACCAAAATCATCGAATTCGCATGCAGGACCGCGTTACAATCGATTTCATGCAAGCGACGACGAATGTTCGTGTAGAAGTTCTTTTCTGTTCGAAAATGAAGATTCGCATGCAAAATCGCTGCATCCGCATCGAAACGTATGGAATAGACGCAAAAACATCGAATCCGCATGCAGGAACGAGTAACAATCGAGTTCATGCAAGCGACGACGAATGTGCGTGTAGAAGTTCTTTTCTGTTCGAAAATGAAGATTCGCATGCAAAATCGCTGCTTCCACATCGAAACGTATGGAATTGACGCGAAAACATCGAATTCGCATGGAGGAACGCGGTACAATCGATTTCATGCAAGCGTCGACGAAGTTTCGTGTACACGTTATATTCTGTTCGAGAATGTTCTTCACGTGCAAAATCGCAGCATCCACATCGAAACGTATGTAATTGACCAAAATCATTCAATTCGCATGCAGGACCGCGTTACAATCGATTTCATGCAAGCGACGACGACTGTTCGTGTAGAAGTTCTTTTCTGTTCGAAAATGAAGATTCGCATGCAAAATCGCTGCATCCGCATCGAAACGTATGGAATTGACTCGAAAACATCGAATTCGCATGCAGGAACGCGTAACAATCGAGTTCATGCAAGCGACGACGAATGTGCGTGTAGAAGTCCTTTTCTGTTCGAAAATGAAGATTCGCATGCAAAAATAATGCATCTGCATCGAAACGTACGCAATTGACGCAGAATCACCTAATTGGCATGCAGGAACGCGGTACAATCGATTTCATGCAAGCGTCGACGAAGCTTCGTGTACACGTTATATTCTGTTCAAGAATGTTCTTCACGTGCAAAATCGCAGCATCAACATCGAAACGTATGGAATTGACTCGAAAACGTCGAATTCGCATGGCGTAACGCGTAACAATCGAGATCATGCAAGCGACGACGAATGTTCGTGTAGAAGTTGTTTTCTGTTCCAGAATGTTCTTCACGTGCAAAATTGCTGCGTCCGTATCGAAAAGTATGGAATTGACTCGAAAACGTCGAATTCGCATGCCGGAACTCGTAACAATCGAGATCATGCAAGCGACGACGAATGTTCGTGTAGAAGTTGTTTTCTGTTCCAGAATGTTCTTCACGTGCAAAAACGCTGCATCCGCATCGAAACGTATGGAATTGACCAAAATCATACAATTCGCATGCAGGACCGCGTTACAATCGATTTCATGCAAGCGACGACGAATGTTCGTGTAGAAGTTCTTTTCTGTTCGAAAATGAAGATTCGCATGCAAAATCGCTGCATCCGCATCGATACGTATGGAATAGACGCAGAAACATCGAATCCGCATGCAGGAACGAGTAACAATCGAGTTCATGCAAGCGACGACGAATGTGCGTGTAGAAGTTTTTTTCTGTTCGAAAATGAAGACTCGCATGCAAAAATGATGCATCTGCATCGAAACGTACGCAATTGACGCAGAATCAACTAATTGGCATGCAGGAACGCGGTACAATCGATTTCATGCAAGCGTCGACGAAGTTTCGTGTACACGTTATATTCTGTTCGAGAATGTTCTTCACGTGCAAAATCGCAGCATCCACATCGAAAACGTATGTAATTGACCAAAATCATTCAATTCGCATGCAGGACCGCGTTACAATCGATTTCATGCAAGCGACGACGAATGTTCGTGTAGAAGTTCTTTTCTGTTCGAAAATGAAGATTCGCATGCAAAATCGCTGCATCCGCATCGAAACGTATGGAATAGACGCAGAAACATCGAATCCGCATGCAGGAACGAGTAACAATCGAGTTCATGCAAGCGACGACGAATGTGCGTGTAGAAGTTCTTTTCTGTTCGAAAATGAAGATTCGCATGCAAAATCGCTGCATCCGCATCGAAACGTATGGAATAGACGCAGAAATATCGAATCCGCATGCAGGAACGAGTAACAATCGAGTTCATGCAAGCGACGACGAATGTGCGTGTAGAAGTTTTTTTCTGTTCGAAAATGAAGATTCGCATGCAAAAATAATGCATCTGCATCGAAACGTACGCAATTGACGCAGAATCACCTAATTGGCATGCAGGAACGCGGTACAATCGATTTCCTGCAAGCGTCGACGAAGTTTCGTGTACACGTTATATTCTGTTCGAGAATGTTCTTCACGTGCAAAATCGCAGCATCCACATCGAAACGTATGTAATTGACCAAAATCATCCAATTCGCATGCAGGACCGCGTTACAATCGATTTCATGCAAGCGACGACGAATGTTCGTGTAGAAGTTCTTTTCTGTTCGAAAATGAAGATTCGCATGCAAAATCGCTGCATCCGCATCGAAACGTATGGAATAGACGCAGAAACATCGAATCCGCATGCAGGAACGAGTAACAATCGAGTTCATGCAAGCGACGACGAATGTTCGTGTAGAAGTTCTTTTCTGTTCGAAAATGAAGATTCGCATGCAAAATCGCTGCATCCGCATCGAAACGTATGGAATAGACGCAGAAACATCGAATCCGCATGCAGGAACGAGTAACAATCGAGTTCATGCAAGCGACGACGAATGTTCGTGTAGAAGTTGTTTTCTGTTCCAGAATGTTCTTCACGTGCAAAATCGCTGCATCCGCATCGAAACGTATGGAATTGACCAAAATCATCGAATTCGCATGCAGGACCGCGTTACAATCGATTTCATGCAAGCGACGACGAATGTTCGTGTAGAAGTTCTTTTCTGTTCGAAAATGAAGATTCGCATGCAAAATCGCTGCATCCGCATCGAAACGTATGGAATAGACGCAGAAACATCGAATCCGCATGCAGGAACGAGTAACAATCGAGTTCATGCAAGCGACGACGAATGTGCGTGTAGAAGTTTTTTTCTGTTCGAAAATGAAGACTCGCATGCAAAAATGATGCATCTGCATCGAAACGTACGCAATTGACGCAGAATCAACTAATTGGCATGCAGGAACGCGGTACAATCGATTTCATGCAAGCGTCGACGAAGTTTCGTGTACACGTTATATTCTGTTCGAGAATGTTCTTCACGTGCAAAATCGCAGCATCCACATCGAAACGTATGTAATTGACCAAAATCATTCAATTCGCATGCAGGACCGCGTTACAATCGATTTCATGCAAGCGACGACGAATGTTCGTGTAGAAGTTCTTTTCTGTTCGAAAATGAAGATTCGCATGCAAAATCGCTGCATCCGCATCGAAACGTATGGAATAGACGCAGAAACATCGAATCCGCATGCAGGAACGAGTAACAATCGAGTTCATGCAAGCGACGACGAATGTGCGTGTAGAAGTTCTTTTCTGTTCGAAAATGAAGATTCGCATGCAAAATCGCTGCATCCGCATCGAAACGTATGGAATAGACGCAGAAACATCGAATCCGCATGCAGGAACGAGTAACAATCGAGTTCATGCAAGCGACGACGAATGTGCGTGTAGAAGTTCTTTTCTGTTCGAAAATGAAGATTCGCATGCAAAATCGCTGCATCCGCATCGAAACGTATGGAATAGACGCAGAAACATCGAATCCGCATGCAGGAACGAGTAACAATCGAGTTCATGCAAGCGACGACGAATGTGCGTGTAGAAGTTCTTTTCTGTTCGAAAATGAAGATTCGCATGAAAAATCGCTGCATCCGCATCGAAACGTATGGAATAGACGCAGAAACATCGAATCCGCATGCAGGAACGAGTAACAATCGAGTTCATGCAAGCGACGACGAATGAGCGTGTAGAAGTTCTTTTCTGTTCGAAAATGAAGATTCGCATGCAAAATCGCTGCATCCACATCGAAACGTATGGAATTGACGCGAAAACATCGAATTCGCATGGAGGAACGCGTAACAATCGAGTTCATGCAAGCGTCGACGAAGTTTCGTGTACAAGTTATTTTCTGTTCCAGAATGTTCATCACGTGCAAAATCGCTGCATCCGCATCGAAACGTATGGAATTGACTCGAAAACATCGAATTCGCATGCAGGAACGCGTAACAATCGAGTTCATGCAAGCGACGACGAATGTGCGTGTAGAAGTCCTTTTCTGTTCGAAAATGAAGATTCGCATGCAAAAATGATGCATCTGCATCGAAACGTACGCAATTGACGCAGAATCACCTAATTGGCATGCAGGAACGCGGTACAATCGATTTCATGCAAGCGTCGACGATGTTTCGTGTACACGTTATATTCTGTTCGAGAATGTTCTTCACGTGCAAAATCGCAGCATCCACATCGAAACGTATGTAATTGACCAAAATCATCCAATTCGCATGCAGGACCGCGTTACAATCGATTTCATGCAAGCGACGACGAATGTTCTTGTAGAAGTTCTTTTCTGTACGAAAATGAAGATTCGCATGCAAAATCGCTGCATACACATCGAAACGTATGGAATTGACGCGAAAACATCGAATTCGCATGGAGGAACGCGTAACAATCGAGTTCATGCAAGCGTCGACGAAGTTTCGTGTACAAATTATTTTCTGTTCCAGAATGTTCATCACGTGCAAAATCGCTGCATCCGCATCGAAACGTATGGAATTGACTCGAAAACATCGAATTCGCATGCAGGAACGCGTAACAATCGAGTTCATGCAAGCGACGACGAATGTGCGTGTAGAAGTCCTTTTCTGTTCGAAAATGAAGATTCGCATGCAGAAATGATGCATCTGCATCGAAACGTACGCAATTGACGCAGAATCACCTAATTGGCATGCAGGAACGCGGTACAATCGATTTCATGCAAGCGTCGACGAAGTTTCGTGTACACGTTATAATCTGTTCGAGAATGTTCTTCACGTGCAAAATCGCAGCATCAACATCGAAACGTATGGAATTGACTCGAAAACGTCGAATTCGCATGGCGGAACGCGTAACAATCGAGATCATGCAAGCGACGACGAATGTTCGTGTAGAAGTTGTTTTCTGTTCCAGAATGTTCTTCACGTGCAAAATTGCTGCATCCGTATCGAAACGTATGGAATTGACTCGAAAACATCGAATTCGCATGCAGGAACGCGTAACAATCGAGTTCATGCAAGCGACGACGAATGTGCGTGTAGAAGTTGTTTTCTGTTCCAGAATGTTCTTCACGTGCAAAAACGCTGCATCCGCATCGAAACGTATGGAATTGACCAAAATCATACAATTCGCATGCAGGACCGCGTTACAATCGAGTTCATGCAAGCGGCGACGAATGTGCGTGTAGAAGTTTTTTTCTGTTCGAAAATGAAGATTCGCTTGCAAAAATGATGCATCTGCATCGAAACGTACGCAATTGACGCAGAATCAACTAATTGGCATGCAGGAACGCGGTACAATCGATTTCATGCAAGCGTCGACGAAGTTTCGTGTACACGTTATAATCTGTTCGAGAATGTTCTTCACGTGCAAAATCGCAGCATCCACATCGAAACGTATGTAATTGACCAAAATCATTCAATTCGCATGCAGGACCGCGTTACAATCGATTTCATGCAAGCGACGACGAATGTTCGTGTAGAAGTTCTTTTCTGTTCGAAAATGAAGATTCGCATGCAAAATCGCTGCATCCGCATCGAAACGTATGGAATAGACGCAGAAACATCGAATCCGCATGCAGGAACGAGTAACAATCGAGTTCATGCAAGCGACGACGAATGTGCGTGTAGAAGTTCTTTTCTGTTCGAAAATGAAGATTCGCATGCAAAATCGCTGCATCCGCATCGAAACGTATGGAATAGACGCAGAAACATCGAATCCGCATGCAGGAACGAGTAACAATCGAGTTCATGCAAGCGACGACGAATGTGCGTGTAGAAGTTCTTTTCTGTTCGAAAATGAAGATTCGCATGCAAAATCGCTGCATCCACATCGAAACGTATGGAATTGACGCGAAAACATCGAATTCGCATGGAGGAACGCGTAACAATCGAGTTCATGCAAGCGACGACGAATGTGCGTGTAGAAGTTTTTTTCTGTTCGAAAATGAAGATTCGCATGCAAAAATAATGCATCTGCATCGAAACGTACGCAATTGACGCAGAATCACCTAATTGGCATGCAGGAACGCGGTACAATCGATTTCCTGCAAGCGTCGACGAAGTTTCGTGTACACGTTATATTCTGTTCGAGAATGTTCTTCACGTGTAAAATCGCAGCATCCACATCGAAACGTATGTAATTGACCAAAATCATCCAATTCGCATGCAGGACCGCGTTACAATCGATTTCATGCAAGCGACGACGAATGTTCGTGTAGAAGTTCTTTTCTGTTCGAAAATGAAGATTCGCATGCAAAATCGCTGCATCCGCATCGAAACGTATGGAATAGACGCGAAAACATCGAATTCGCATGGAGGAACGCGTAACAATCGAGTTCATGCAAGCGTCGACGAAGTTTCGTGTACAAATTATTTTCTGTTCCAGAATGTTCATCACGTGCAAAATCGCTGCATCCGCATCGAAACGTATGGAATTGACTCGAAAACATCGAATTCGCATGCAGGAACGCGTAACAATCGAGTTCATGCAAGCGACGACGAATGTGCGTGTAGAAGTTCTTTTCTGTTCGAAAATGAAGATTCGCATGCAAAATCGCTGCATCCACATCGAAACGTATGGAATTGACGCGAAAACATCGAATTCGCATGGAGGAACGCGTAACAATCGAGTTCATGCAAGCGACGACGAATGTGCGTGTAGAAGTTTTTTTCTGTTCGAAAATGAAGATTCGCATGCAAAAATGATGCATCTGCATCGAAACGTACGCAATTGACGCAGAATCACCTAATTGGCATGCAGGAACGCGGTACAATCGATTTCATGCAAGCGTCGACGAAGTTTCGTGTACACGTTATAATCTGTTCGAGAATGTTCTTCACGTGCAAAATCGCAGCATCAACATCGAAACGTATGGAATTGACTCGAAAACGTCGAATTCGCATGGCGGAACGCGTAACAATCGAGATCATGCAAGCGACGACGAATGTTCGTGTAGAAGTTGTTTTCTGTTCCAGAATGTTCTTCACGTGCAAAATTGCTGCATCCGTATCGAAACGTATGGAATTGACTCGAAAACATCGAATTCGCATGCAGGAACGCGTAACAATCGAGTTCATGCAAGCGACGACGAATGTGCGTGTAGAAGTTGTTTTCTGTTCCAGAATGTTCTTCACGTGCAAAAACGCTGCATCCGCATCGAAACGTATGGAATTGACCAAAATCATACAATTCGCATGCAGGACCGCGTTACAATCGAGTTCATGCAAGCGGCGACGAATGTGCGTGTAGAAGTTTTTTTCTGTTCGAAAATGAAGATTCGCTTGCAAAAATGATGCATCTGCATCGAAACGTACGCAATTGACGCAGAATCAACTAATTGGCATGCAGGAACGCGGTACAATCGATTTCATGCAAGCGTCGACGAAGTTTCGTGTACACGTTATAATCTGTTCGAGAATGTTCTTCACGTGCAAAATCGCAGCATCCACATCGAAACGTATGTAATTGACCAAAATCATTCAATTCGCATGCAGGACCGCGTTACAATCGATTTCATGCAAGCGACGACGAATGTTCGTGTAGAAGTTCTTTTCTGTTCGAAAATGAAGATTCGCATGCAAAATCGCTGCATCCGCATCGAAACGTATGGAATAGACGCAGAAACATCGAATCCGCATGCAGGAACGAGTAACAATCGAGTTCATGCAAGCGACGACGAATGTGCGTGTAGAAGTTCTTTTCTGTTCGAAAATGAAGATTCGCATGCAAAATCGCTGCATCCGCATCGAAACGTATGGAATAGACGCAGAAACATCGAATCCGCATGCAGGAACGAGTAACAATCGAGTTCATGCAAGCGACGACGAATGTGCGTGTAGAAGTTCTTTTCTGTTCGAAAATGAAGATTCGCATGCAAAATCGCTGCATCCACATCGAAACGTATGGAATTGACGCGAAAACATCGAATTCGCATGGAGGAACGCGTAACAATCGAGTTCATGCAAGCGACGACGAATGTGCGTGTAGAAGTTTTTTTCTGTTCGAAAATGAAGATTCGCATGCAAAAATAATGCATCTGCATCGAAACGTACGCAATTGACGCAGAATCACCTAATTGGCATGCAGGAACGCGGTACAATCGATTTCCTGCAAGCGTCGACGAAGTTTCGTGTACACGTTATATTCTGTTCGAGAATGTTCTTCACGTGCAAAATCGCAGCATCCACATCGAAACGTATGTAATTGACCAAAATCATCCAATTCGCATGCAGGACCGCGTTACAATCGATTTCATGCAAGCGACGACGAATGTTCGTGTAGAAGTTCTTTTCTGTTCGAAAATGAAGATTCGCATGCAAAATCGCTGCATCCGCATCGAAACGTATGGAATAGACGCAGAAACATCGAATCCGCATGCAGGAACGAGTAACAATCGAGTTCATGCAAGCGACGACGAATGTTCGTGTAGAAGTTCTTTTCTGTTCGAAAATGAAGATTCGCATGCAAAATCGCTGCATCCGCATCGAAACGTATGGAATAGACGCAGAAACATCGAATCCGCATGCAGGAACGAGTAACAATCGAGTTCATGCAAGCGACGACGAATGTTCGTGTAGAAGTTGTTTTCTGTTCCAGAATGTTCTTCACGTGCAAAATCGCTGCATCCGCATCGAAACGTATGGAATTGACCAAAATCATCGAATTCGCATGCAGGACCGCGTTACAATCGATTTCATGCAAGCGACGACGAATGTTCGTGTAGAAGTTCTTTTCTGTTCGAAAATGAAGATTCGCATGCAAAATCGCTGCATCCGCATCGAAACGTATGGAATAGACGCAAAAACATCGAATCCGCATGCAGGAACGAGTAACAATCGAGTTCATGCAAGCGACGACGAATGTGCGTGTAGAAGTTCTTTTCTGTTCGAAAATGAAGATTCGCATGCAAAATCGCTGCATCCACATCGAAACGTATGGAATTGACGCGAAAACATCGAATTCGCATGGAGGAACGCGGTACAATCGATTTCATGCAAGCGTCGACGAAGTTTCGTGTACACGTTATATTCTGTTCGAGAATGTTCTTCACGTGCAAAATCGCAGCATCCACATCGAAACGTATGTAATTGACCAAAATCATTCAATTCGCATGCAGGACCGCGTTACAATCGATTTCATGCAAGCGACGACGACTGTTCGTGTAGAAGTTCTTTTCTGTTCGAAAATGAAGATTCGCATGCAAAATCGCTGCATCCGCATCGAAACGTATGGAATTGACTCGAAAACATCGAATTCGCATGCAGGAACGCGTAACAATCGAGTTCATGCAAGCGACGACGAATGTGCGTGTAGAAGTCCTTTTCTGTTCGAAAATGAAGATTCGCATGCAAAAATGATGCATCTGCATCGAAACGTACGCAATTGACGCAGAATCACCTAATTGGCATGCAGGAACGCGGTACAATCGATTTCATGCAAGCGTCGACGAAGCTTCGTGTACACGTTATATTCTGTTCGAGAATGTTCTTCACGTGCAAAATCGCAGCATCAACATCGAAACGTATGGAATTGACTCGAAAACGTCGAATTCGCATGGCGTAACGCGTAACAATCGAGATCATGCAAGCGACGACGAATGTTCGTGTAGAAGTTGTTTTCTGTTCCAGAATGTTCTTCACGTGCAAAATTGCTGCGTCCGTATCGAAAAGTATGGAATTGACTCGAAAACGTCGAATTCGCATGCCGGAACTCGTAACAATCGAGATCATGCAAGCGACGACGAATGTTCGTGTAGAAGTTGTTTTCTGTTCCAGAATGTTCTTCACGTGCAAAAACGCTGCATCCGCATCGAAACGTATGGAATTGACCAAAATCATACAATTCGCATGCAGGACCGCGTTACAATCGATTTCATGCAAGCGACGACGAATGTTCGTGTAGAAGTTCTTTTCTGTTCGAAAATGAAGATTCGCATGCAAAATCGCTGCATCCGCATCGATACGTATGGAATAGACGCAGAAACATCGAATCCGCATGCAGGAACGAGTAACAATCGAGTTCATGCGAGCGACGACGAATGTGCGTGTAGAAGTTTTTTTCTGTTCGAAAATGAAGACTCGCATGCAAAAATGATGCATCTGCATCGAAACGTACGCAATTGACGCAGAATCACCTAATTGGCATGCAGGAACGCGGTACAATCGATTTCATGCAAGCGTCGACGATGTTTCGTGTACACGTTATATTCTGTTCGAGAATGTTCTTCACGTGCAAAATCGCAGCATCCACATCGAAACGTATGTAATTGACCAAAATCATCCAATTCGCATGCAGGACCGCGTTACAATCGATTTCATGCAAGCGACGACGAATGTTCTTGTAGAAGTTCTTTTCTGTACGAAAATGAAGATTCGCATGCAAAATCGCTGCATACACATCGAAACGTATGGAATTGACGCGAAAACATCGAATTCGCATGGAGGAACGCGTAACAATCGAGTTCATGCAAGCGTCGACGAAGTTTCGTGTACAAATTATTTTCTGTTCCAGAATGTTCATCACGTGCAAAATCGCTGCATCCGCATCGAAACGTATGGAATTGACTCGAAAACATCGAATTCGCATGCAGGAACGCGTAACAATCGAGTTCATGCAAGCGACGACGAATGTGCGTGTAGAAGTCCTTTTCTGTTCGAAAATGAAGATTCGCATGCAAAAATGATGCATCTGCATCGAAACGTACGCAATTGACGCAGAATCACCTAATTGGCATGCAGGAACGCGGTACAATCGATTTCATGCAAGCGTCGACGAAGTTTCGTGTACACGTTATAATCTGTTCGAGAATGTTCTTCACGTGCAAAATCGCAGCATCAACATCGAAACGTATGGAATTGACTCGAAAACGTCGAATTCGCATGGCGGAACGCGTAACAATCGAGATCATGCAAGCGACGACGAATGTTCGTGTAGAAGTTGTTTTCTGTTCCAGAATGTTCTTCACGTGCAAAATTGCTGCATCCGTATCGAAACGTATGGAATTGACTCGAAAACATCGAATTCGCATGCAGGAACGCGTAACAATCGAGTTCATGCAAGCGACGACGAATGTGCGTGTAGAAGTTGTTTTCTGTTCCAGAATGTTCTTCACGTGCAAAAACGCT